>OX451737.1:760923077-761353077 GCA_948472305.1 Vicia faba
CATTATGGTAACTGTGCGGGGTTAACCAACATGGTCTAAGAAATAGCTACATTAGTGCGACATATTTGTGGGTACCGGTAGCCTTTGAGTTAATCAAATAGAATACGGGGCCGCTGAGTCATGTCATGAAGCACTAATGAACTTCTAGAACCTTTACTTAACCAACTTGGCCTTTAGGATGTAGTGAGATGATCGGCTTTGGTGCAGTTCGAAGTTGGTAGATACTCGATACTACACTCATTGAGGTTTGGTTTCTTGGGATATTTCGGTCGCCATTAAAGAGGCTAGTGCTAAAACAATGACCAAGGAAACAAACAAGTGATATTGAGCTCCTTAGAACCCGGTTACTATTACTAGGACAAGTTTGAGCAAACTAAACTTCAAGAGGGTACTTACCTATGAAACTCCATGCAAGCCTAAACCTAAGGACTTGTTTGCTTTGTTTTTATATACATACTTGTACATCACATCATGAACATAATAACATCATACACATTCAATAACCATTTCAAGGATTTTGGGATTCATCTTTGTTCTTGTTTTGTAGGATATGGATTCTCTTCGCAGGAAAACTATTCAAGTCAACCTTGTAAGGATCCGTCCATAACATAAGGAACTAGCTTCAAGGATTCCTGAAAACTCTCCATTCACCGACAGACATGGTTTCCTTCTCAACTTGGTCACCACCAACACAGATGAGGACATGATGAAGGTTCTCTTTCAGATCTTTGATCCTTTACACCATTGCTTCACATTTCCCGACTATCAACTTGTGCTTACTTTGGATGAATTCTCCCGACTCTTGAGGATTCCCATTCTCAACCAACTACCTTTCAACGGTACGGAAAGAGACCCAAAGCCAGAAGAGATTTCTCAAGCTCTACATTTGCACTCATCTGATGTCACAACTTATTGGGAAACAAGGAGTGGTGTCAAAGGTTTCCTAGCAAAGTTCTGGTTTGAGAAAGCCCAAAACTGTTGGAATTCTTTGGACCTGTAAGCTTTTGAGGAAATTGTGGCTCTCCTCATATATGGGATGGTTTTGTTTCCAAATCCTGATCAACTCATAGATGTGAACACCGTCAAAATATCCATATCCCGCAACCTAGTGCCTACATTGCTAGGGGACATCCTACACTCTTTTCACACTCGCACAATGAGGAAAAGAGGTGTCCTTATGTGTTGCACTCCTCTCTTGGAAATATGGTTTATTTCACATCTTCCCCAATCTGTATTAAAGAATGAGCAAGGTTCAAGGTGGTCACAAAGGTTGATGACGCTCAAACATTCAGACATTCATTGGTGCTCTCGATCCATAGAGAATGTTACTATTGTCGACCGCTGCGGAGAATTTCCTAATGTACCTTTACTTGGAATTAGGGAGGGTATCACCTACAACCCCTACTTAGCCTTAAGACAATTTGGTTATTCTCGAAGGGATGGCCCGCACAAGATGTTGATTCAAGGTTTTTGTATTTGACTACGACAACGACGATCAAGGTCTTCACCAGAGATTTATCCGATCTTGGAGGATGTTGAACAAGGTAGATAGAAAGACTTTAGGGCACAAGAATTCCATCCCTCTTGAGCCTTACCTCAAATGAGTACGAACTCGTGCTCAGAGTCTTATGATGCCTTATCCCTCCATTCTCCCGGTAATCATAGAGCCTGTCACGGAAGGAGATGTTCCATACACTATCCTACATCCTGACATGCACACCTCTCTTGAAGACCTACAAAGGGATTGGATACAACTCAAAGGGGAGCGGGAAACTTTCGAAGCCCAATTCTACGCAACCGAGAAGAAGGTTTTTGAATTCACTAGACTACTTCATGAGGAGCAGACTCTGAATGCCTACGTTGCGCCAAAGAGGATGCGTACTACCTTTTTATCTTAGAGTTTTTTTGTATTATTTTGCCCAAGAAGGCATTGATGTACTCAAAACTTTAATTTATTAATATATTATGTGTTTCCTTTTTGTCTAAAACAAATTTGAATCTTAAAATCCTTGAAATCATAGCATACGCATTTATCATTCATCATAACATACGCAGGTTTCTTGCAATAAGTCTCCTCATCTCTCTACTATTTATTTCAGTAAGATGGATCTCGAGCAAATGGTAAAGGACCTCCAAGCTCAGAATGCATAGTTCCAAGAGTTTTTCTTAACTCTAGCCAAAGGACAACAAGAGTTGAAGACCTTGCTGTATGAGGAGAAGAAAAAGAAGACAAAGAAGATAACCAGAGTTCTAAACATGGGAAGAAGATTCCAAGGGCAGACAAGAAGGGCCTTAGACTTTGCAACGACATCCAGTGAGAAAGACAATTAAGATGGGAAAGGGAAATAAACAGTTGTCCAGTCAGAATCAGAAGAGGAAGAGGAAGAAGAAGACTATTCTGAAGAACAATACCCTCCAGCTGATGACAAGTATAAACATCTCGAAGAACGGTTGAGTGCAATGGAAATCCAAAAAGTGTCTGGCTTGGACTTTGAGTAGTTGGGGTTAGTATCGGGAATTGTCATTCCTCCAAAATTCAAAGCACTTGTGTTCACAAAATATGATGGAGTTTCATGCCCTAAAATGCATCTCCGATCCTATGTGAGGAAAATCTAGCCCCATACCGCTGACAAAGATTTATGGGTACACTTCTTCCAAGACGGTCTGTCTGGAACTCAACTTGATTGGTTTTATCATTTAGAAAGAGCTAATGTTCATAACTGGGAAGATCTTGCTGCAACCTTTTAAAAAACAATACCAATACAATGTTGATCTTGTGCATACCTGTACTCAGCTCCAGAGTATGACCATGGTTTCAAGTGAAGGCTTCAAGGACTATGCACAAAAATGGAGAGACTTGGCTGGAAGAGTTCAACCTCCCCTATCTGAAAGAGAATTAGTAGACATGTTTTTTGGCACCTTGTCTGGTCCCTTCTTCAATCACCTATTTGGGAGTTCATCGGAAGGTTTTACTGAACTGATATTGACCAGAGAGAGGGTAGAAGCCGGGATAAAAAGTGGAAAGATTTAAAAAGATGCATCCTCTGATGTTGTAAGGAAGCCATTTATCGGAAAGAAAGATGTGGTTGTTGTTTATCCTTAGAGAAATCAAGATAGGGCCGAACTCTGTCCAATGGTGGGGGCTGTTATGATTCCTAAACCCGCGCCTAATCAACAATGGAACAACCAACCAAGGATGGAAAGATTAGTCAGACAATTCATCAAAATTAACATGACTTTATCTCAAGTATTGCCACACTTGTTAAGATCCAACCTAGTGACCTTGAAAGAAGCTCCAAAGAACCCTAACACAACCTCTCCTCACTATCATCCCAATGCCCGCTATGCATACCACTATGAGAGTCCCGACCATGACATTAATAATTGTTGGGATCTGAAGAACAAAGTACAAGACCTCATTGAAGCCAAAGAGATTGAATTCGATGCGCCCGAAAAGCCAAATGTTATTTCTACCCCTATGCCCAAACACGGCCATAATACCAACACCATTGAGGAAGATATGTTTGTTACTTCAGTTGATGAACTTATGACCCCACTCCAGATTATCAAAAAGAACATATTGAATGCCAATGTATTCCCAGGCTGTGATGAAAGCTTCCATTTCTGTTTATCCTCACCAACCAGTTGTCCTTTATTGAAAGCAGGTGTTCAATGCCTAATAGATAACAAGGAAATTTTGTTTGAAAAGACTTCTGTTCCACCTGTTCCTTTTAATGATGTTTCTATCATTACCATTTCCGCCAATTCTTCCAGGGTCTCCACAAAAAGACCCGTTAGAATTACATCAGTTCCAAAAGTAACCCCTTTGATAATTAAATGCTTGGACTAGTCCCGTATTCGTCAGACAAAACCATAACATGGAATTATGGAGGGGATGTCTACTACCACAGTATCAAGCAAGATTGGCCAGCTGCCAAAGATTCCAGTTCCGAGAATGTTAACTCGGATATAAGTAATATTGCAGGGACTAGCAAGATTACCCGAAGAGAAAGGATATTCTCTCCAGAAATTGCTCCCCCAAAAGCAGTTTCTGGACCCGTAATCATTCTTGTTGTTGTTGCTCCTCCGAAGGCTATTCCCAGTCCTACAATCATCTCCACCAATGCTCCAACTGACAAAGTTGTTACAATCCCTGTTATCACTCCTACTTACATTCCTGTTGTCGAGTTCACCGAGACTCGAGGTAAAAGTATTTTGATTGAGCCTGTCCCGAAGAAGCGACTATGATGTAGTTAAACCACTGGGGAAAACTGCATCTAAAATTTCCATGCTGGTTTTACTACTATGTTCCGAGGCGCATGCAAAGGCCTTGGTAAAATTCCTAAAAACTGCCCATGTACACCAAGAAACATTTTCCGATCAGTTCCAAGACTGCATAACCTACTTGACTGTAGATAATGGTTTAGGTTTCTCGGATACTGATTTAACGGCGAGAGTAAGGAAGCATAATGAGGCCTTTCATGTCTCAGTGGAATGTAAGGGTACACCCTTGGCTCATGTCTTGGTGGACATTGGCTCATCTCTGAATGTATTTCCTAAAAAGGCTCTTGATAGGCTTGACTGTGAAGGATTGACATTGAAACCAAGCAACATAGTAGTGAGTGCTATTGACGGCTCAAAAAGGATGGTGCATGGGGAAGTGGATATCCCTATAAAGGTTAGGACCCAAACATTTGATTCAACTTTTTATTTAATGGATATTCTCCCTTCATACTCCTGCTTGCTAGGCCGACCATGGATTCACAATGCTGGCGATGTTACTTCTACGTTGCACCAAATGATGAAGTATCTGATTCAAGGGAAGATTATCATGGTTCATGGAGAAGAAGATTATATGATCATCCATCTCAATTATTTCAGATATGTGGAAGTAGATGGTGAATTTAATGAAACTCCAATCCAACACTTTGAAGAAGTCCCGTAAGATGTGGCAGTAACCATGGTTGCTCCTAAGATCACAAGGCCTCCACTCAGGATGTCATCTTTGAAGGATGAAAAAGCAGTGATAGAAGAAGTTCGGTGCACTATTTGGGGACAACTCCTAGATATCCCATACAAGTCTGACAAGTTTGGCCTGGGTTTCACTTTAGGTGCTCAGAAGACTGTACGTCGCGCTCGTGCTGGAGGACCACCCCTGAAGATCAGCAACCGTGAAGTCAACGCGGTAGAGGATGATGAAGGTGGCTACAACCTGGAGGATTGGATCTTCCCAACTGTCACTGGAGGGCTCAGCAACTGGGAGGCTATAGATTTTGTCCCAATCACTTTTATCCCACTGTAATTTGTCTTTACATTTTGTTGGATCTGTAATATTAAAACAATTCAGACTCTTAAAACCTTATGTCTTACCTGAGGTACAATGGTCCATTTGTAAGGGTTATTATCTCATTTCCATATGACATCAATGAATCATGGACGTTTTGCATACAAACTTTGTGCTCATTGTTTTTCTTTTTTACATTTTCATTTCTTTTAAAGATAGTTATACCCTTACACACACTCACATTCACAATGCAAGTCTACATCCATTCGGGATCCCATGGATAACGGTTATGCTATGGCTTTTTGTGACTCTGAAAATATAATCTACCAAGACGAAGACGAAGGTGAGGAAGATTGTGAAGTACCAGGGGAACTTGCCAGATTACTACAACAAGAAGAGAGGACCATTCATCCCCACGAGGAACCCGTGGGTACAATCAACCTAGGTACCGAAAAAGACAAAATAGAAGACAAGGTGGGTGCCAATCTGGAACCCAGTGTCAAAGAGCGTCTGATTCAGTTGCTACACGAATATGTTGAGGCCTTTGCTTGGTCGTATGAAGACATGCTAGGACTTGATGCAGATATTGTGGTACATCGTCTACCTACAAAAGAGGTTTTTCCACCAGTAAAACAAAAGGTTTGTCGCATGCGACCAGATATGTCAGAGAAGATTAAAGCAGAAGTAATGAAATAATTCAACGCTGGATTCTTGGCCGTCACCTCCTATCCACAATGGGTTGCCAATGTTGTTCTCGTGCCCAAAAAGGACGGCAAGGTACGAATGTCCGTGGACTAGAGAGATTTAAATAGGGAAAACCCTAAGGATGATTTCCCACTTCCCCATATTGACATCCTAGTTGACAATATGGTATAGCACAAAGTGTTTTCCTTCATGGACAGTTTCTCAGGTTACAACCAAATAAAAATGGCGCCTTAGGAGATGGAGAAAACAACATTTGTCACACAGTGGGGCATATTCTACTACAAGGTTATGCCATTTGGACTGAAGAATATCGGGGAAACCTATCAGCGTGCCATGGTAGTTCTATTTCATGATATGATACATCACGAAATAGAGGTCTACGTGGACAACATAATAGCTAGATCTCAAATAGAAGAAGAGCATCTTGATCATTTACAGAAACTGTTTGAGAGACTAAAGAAGTACAAGTTGAGGTTGAACCGAAATAAGTGCAGTTTAGAGTAAGGTCTGGTAAGTTCCTAGGTTTTTTCGTCAGCAATAAGGGTATTGAAGTAGATCCTGCCAAAGTGAAAGCAATACAAGAGATGCCTTCTCCTCGTACTGAGAAGGAAGTTAGAGGATTCTTGGGACGTTTAAACTACATTGCCAGATTCATTTCTCACCTGACAGCTACTTGTGAACCAATCTTCAAACTATTGAAGAAAGATCAAGTATTCAAATGGAATGATGAGTGCCAAACTGCTTTCGACATGATCAAAGAGTACCTACAAGAGCATCCTGTTTTGATGCCACCAGTCGAGGGAAGACCATTGATCATGTATCTGACCGTTTTGGAAAATTCAATGGGGTGTGTGCTGGGGCAGCATGACGAGTCTGGCCGAAAAGAGCACACTATTTATTACCTGAGCAAAAAGCTTACTGACTGTCAAACAAGATATTCACTACTCGGGAAAACTTGTTGCACTCTGGAATGGGATGCTCGTCAGCTAAGAAAGTATATGCTGACCCATACTACCTTGTTGATATCTAAAATGGATCCAATAAAATACATCTTCGAGAAACCTGCTCTCTCTGGAAGAATAGCGAGATGGCAGATGATCCTGATAGAACATGACATACAATATACTACCCTAAAAGCTATAAAGGGCAGTGTACTAGTTGATCACCTTGCTCACCAAGCTGTAGAAGACTACCAGTCCATTAAGTTCGAATTCCCAAATGAAGACATCATGATGGTAAACAACTATGAAGAACTTAGACCATATGACGGACCTAAACAGGGATCCCAATGGACCCTGGTTTTTGATGAGGCATCTAACGCACTCGGAAATGGTATTGGTGTTGTACTCATATCTCCTGAAGGATTTCATACTCCTTTTACGGCAAGACTCTGCTTCAATTTTACAAATAACATGGCGGAATATGAAGCGTGCATTTTTGGTCTCAAAGTTATCATAGACTTGGGGATCAAATCTTTGAATGTATTCGGAGATTCAGCTTTGGTTATTAGCCAGATCAAAGGGGAATTGGACACCAAACACCCTAACCTTATCCCTTACAAAGAACATGTTTTGACATTGCTCCCATATTTTGAGAAAATTACCTTCGAGCATTTCCAGCTAGAAGAAAATCAGTTAGCAGACGCACTAGCCACGATGTCATCTATGTTTAAACTTAAACGGGATAATGAGGCTCCCCAGATTACCATTGAACGAAGGGATGAACCAGCACACTGTCACGAGATTAATGCTGAAGAAATAGTGGACCAGCCTTGGTTTCACAAAGTCAAGTGGTATCTCGAAACCCAAGAATATTCGGAAGGAGCTTCAATCAACGATAAGAAGTTCTTAAGGAGATTCTCTGCTAAATTCATCCTTAGTAATGGCATTCTAAACAAACGCAACCATGACTGTGTTACATCAGTGTGTAGACAAGGTTGAAGTTGAAAGAATCATGGATGAGTTACATGAAGGCACTTTTGGAACCCATTCCAGTGGGCATACGATGGCAAAGAAAGTCCTATGGGCAGGCTATTATTGGTCTACCATGGAAGCTGATTGCTATAAACACTCTCGAACCTTCCACAAGTGTCATATTTATGCTGACAAGGTGCATCTACCTCCGGTTCCTCTGAATGTCTTAACGGTTCCTTGGCCCTTTGCTATGTGGGGGATTGATATGATTGGGGAAATCAAGCCAACCGCCTCCAATTGACACCACTTCATCTTAGTGGACATTGATTATTTTACAAAGTGGGTGGAGGAATCTTCCTTCGCTTCCGTTACCAAGAATGTTGTCGCCCGGTTCATCAAGCAGAATCTCATTTATCGTTATGGTATCCCAGAGAGGATCATTACAGACAATGGTGCAAACTTGAATAATACTATGATCACCGCCCTGTGCGAACAATTCAAGATCCAACATCACAATTCTTACCCTTACCGGCCGAAGATGAATTGTGTTGTCGAAGCCGCAAATAAGAACATTAAAAAGATCATATAGAAAATGTCAGTCACGTATAAAGACTGGCATGAGATGCTACCATTCACTCTCCATGGATATCGTACCATATCTCACACATCAATTGGGGCAACACCCTATTCTCTGGTATACGGCATGGAGGTTGTCTTGCCTATTAAGGTCCAGATCCCCTCTCTGAGAATTATGAAAGATGCAGGGCTGAATGAAGAAGATTGGATCCAGACTCGACTTGATCAACTAAACTTGATTGATGAGAAAAGGCTTGCTGTTTTCTGCCATGGTCAAATGTATCAAAAACGGATGATCAAGGCTTTCAACAAAAAGGTTAGACGCCAAGTGTATAAAGTTGAGGATCTGGTGATCAAACGTATCATACTACCGCAAGGTGATCCCAGAGTTAAATGGACTCCTACATACGAAGGACCGTTTGTAATCAAAAAAATATTCTCTGGTGGCGCAATGATCTTGACCACCATGGATGGTGACGACCTGCTGCACCCTACAAATGCAGACATAGTCAAAAGATACTACGCATAAGAGACCCGCTAGGTTGACGCACCTAGGCAAAACAAGGGCATCCTGGCGAACCAAAAAGGTTCGAGCAAAAATTAGGGATAAAACAAAAAAATATATACACCCAGCAAGCTGAAAACTTGAAAGGGCGGCTTGGGCAAAAAAGGGTATCCTGGTGGACTGAAAACCCGAAAGGGCGGTCCAGGCAAAAGTTAGGGAATTAAAGCGTATGATTATGTCCTGTTGGATCACCGTACGGACAACCTTTGTCTTCCACTGACAATTTCAGAGGTTGTGATCAATTCAATCATCTTCAGACGAGGAAACAAATAGACAAGATGCTCAGAGACACGAAGGCTATAGAAAAATGGGAACCCCATGGGATTATTGCACATAGCTATCTTTTCTTTGTATCAAAATTTTCATTTTTTACCACGGCATTCTCTTACTAGAATGTTTGTCTCATTGTACAAAAATACTTACTCAAAGTCAATACAAAGATATCCCTTTTTAAAGTGCAAAAACTATCTATTTTTCGTTTCACTTGTGTTTTGTTTACAAAAACGTCCAATGATTCATTGTTGAACATATGCATTTGAACATAGTTATTATTTACAAATAAACAAAATAAAAGACAATCACTGATGAATTTAAGGGATAGGGAAATCTCTCTAAGTTTATCTCCATAAAATTCCCCACAGTGTGCAGTTTAAATCCCGACGGAACAAAGCTTCCAGTTTATCAATCCCCTGTAGAAGTCGCCAAATTTCTCAGAATTCCCCAACCAGGATTTTTCAAACAGTACACGACATTCCCCTTACAACAAAGTTTTTTTCTCTAAAGGGAAATTCATCAGCACTTCAACTTCACAACATGAAGACTTATACTTTATATCCTCAGCAGTGGACGGGGATTTATTTTCCCCAATCCAGTAGCAGTACAACATAATTAGCTCACATGCGCATACATCGCACCCATATATCATAAACATTGATAACACGAATGCATTATACCATGCATTTCATACAACATAACATTACATATTATCTAACATTTTACCTTTTTTAGGATAAGATTAATCAACAGCTACCATTAACAATGTTCAAAGTTTTCAGATACAGTTCAGATATGCTCTAGATACGGATGCCATTCTGATACTCATTCTGATCCAACTTTCAAATACAGTTCAGATACGCTCCAGACATGGATTCCATTCTGATACTCATTCAGATCCAACTTTTATATACAGTTCGGATACGCTCCAGACATGGATGCCATTTTGATACTCATTCAGATCCAGCTTTCAGATACAGCTCAGATACGCTCCAGACACGGATGCCATTTTGATACTCATTCAGATCCAACTTTCAGATACAGTTCAGATACGCTCCAGACATGGTTGCTATCCTGACACTCATTCAGATTCAACTCTCAGATACAATACAGATACGCCATAGACACAAACGCCATTCTGATACTCATTATTTCAATTACAAATTATAATTCAACAATCACTTTTGGATGGCATATACAAGCCCATCTCCAACAACTTTCTAGCACCTCTCCAAATGGGATCTATAAGCTCATTCCCTCTACCATCACATCACCGAGTGCAAATTTTTGGGCACTCTAGTTTCCAAAATTATCTTCCACCTTCGAGTCACGAATGGCAAAACTCGCCAATCTAACTCTTCGGGCTTAAGAAGATTTAACAGGGGCAGCTGTTGTACCCCAAAATTTTCCCTCTCACTTATCAAGAACTTGCTCACAAGATCTCCTTGGGCTCAAGACTGCACTAGGGTTTGATCAACTCAAGACACCTCCTTATGCACTAATGACCCAAAAATAGGGTTTGAGTTTGCACCGGGATTTTGGAACATCTAATTCCCCATATGACTTTCATGAATCATTATGGACCCCCAAGAATACTCATGACAAGTTTCAAACCTTGGATTACATTATTGATCAGTCAATTGAGCAGTTGACCTAAAAATTAGTCGTATTGGGGAAAAAGTCAACCATGGCCAATTTATAATCAAACTTCATAATTTTTTATCCACATCAACATTTTAAACTCAAATGTATCATTTGATCAAGTTTGGACCATAACTCCTCAAGAAATTTGATCAAATCTCCAAAAGGGCAAAATGGTCAAAATTAGGGTTTTGATTGGGAAAAGGCAATTTCTAGTTTTTGACCTAGCAAATGGTCAATTGGTTTAAGTCATGATATCAAGAGTACACTTTCATCATTTTGACCTAATGACATGGTTCAAAACATTGCAATTCCATGGGATTGACAGATGAATTTTGCAGTCAACTGTATACTGAAAAGTCAAACTTAGACTTTTTGGTCAAATTCAAGTGCCAAGGATCAAAATTCATCAAAGCATGTCAAAATATGAAAATTATTCATCAAGAAATGAAAAAGTCAAGATTTCATTTTGAAAAGTCAAAATTTCAAAACTTAGAAATTTTTCCAAGTGTTGGAAATTTCATGTTTTTTCATAACTTTGAGCCAAATTTTCACCATGATGCAAGATGATTCAAGAGAAACTTACAACATGAAAGTTGTAGATATCCATGAAATCTACAACTTTTCTTTACACAACTCCTTCCAAAAATTCTTGGATCTCATGTTATAATTTTATGAATATATGGTCATGAAACTAAACACTTAGTGAAATTTTGCCCTAATTTGGTCAAGATTTTGACCTAACTTTATGGAAAATTTTCATATAGTTCAAAGGGGAATATTCAAAAGCAATTCAAATATTGGTTGTAGAGCACATTGCAAGCTTTTAAAAATGTCTAATAACTCCTTGAGATCATTCTTGAGTAGGGAGAATCAGAGAGATGAAGTTAGGGTTTTATCACTTGAATTACAAGTCATTTTTGATGAACACGTGAACCAAATCCATGCTAGGCTGGATAATCATTGCTTTGCAGGGCTCAAACTTGTCAGTCACTGCATAATTAAATGTTTACACAACTGTTAGGGCTTTGATCCAAGCAATTAAGCTATTATCCAAGTTGCATTTTCATTAATGGAACAAAGTTAACATTGTCATTCTTGTAAAGAAAGCTTTTTGCATAAAGTTCATTCTTGAGCCTCTAACGTGTTCCCTCTGATCACGCTCCATCCACAAAGTCAGAAGCAAGCTTGTTTAAAGCATAACCACTCTATCTTAGCAAGTACAAGGCATGGAAACTTGTTTTGTCAAAAAATCACATGTTTAACTTAAACATGTAAATTTGAATTCTGATCAACTAGAGCACTCCAAACTTGTTGCTTATAAATAGAGTCACTATTTGTGAACTAGAGAGCGAGCTTAAGCACCTTAAAATACACCAAAACTCTCTCAAATCATAAATTGCACAAAAACTCCATTATTGCACAGTTTCTGACCTTGGACTTCAAACTCACATTTCCCTCGTGCGTTTCCTAGCCTTTTAGTTTCTAAAGCTTCCTTACATCAAGTGTAACCTATCCCTGTCCCTGTTTCATTACTGTAACATCATTTACCATATCCTTCATAACCAAAAACAGAGCATTGCACATTGACTTCTCCAGGTCATTTCAGCCACTCTCAACTCAAGCAAACCATTGCACTAGCTTCCTAGGACCTCAAGGAAGCTAACCTGATCATCACCACTGCCTGAAACAAGCTAAAACTCCAAACACGGTTTCCAGTTTTGAGGTAATTTTTCTCAACTTGGAACTCTTCATATAGGCATCATCAATAGTTTATTTATAAACAAGACATGTAGATATCATTGCCCTGAAGCTAACCATGTCCATAGTTTCCATTAATTTTACTTGAGCTTAGAGAATTTTGAATCTGAAATTTCTGAAATTTTTAGGGTTCATATTAGGGCCATTAAAATTCATGCTTATCTTTGATCTATAGTTTTAATACTTTACATTTCTGGAATCGTGAGAAAATTTCCTGCAAGTTTCATGTTTACAGTTTTCATTTTTAATGAGAAATGAGCAAGTTACAGTTGGTCTGGCTGGAGGTTGAAGATGAAGTCTTCAGGGCACGTTTTGCCTTACATATTTATTGATTTATGTTAACGGATGTATAGCCACCCCAGTGGTAGAAGCACGCGCCTGTAGCCTATGGGACCTGGGTTCGAGCCCCAGTGGTACCTTTTTCATTTTTTACATATTTTACTTTTCCGATTTTTATGTTTTTTGCAGGCGCTGGGCCCCTTTGGGCCTGGTTTGTTTTTGTTTTTGCTAGCTGACATCCCTATTGACTAATGGCACCCCTGGCCCAACCTTGTTTATTTTTTTTATTTATTTCATTTTTATTTTCTTAAATATATTTTCTAAATACTAAAAGATCATAAAATAAAATAAAATGATATATTTATATTTTGACTTAGTTTATTTTATTTTTCTCACAAAAAATATTTTTATTAATTATACTTTATTTATTTTTTACTTATTACCTTGTAAATATAAATAAAATTAGGTTATTAGTTATTTTCTTTCATACTAATTTAAATACATTATTTTTTATATAAAAAAGACTAAAAATTATTTATAATGCTATAAATATTTTCAAGATAAAAATACCAAAAAATACTTTTCTTAAACTTATTTTCTTTTGATTAATTAATAAAACAAGTTTTTTTTACTTAAAATATTTTCTTAATAAAATTCAAATTTAATTAATTATTTTCTTTATTTAATTAGGTTTAGACAAAATCCCTTTTTCATGAAAATCAAACAAAGATACATTTTCTTTACATTTTGCATTTTTTGTACATTTATTCATTTTATACTTTTTATTTATTTATTTCCTTGTACATTGATATCAATTCAATATGGTTGTAATAGACTAATTAGGTTTAAATTCTTGCAATCCCCATTCATGAATTTGTATACCCCCTCCCCATAAATGTTGTAATAGCGTAGTAACTTTAAATTTCGCAATTTATCGCTTTTAAATAACATGCTAGTAATTAGGGTTTGTATGGAAAGACTAAAACCAATACTTAGAAAACCCTAATTCAAGACAAAAATAAGCATGAAAACAATACACTTGCACACAAGCACCCCTAGGGTTATTCCACTTGGTTGCCTTGTACAAAATGGCCATATTACGCATGTAAGGTATCTTAGCAAAAACAAACAAATACAAGATCATAGTCCCTCGATGACGCTATCTAAGTTGCCTTACAAATGATCTTAGTCCCTCAAAAAGAATGCTAAGATACCTTGCAACATTGCTAATCATGGTTATACGATGACCCACGCCCATCCCGTTTACATCCAAAGATAGGGTTGCTTACCAAATCAATGGTAAGACAACAATGTCAAAGGAAAACAAAATGAACAAGAAAGACATTTGAGTAGGTAGATTACTCCTTATTACTTGCTCCATTTCAAAACAAACATCCTTGCTATTTTCAAAAATAATCACCTACACACTATGCCAGAAATAACCTACGAAAGCGCTTTTTTTGGGCTTTAAAAGCGCTTAAAAGCGCTCTCGTAGGTGGCGCTGCTAAAGGTTTTAGCAGCGCTTTTTGTTCAGAAAAAAGCGCTCTCGTAGGCCTACCTATGAAAGCGCTTTTTTCTTAAAAGCGCTTTCATAGGTAGGCCTACGAGAGCGCTTTTTTCTGAAAAAGCGCTTTCATAGGTGTATTCAGAATGCGTATAAAGTAGGCCTATAAGAGCGCTTTTTGTTCAGCTAAAAGCGCTCTCGTAGGCCTACCTATGAAAGCGCTTTTTTCTTAAAAGCGCTTTCATAGGTAGGCCTACGAGAGCGCTTTTTTCTGAAAAAGCGCTTTCATAGGTGTATTCAGAATGCGTATAAAGTAGGCCTATAAGAGTGCTTTTTGTTCAGCTAAAAGCGCTCTCGTAGGCCTACCTATGAAAGCGCTTTTAAGAAAAAAGCGCTTTCATAGGTAGGCCTACGAGAGCGCTTTTTTCTTAAAAGCGCTTTCATAGGTTTTCTACTGAAAAATCTAAAATTTAAAAAATTTCTAAACCTGCATTTTTTTGCAGCAAACCTGTAATTCTTAAACCGGTATTTTACAATCTAATCTAGAAATACCAATATATATTAGTTTTAATCAAAATACCAAATGTAATTCAAATACCAAATATTATATATATATACAAATACCATTATAATCAATTCATATCCAAAATATATATACACCATGGTAATTCAATATTAACATGTTTTTAAACGTAACAAAATACACCCTAAGAAATCAGCTATATAACACTAAGTAAATCAATCCTAATCTACATATATATCCAAGGTCCTGATCCTGCAATATGAACATAATAACACGGTCAGTGTTGTATACACAAAACAATATATTCATAATTAACTAATTTTCACACAACAATGTATTCGTACCTTATTATAAGATTCTTAGCTCAATAAAATATTGGCACAACTCCTCTTTGAGTTCTTCCAATTGACGTGGCGAGTAATATGGACAATTGTATTGATCAAAATACTACATTACAAAACAAAATATATGCATGATTTAGTTTAATGTAATAAATTATATGCAAAATCCGATAAGTAATAAAACAAAGTATAAATCCATACCGTGATTGAAATCTCGATTTCATTCATTTGAATGATTTCTTTGATAAACATCAAAATGAAGTATCCGCAATCTATGCCGTTTTGTTGTTGAGGGCACTACATAGAAAAACAAAAAAGATTATACACATCTATTGATTTATCAAGTAGCATAAATATTATAAGCAAAATTGTTGAAATTTATATACCTGTACTTTGATCCAATTAATGTTGTTTGATCTAGACTGTGGTACTCGTGCTCCCCTTTGACATCGGAATACTTGTATTGAACTGATGACAAAATTAAAATATTTATTTAGAACAATGACATTGAAATAATTAAATATATAAACACAAACGAATATATAGAATAATGTCACTTACGTATCAATCACTAGCTTCATTTCCGGATAATTTGTCCAATCACCGTCAACCGAATTCAGGTAATAGACCACTTCTTTTATGGGATTGATTGCAAGCAACAACCAGTGACATCTATAAATTAAAGCAACAATTTAGAAGCGAATTTTAATGTAAAAAATACAAATATTAAAAGGAGCTTATAATGAAAATCTAACCCTGTATTATAAGGCAAAAGATACAAGCTCTCTGTACTGGCAGTTGTCCTGAATCTTTCGACCAAGTGTTCTCTTACTGAATCAGGTTCCCTAGAAATTGTTGCTCCGCTAACACGGGAGGAAGACACGAAACGGAATCTATTTGACAATTGATTCCCGCGCATCAATTTGTCAAATAACATCCTTAAATAAAAACATAATTAATATTAGACTATTTCAATTAAATGTTTAAAAATAAATGTTCAACCAATTAAACAATATATTGATCGAGTTACCGGATGTACGAGTGCATCACACTGATGCCTAACTCTCGATGATGAAATATTTGTTCCATGTCCTCTAATCCAATTGTTTCGGTACATGGAAAACCAAAGACAATTTCATCCACATCGATTTGACGAATTCCATCATTCATCAAATCTGATGTGCCAACTAGTGTCTCCAGACACTGTCGATACCTAGGCACAAATTTACAGACAGGAACCTTCTTCTTAGGTGGAACCCTACTACCTTTCTGGCTCACCTGCTGTGACTGATCTTGAGAAGGTACCTTAAAAATCATATAGAATTATGTAAGATACAAAGTTATGCAGTTTTTTATTCCGATCATAAATGAAACACTATAAAAGTACCTGTCTTTGCGATGCAATAGACTCGCCGCGCTGCAAAATCCCTTTATCCTTAGATGCGGGTTTTGCAGGAGTCTAAAATTACCATGTATAAAATTCAGGTCAGAACTGTCAGTTGAATACTTAAAGATTCATAATGGTTTTCAACATACCTGATCATCTATGCAGATGAGGTCTGATGGCCATGCCACAAAAGATCCTACTGCATCTCGCAGCAATGTGGTCTCCGCAACAATGTCAGGTACCGGTAGCAATGCATTCATATCTAAAACAACATCAACCGATACCTTCATGTGGCCATCCGGGAGCGGTCTATGGTGAATTAAATCTTCCGAGGTGTTGTGCACTTTTCCCTTGCCAACTACCCGATAAGTCGGAGAAGCTAGATACAGCTGACAACATGAAATGCCCTAAACAAATAATAACTGTTAGACTTCCTTTAATGTTGACAATAATAACCGTTATAATTATACTTTCTCTAAATATAATGGATTATCATCTTAATTACCTCGGGAAAATTTTGTTGACGGTTGATACTAGCCTTGTCACTAGTTTCTTTCAACTATGAACTGCTCCTTTCTGCCATATATCTCTCTTTGTCCCTCTGCAGTTCACGGACTTGTGCTTGTAAATGTTGCAATGTTTGCATCACTTCTGCATTGCTAGGATTTCTTTTTCTTGGATTGTTATACAGAGAGGTAGGAGTCACACCATGGCCTTTACCCCTCACTCGTCCCGGATACTCAGCAACACATAGTGCTCGACTGAGTACGCTCCTGATATTCGAGTCATCACCCGAGGATACCGATTGCGATATAGTCTCCTGTAATTCATTTAAATATCGATAATTAAAGACACAACGTTAACTATATATTAATTAAAGACATAATGGTATACTTACACACTCATCATAAATATGTTGCAGATCGGGGTTAACAACTTTATCTCTGCCAACACGAGCTTCCATCTTACAAACTTGAAAACATATTCAAAAGATCAACATCTCTGTATACATTCTTACAAACAATAATCATTACAAACATTGACTAAACAATAGACTCTTTACAAAATTCTTTCAAGAACCACACAAAGCACAATTTCAAACAAAAAGCAAGTGATCTTGCAAGTAACTAAGAGCCCATGGAAAACCATGGATGAAAAGGGTACTAATACCTTCTCTTTTTATAATCTACCCCCCGAACTCAAGAAACAATCTTAAAGGTCTATCCTGTGCTTTTTCACCTTTCCTTTTGGATAAAAGAAAAGTCGGTGGCGAGTCTTGCTAACCGCAACATTTGCGATCAAACGCAAAACCCTCAAGTCAGTTCTCCCACCGTATCACAAAACTGGCGACTCTGCTGGGGAAAATTATAAAATGGGGTTACCTTAGGTTTAGATCACATTTACTTGCTTGCATTGTTTGACTTGTATGCTTTACATTATGGTTCTTTATTTGGGTTTGAATCCTCTACCCGGATTTGGGATACATTATAGGTAAGTAGCAATACATTGTGGAAACTGTATGGGGTATACCGACATGGTATAAGGAATAGCTATGTTAGTGCAACATATTTGTGGGTACCGGTAGCCTTTGAGTTAATAAAAGAGAATATGGGGCCGCCGAGTGATGTCATGAAGCACTAATGAACTTCTAGAACCTTTACTTAACCAACTTGGCCTTTAGGATGTAGTGAGATGACCGACTTTGGTGCAGTCCGAAGTTGGTAGATACTCGATACTACACTCATTGAGGTTTGGTTTCTTGGGATATTTCGGTCGCCATTAAAGAGGCTTATACTGAAACAATGACTAAGGAAACAGACCAGTGATATTGAGCTCCTTAGAACCTGGTTACTATTACTTGGCCAGGTTTGAGCCAACTAAACTTCAAGAGGGTACTTACCTATGAAAATCCATGCAAGCCTAAACCTAAGGACTTGTTTCCTTTGTTTGTATATACATACTTGTACATAACATCAAGAACATCATAACATCATACACATTCACTAACCAATTCAAGGATTTTGGGATTCATCTTTGTTCTTGTTTTGTAGGATATGGATTCTCTTCGCAGGAAAACTATTCAAGTCAACCTTGTAAGGATCCCTCCACAACTTAAGGAACTAGCTTCAAGGACTCCTGAAAACTCTCCATTCACCGAGAGACATGTTCGCCTACTCAACTTGGTCACCTCCAACATAGATGAGGACATGATGAAGGTGCTCTTTCTGTTCTTTGATCCTTTACACCATTGCTTCACATTTCCCGACTATCAACTTGTGCCTACTTTGGAAGAATTCACCCGACTCTTGAGGATTCTCATTCTCAACCAACTACCTTTCAAATGGTACATAAAGATACCCAAAGCCATAAGAGATTGCTCAAGCTCTACATTTGCACTCATCTAATGTCACAACTCATTGGGAAACAAGGAGTGGTGTCAAAGGTTTCCTAGAAAAGTTCTTGTTTGAGAAAGCCCAAAACTGTTGGAATTCTTTGGACCTGCAAGCTTTTGAGGAAATTGTGGCTCTCCTCATCTATGGGATGGTTTTGTTTCCAAATCCTGACTAACTCATAGATGTGAACACCGTCAAAATCTTCATATCCCACAACTCGGTGCCTACATTGCTAGGGGATATCCTACACTCTTTTCACACTCGCACAATGAAGAAAAGAGGTGTCCTTATGTGTTGCACTCCTCTCTTGGTAAGATGGTTTATTTCACATCTTCCCCAATCTGTATTAAAGAATGAGCAAGATTCAAGGTGGTCACAAAGGTTGATGACGCTCAAACATTCAGACATTCATTGGTGCTCCCGATCCATAAAGAATGTTACTATTATCGGTCGTTATGGAGAATTTCCTAATGTCCCTTTACTTGGCATTATGGGAGGTATCACCTACAACCCCTACTTAGCCTTAAGATAGTTTGGTTATGCCCGAAGGGATGGCCCACACGAGATGCTGATTCAAGGTTTGGTATTTGACTACGACAACGACGATCAAGGTCTTTGCCAGAGATTTATCTGATCTTGGAGGATGTTGAACAAGGTAGATAGCAAGACTTTGGGACACAATAATTTCATCCCTCTTGATCCTTACCTCATATGGGTACGAACTCGTGCTCAGAGTCTTATGATGCCTTATCCCTCCATTCTCCCGGTAATCATAGAGCCTGTCACGGAAGGAGATGTTCCATACACTATCCTACATCCTGACATGCCCTCCTCTCTTGAAGACCTACAAAGGGATTGGATACAACTCAAAGGGGAGCGAGATACTTTTGAAGCCCAATTCTATGCAAGCGAGAAGAAGGTTTTGGAACTCACTAGACTACTTCATGAGGAGCTGACTCTGAATTCCTACATTGCATAAAATAGGATGCGTACTACCTTTTTATCTTAGAGTTTTTTTGTATTATTTTTCCTAAGAAGGCATTGATGTACTCAAAACTTTAATTTATTAATATATTGTGTGTTTCCTTTTTGTATAAAACAAATTTGAATCTTAAAATCCTTGAAATCATAGCATACGCATTTATCATTCATCATAACATAAGAAGGTTTCTTGCAACAAGTCTCCTCATCTCTCTACTATTTATTTCAGTAAGATGGATCTCGAGCAAACGGTAAAGGACCTCCAAGCTCAGAATGCACAATTCCAAGAGTTGTTCTTAACTATAGCCAAAGGACAAGAAGAGTTGAAGACCTTGCTGGATGAGGAGAAGAAAAAGAAGACAAAGAAGATAACAGGAGTTCTAAACATGGGAAGAAGATTCCAAGGGCAGACAAGAAGGGCCTTAGACTTTGCAACAACATCCGGTGAGAAAGACAATCAAGATGGGAAAGGGAAAGAAATATTTGTCTAGTCAGAATCAGAAGAGGAAGAGGAAGAAGAAGACTATTCTGAAGAACAATACCCTCCAGCTGATGACAAGTATAAACATCTCGAAGAGCGGTTGAGTGCAATGGAAATCCCAAAAGTTCCTGGCTTGGACTTTGAGGAGTTGGGGTTAGTATCGGGAATTGTCATTCCTCCAAAATTCAAAGCACTTGTGTTCGCCAAATATGACAGAGTTTCATGCCCTAAAATGCATCTCCAATACTATGTGAGGAAAATCCATCCCCATACCGCTGACAAAGATTTATGGGTACACTTCTTCCAAGACGGTCTATTTGGAACTCAACTTGATTGGTTTTATCATTTTGAAAGAGCCAATGTTCATAATTGGGAAGATCTTGCTGCAGCCTTTTATAAACAATACCAATACAACGCTGATCTTGTGCGTACCCGTACTCAGCTCCAGAGTATGGCCATGGTTTCAAGTGAAGGATTCAAGGACTATGCGCAAAAGTGGAGAGACTTGGCTGAAAGAGTTCAACCTCCCTTATCTGAAAGAGAATTAGCATACATGTTTTTGGGCACCTTGTCTGGTCCCTTCTTCAATCACCTAATTGGGAGTTCATCGACAGGTTTTACTGAACTGATATTAACCAGAGAGAGGGTAGAAGTTGGGATAAAAAGTTGAAAGATTCAAAAAGATGTATCCTCTGCTGCTGTAAGGAAGCCATTTATCGAAAAGAAAGAAGTGGTTGTTGTTTATCCTTATAGAAATCCAGATAGGGCCGAATGTCGTCCAATGGTGGGGGCTATTATGATTCCTAAACCTGCACCTGATCAGCAAAGGAAAAACCAACCAAGGATGGAAAGACCAGTCGGACAATTCACCAGAATTAACATGACCTTATCTCAAGTATTTCCACACTTGAGTGCAATGGAAATCCAAAAAGTGTCATGCTTGGACATTGAGGAGTTGGGGTTAGTATCGGTAATTGTCATTCCTCCAAAATTCAAAACACTCGTGTTCTCCAAATATGACGGATTTTCATGCCCTAAAATGCATCTCTGATCCTATGTGAGGAAAATCCAGCCCCATACTGCTGACAAAGATTTATGGGTACACTTCTTCCGAGATTGTCTGTCTGGAACTCAACTTGATTGGTTTTATCAGTTAGAAAGAGCCAATGTTCATAACTGGGATGATCTTGTTGCAGCCTTCTACAAACAATACCAATACAACGCTGATCTTGTGCCTACTTGTAATCAGCTCCAGCCTTTTGATGATTTGAGTGCTTTTCTTGAGGAATTGTGATCAACCCTTGATCAATTGATGAATATGATCTCAAAATGTTGATGTTGGCCAAAAATCATGGAGTTGGACTGCATAATGACCAAAGTTGACTTTTTATCTAATACAACTGATTTTTAGTCATCTGAGCGATTGACTAAGAAAATTTGTGATGCAAGACTTGAAACTTGGTATGAATAATCTTGGAGACCTATAATAACCATAACAGTCATTTGAAGTATCAAAAATCAAATTGTCCTTGAGAAAACCAAAACCCTAATTCGGAGGCTCGGTGCTTAGGAGGTGAGCTTTCTGATCAAACCCTTGAGCATTTGAGATCTTTGGTGAGAAATGTCTTGAGAAAAGAGAAGGAAAATTTTGGGGTACAAAAACTGCCCCTGTTCATTCTTCTTAAACCTGGAGAGTTAGATTGGCGCGTCTGCCATTCGCAACTTGAAGGTAGAATATGATTGAACACTTAAGTGCCCATAAATTTGCACTCGCTTGTGCATGAAGAATGTTGCTGGTTGGTTATATCTGGAATGGGCTTAAAGATGCCATTTGGAGAGTGACGGAATATTGTCGGGGATGGGCTTACAGATGTCATCCAAAGGTGATAGAGAGTCGTCGGACATGGGCTTATAAATGCCATCCAGGATAACTGTTGATAGAAATTAGACTAAGTCTAAGCTTGACTTCTGCTGGAAGACGTATCATAACAAATCTAGGCTTGATTTAATTTGAGCCAGAAGAAGTATCTACTGAAAGAAGTATCAGACTAAACCTTTGGTCGGTTTAAACTGAACTAACAGATGTCTCTGTTGTCTTTAATTGGGAAAGAATCAGAATAAATCTTTAGTCGATTTAAACTGAACCAGAAGAAGTGCCTACTGGAAAAGTATCAGAATAAATCTTTGGTTGATTTAAACTGAACCAGTAGATGTCTGTGTTGTCTTTAACTAGAAAAGAATTAGAAAAAATCTTTAGTCGATTTAACTTAACGAGAAAAAATGTCTACTAGAAAAGTATCAGAATAAATCTTTGGTCGATTTAAACTAAACCAGCAGATGTCTTGTGTCGTTTTTAACTACGAAAGAATCAGAATAAATCTTTAGTCGGTTTAGACTGAACCAGAAAAAGTGTCTACTGGAAAAGTATCAGAATAAATTTTTGGTCGATTTAAACTGAACCAACAGATGTCTTATGTCGTCATTAATTGGAAAAGAATCAGAATAAATATTTAGTCAATTTAAACTGAACTACAAAGAGTGTCTACTAGAAAAGTAACTTAATAAATCTTTGGCTGATTTAAAATGAACCGTAGATTTCTTGTGTGGTATTTAATTGGAAAAGAATCAGAATAAATCTTTGGTCAATTTAGACTGAACCAGAAAAAGTGTCTACTGGAAAAGTATCAGAATAAATCTTTGGTCGATTTGAATTGAACTAGCAGATATCTTATGTTGTCTTTAACTGGAAAAGAATCAGAATAAATCTTTGGTCGATTTAAACTGAACCAAAAAAAGTGTCTACTCGAAAAGTATCAGAATAAATCTTTGGTCGATTTAAACTAAACCAGCAGATGTCTTATGTCGTCTTTAAGTGGAAAAGAATCAGAATAAATATTTGGTCCATTTAAACTGAACCAGAAAAAGGTCTACTGAGAGAAGTATTAGAATAAATCTTTGGTCGATTTAATTTGAGCTAGTAGAGGTTTGAAGGGAGTGTCCATCATGTAGATATATTCCCTGTCTTGTTTCAGGGAATGATCTCACAATCTGTTTTAAGGATTTGTTGATGATATCGGTCTGTTGATTGATCTTTCCTGAAAAGGTAAAGATCTAGATCTATGCAATGTCATGATGTATGAAATTTATTGCGTAATGACGTTCCCAAAATAAATGAGTTTGTGCTATATGCATTTCATATGCATATGTTATAATGTATGAATGTAAAATGTTATGAAGTGTATTTGTAAACACATGCGGTATCTTTGTCTGGGAAAATAAATCCTTGACTATGGTTGGGGAATGAAGAGTATGTGTACCTTCAATCTTGTCTAGAATGCTTCCTTTGGGGATTTTTTGTTACTTGTTTGAGGAAACTCTGCAGACGATGTATTGATTTCTTCTTTGGGGAGTAGAATTTAGAACCTTGGTCGTCTGTTGCTCTACTGGGGAATTTATTTCTTATATACCCTGACTAGGGATAAAAGAGATGGATAACCTTCTGATTCGTCTGGGGAAGATAATTATTATGTACCCTGACTGGGGATAAAAGAGATGAACAATCTTCCGACTTGTCTGGGGAGCATAAAGTTAACTGGTATCGGGTCGGATTCCAGGTATTGTAGCAAGTCTCAGGGGATATTGATGACTTTATTAGGGAGAAGAATTTTGTCAGCGATTTATAGTAGTTTGAGGAATATACTCAAGCTGGGGAATTTGTAGGTTTGTTGGGGAAATAAACCCTGTTGGGAAGTAAACCATGTTGATGGAGAAGTTCTTTGCTGAGGAAACAAAATCTCCTGGGGAAATTAAATTTTCTAGAGAAAAAGAACTCTGCGAGGTTTCTTTTTCAGTTTTAGAGGACCAAACTCAGCTGGGGAAGAGAATTTCCATTCTATAGGTTGTGATATTGTCGGAAAATAGATTATACTCCTTTATTTGTTGGAGTGATCTGCCGGGGAGATTGCGGGGAATATAACCTTATTTTTGAAGATTACTCTGTGGGGATAACCTCATAGAAGTGGCTCTGGCGACTTCGCTGGGGATAATTTTATGAAAGGGACTCTATGGGGTTTTTTAGACAGCTTGAGTGTCATCCCAGTTCCTAGAGTTTTGAGTAAATGTTTAGTCATGTTCTTATGCATATATTCGTTAATATTTAATCATGTTCATATGCATATGTTCATTCAGTTTAGTCATTGGAAGTTTTTGCAAGCAAAACAAAAAAAACAAAAAAATTTGGACTTTAAAGTATATTTGTATTGATAATTTTCCTATAAACATGTGATTTTGTATAAAGAGACGGAAATCCTAGTAAGAGGAAATCGTCGTGAAATGAAAAAGTACAAACTGAAAATAAATAAATAAATAAATATATATATATATATATATATATATATATATATATATATATATATATATATATATATATATATATATATATATATATATATATATATATATATAGCCATGTGAAAGTGATCACATTGGGTTTCAACTCCGCTATTGCCCATATGCCTTTGAACATCTTATCCCTTGTCGTCCGAAGAAGTTGATTGAACCTTTTAAACTGTCGACTTTGGTAATAAAGCTTGCACGTAAGTGATCCAATGAGACATATTTGTATGCTTTTAATCCCTAATTTTTGCCTGGACCGCCCTTTCAGGTTTTCAGTTCACCAGGATACCCTTTCTTGCCCAAGCCGCCTTTTCAGGTTTTTGACTTGCCAGGTGTACAATCTTTTGTGTATATCCCTAATTTTTTCCCGAACCCTTTTGGTTCGTCGGGATGCCATTATTTTTTCCTAGGTATGTCAACCTAGCGGGTCATTCTTATGCGTAGTATTTTTTTACTATTTCAGCATTCACAGGGTGCGGTAAATCTTCGCCATCCATAGTGGTTAGCATCATAGCACCACCCGAGAATACTTTTTTGACAACAAATGGCCCTTCATAGGTGGGATACCATTTGCCTTTGGGATCTCCTTGTAGTAGAATGATGTGCTTTATTACCAAGTCACCATCCTGGTATACTTGATGCTTGATCTTCTTGTTGAATACCCTGATCATACATTTTTGATACATCTGACCATGATAGACAGCAGCCAGCCTCTTTTTGTCAATCAAACTCAACTGATCCTTCCTCGTTTGAATCCATTCGTCTTCGTCTAAGTCTACTTCTTTCATAATCCTTAGAGAAGGAATCTGAACTTCGATAGGCAGGACAACTTCCATACCATAGACTAGAGAGAATAGGGTTGCCCCAGTTGATGTTTGTGCCGAAGTACGATGGCCATGAAGAGTAAATGGTAGCATCACATGCCAGTCTTTGTAGGTCACCACCATCTTTTGCATAATCTTCTTTATATTTTTATTGGCAGCTTCAACGAATTCATCTTAGGTCTGTATGGAGAAGAGTTATGATGCTTGATCTTGAACTGCATGGAGAGTTCAGAGATCATGGTGTTGTTGAGGTTGGTACCATCGTCAGTGATGATCATCTCAAGGATACCATACAGGTAGATGAGGTTATGCTTGATGAATCGGGCCACGATGTTCTTGGTAACTGAGGCAAATAAAGTATCTTTAACCCACTTGGTAAAGTAGTCAATGGCGACGAGAATGAAACGATGACCATTAGAGGCAGTAGGTTAGATTTCTCCAATCATATTGATTCCCCACATTGCAAATGGCCAATGGGAAGCCATGACATTCAAAGGGACTGGAGGTACGTGAACCTTATCAGCATAAATTGGCACTTATGGCAAGTCCTTGAGTGAAGGTGACAGATAGTTTCCATGGTCGACCAATAGTAATCAACTCTCAGAATCCTCTTGGCCATAGTATGTCCACTTGAGTGAGTACCAAATATTCCTTCGTGCATGTCCTCCATAATTTTCTCTGCTTCCTTCTTGTCCATACAACGAAGAAGAGTTGAATCATGGTTGTGCTTGTATAGAATTTTCTTGCTCAGGAAGAACTTGGTAGAGAACCTTTATAGGAACTTCTTGTCATTGATTGATGCCCCTTCAGGATACTCTTGAGTTTCAAGATATATTTTGCCTTTATGAAACCAAGTCTTCTCCTCTACTCCATCAGTGTCAATCTCATAGTAGTGCATCAGTTCATCAAATCTTTCGACAGTAATTATGGGAGCTTTTTTGTCTTACCTAACCTTGAACATAGATGACATGGTAGCTAAGGCATCTGCCAATTGATTTTCTTGCCTTGGGATATGTTTAAAGGTGATCTCTTTGAAGTACGGGATCAAGGTTAGCACAAGTTCTTTGTAAGGGATAAGATTTGGATGTTTTGTATCCCACTCTCCTTTAACTTGACTGACCACCAAAGTTGAGTCTCCATACACACTCAAGAATTTGATTCCTAATTCGATAATAGCCTTAAGACCCAAGATGCACGCTTCATATTCGACCATGTTGTTGGTACAATAAAATTAGAGTCTAGAGGTAAAAGGAGTATGGAAACCTTCGGGGGAAATGATCATAGCACTAATTCTGTTACCCAGTGTGTTGGAGGCTCCATCAAAAACCATAGTCCATCGGGATCCTTGCTTAGGTCCTTCATACAGTCCAGGGTTTTCACAATCCGTAATCAGCATAATATTCTCGTTCAAGAATTTAAAGTTTATAGATTGGAAGTCATCTAAAACTTGACGCGCCAAATGATCTTCCAGTACACTTCCATTTATTTCTTTTTGAGTTGTGTACTAAATATCGTACTCAGTTAAGACCATTTACCATCGAGCTATTCTTTCGGAGAGAGTTGGCTTCTCAAAGATGTACTTGATGGGATCCATCTTAGAGATCAATAGAGTGGTATGAGTCAACATATACTATCTTAGTTGGTGAGAAGCCCATGCCAAAGCACAATAATTTTTCTCGAGCAGTGAATATCTTGTTTCATAGTCTGTAAGCTTGTTGCTAAGGTAGTATATTACATGCTCTTTTCGACCAAACTCGTCATGTTTCCCCAACACACACCCCATTGAATTCTCTAACACAGTTAAGTACATGATTAGGGGTCTTCCTTTGACTGGTGGTATCAAACTTGGAGGTTCTTGAATATACTCATTGATCTGGTCAAAAGCTATTTGACAGTAGTCATTCCATTTTACTACTTAATTTTTCTTCAGCAGCTTGAAGAGTGGCTCACAAGTAGCAGTCAAGTGAGAGATGAATCAGGCAATGTAGTTGAGTCGTCCTAAGAATCCTCTGACCTCCTTCTTAGTACAGGGAGATGGCATTTCTTGGATAGCTTTGACTTTTTTAGGATCGACTTCAATTCCTTTTCCACTGACAATGAAGCCTAGAAGCTTTCCAAATCTTACCTCGAAGATGCATTTGCTTTGATTCAGCCTTATCATGTATTTCTTCAGCCTTTCAAACAGCTTATGCAGATGATCAAGGTGTTCTTCCTCAGTTTGTGATCTCACTATCATGTCATCAATATAGACTTCTATCTCATGATGAATCATTTCATGAAACAGAGCCACCATATCCCGTTGATAAGTTGTGTATGTGTCCTTTAGCCTAAAAGGAATGACCTTATAACAGAAGGTGCCCCACTGTGTGAAAAAAGTAGTCTTCTCCATGTCTTTGGGCCCCATTTTGATTTGGTTGTACCCAAAGAAGCCATCCATGAAGGAAAATACCTTGTGTTGAGAAGTGTTGTCAACCACAACATCAATATGCGGTAGGGGAAGTCGTCTTTGGGGCTTGCCTTATTTAGATCTCTGTAGTCTACACACATACAGACCTTATTGTCTTTCTTTGGCACTGGAACAACATTTGCAACCCATTGGGGATAAGACGTTACTGCCAATAAACCTGCATTGAAATGTTTCATTACCTCAGTCTTAATCTTCTCAGAAATATCAGGACGCATGCGACGAACATTTTGTTTGATCGAAGAACAACCCTCTTTTATTGGTAGATGATGAGCCACGATATCAGTATCGAGCCCTGGAATGTCTTCGTATGACCAAGCAAATACCTCAACGTAGTTGTGCAACATCTGAACCAATCTTCTCTTGACACTGTCTTCTAGGTTGGTGAAAATCTTAACTTCTTTCTTATATGTCTCAGTACCGAAGTTTATCACTTCAACTGGTTCTTCGTGTGGTTGGGTAGCCTTTTCCTCTTGTATCATGAGTCTGGCGAGTTCTCCAGGTATCTCACAAGCTTATTAACCTTCGTCTTCGACTTGATAGATTGGATTTTCAAAGTCATAAACGGCAATAACATAATTATTTTCAATGAGATCCAGAGTGGATGTGGATCTGCAAATGTGTGTGTGTGCATGTAAGGTCACATGGCTATTTAAAAATGCATCAAAGTAAAATAAAGACAAGGAGCGCAAAATTTGAATGCAAAATCATCCAATGTTTTCATTAAATGAGCATATGATATATGAAATGACAACCCTTAACAAATGGACCATTGTGCCCCGGGCAAGGCATATGGTTTAAAGTCATTGTTTTAAACAGAAATTATACAAAAAAACTTCTTAAAGCAATAAAAATAGGAAATACCAATTACTCCTGGATGAATGAGAATGAAATGAAGTCTTTGGCCTTTAAGTTATTGAGTCCACCGTCAATAGTTGGGAATATCCAGTCGTCCAAGTCACCATCACTAACAGTGTATTCTAGAGCATTGACTTCATTGTTGCTAATAGGGAGAGGTGGTCCCCTGACACGAGTACACCGAACCTCTTTCTGAGATTTTGAAGTAAAACCCAACACAAATTTGTCGGATTTGTAGGGAATATCAGGAAGTTATCCCCAGATAGTGCAACCTTCATCCTCTACAATAGCCTTAACATCCATCAGAGAGGCCATTCTTGATGTGCCCTTAGAGATTTCATGATAAGAAAGAGTAGCAACAACAATCATTGGAGGGGTTACCTCAAATGTCTGACAGAGGTTTCAATGAATTCGCCATCCATTTCAATATATTTGAAAGAATTCAAATGATCAGGGGAGCCTAATATGAGTGTTTAAAATGGTGATTATGGAAACGTCTTCAAGTCTCAAATCTTGAGATTTACTCTCAGACAAACTTTTCATGGACGGAGTTTTCTCAAACAGAATTTCATGGTTATCAATCAAGCATTGAATACCTTTCTTCAGCCACATAAAACCATTGGTTTGGGAAGCACAATGGTAACAATTTTCAAGGAAGCCAGGAAATAATCAACTCTAAATAGAGTCTTCTTAACAGTCAATAAAGGAGTATTCAAATCATTGATGGTGGAGACAAGGGAGACATCGTCAATAGCATTGACACCTTTACCTTGACTGGGCATGGGTGCGGTAATTATATTAGGGGTTTGTGGAGGGTCAAACTCAATCACTTTGTTATCAATCAAATTTTGGACCTTGTTCTTCAACACCCAACAGTTGTTGGTTTCATGTATGGGACTATTTGAATGATAGGCTCATTTCACATTCGGGTTATACTTGGGAGAGGCAGTATTGGGATTTGGAGGAGGATCTCGCAGCGTTACCAAATCTTCCTTCAACAGATGTTGTAGAGCTTGAGACAGTGGCATGTTAATCCTAGTGAACTGCCTGAAGAAGTGAAAAACACAAGAAGGGGGGTTGAATTGTAAAACTGAAAATCAATGCAATTAACACGATATTTTTATCCTGGTTCGTTTGATCTCAAACTACTCCAGTCCACCCGTCAAGGTGATTTCGCCTCTCTCCAACGAGGTCTTAATCCACTATATTCAACTGAATATTACAATCTGCTTTAACAACTACTAAAGCCTTCTTGATGCAAACCACAAACCAGTTTGTCAAGGAAACACTTTCTTACAAAGAAGAGAAATCTAGGTGTGTGAATGTTTTATACAAAACTGTTTATCACAACTATGATATTACACAACTTAAGCTTATGGAAACTAGATTGCTAAAATATTGAGTAAGGAATTCTGGGAGCTTTTAGCAAACTGAGAATGAGAAAATGATGAATAGCTTTTAGGCGTGTGAATTGATGTAGAGCATTAGCCAATTCAATCTTCATTGTCTTGTTTATATAGCACTGAAATTGTTGAACGTTGGAGCAATAATCTTGATTCAATGCCAATAACAAACTTTCCTTATTAAGCAGATCTTGTCTGGAATGATGTCGTTGGTAATAATTCGCCTTGAATGCACAATACCGTTGCTACTTAAAGCGTGTTCTGGCTTTGGCTCATTCTGACTCTGCTTAAGTGCTGATGAATTGTTGTTGTCTTTATCAGAGTGTTGAGCGCAGCTCTGTTCATCAAGCTTCAGCATTCGCGTGAGTTTTTCTTTTGATTCTGGTATTCTGATATAGCATCTTCTGATGCTGATGTTGATATCCAATATTCTGATGCTAATTATGATGCACTCTTGCTGATACCTATCAGAGTTTCTGTAAACCAGAAAGGTAATTTTTAGGTAGCAAATAGTTCTCACATAATTAATATATCATTTCATTTCGTTATCATCAAAACTTAAACTTAGGGTAGTAGATTCAAACTTTGTTCTAACAATCTCCCCCTTTTTGATGATGACAAAAACTAGATATTTTTAATTGAAAGTAACGTGAAAAAGTATCAGAGATAACTAAATGATAAGATGTATCAGAGTAAGAAGTTATCAAAGATAAGGGATAAAGAGATATGAGAGTTGGAATCGGAGATACTCCCCCTGAATTTATAACTTCCCTTTTTAATTCCAAGAGTTCTTCAGGATCAGATCTTTATTGACTTTCTTTGAACATCAGAATATCAGAGCTTTGACTATCAGAAGCTTTAGATCAGAATATTAGAGCAGAGCTTCAGATCAGAGTATCAGAGCTTTATCAGAGCTTTGCTTTGGATCAGAGTATCAGAGCTTTGGTCTTCGGTGAATCAGAGAGTATTCTTGTACCTGTAGACTTAAGCAAAAAAGAAAAGAAAACATTCAAAAATATCAGAGTTAGAATGTTTGAGACTTTTTGTCTCAGTAATCCGTTATTGAAAAATATCATTCTTGTTCTCCCCCTTTTTGTCAGCAATCAAAAAGTGTAAGTGATGTGCTAAAACGATAAGAGCAGAAAAACTTGTTATATTAAAATATTCAGAGCCCAGACAAAAACAGTACAGAAGATATGCAAAGAAAACATGAAAATAGCATGAATGAAAAACTAAGGTTGGGGAGGAAAGCGTGTGAACAGAGTCTCCATCATTGCCTTAATCTGATCAGCAGTCTCAGTCTGCTTGTGCACCATGCTGACTACTGTATCTATCTTGCTATCCTGCACATCCATCCTTTCCTTCATCTTCTGATCATTTTCATCCATTCTTTGCTGCAGACGGATATCATTCAGCTTCAGCTCTTCCAGAGTTTGCCTGTCCAAGGCAGCTTGAGAAACATCAGAAGCAGGGAGCTTCTGAGAGCTTTCTGCAACATCTTCAGCTTGACTGGCTTCAGCTTGAATTGTCTGATCTTCTTCTGGCTGCACCTTTGAAGCTGGACGCTTCTCAGACCATGGCTCACTATCCAGAAGGAGCACGTCTTCTTTCAGCAGCTGACTTCCTACTTCGTTCAGAAGCTTGCTGAAATTCTGATGTGCTTGCTCATAATTGATGTCTTGCAATTTTAGAGCTTCAGCACGTACCCAAATTCTGAATCGTGTCCAGAGCTGGTCTGAGGCAGCAGGATCAATCATTCCAGGACATACTTGCTTCAGAGAAGCAATCCATTGCTGCAAACCTGTTTCAAAATTCACAATGCTAGAGCCAACATCTGGCTGTTTTGGTTTTGGAATGGCTATTTTATTTTTGAGATCAGCAAGACGGTCAAGGATTGTTAAATCTATGAAGGTCCTGCTGGGGTTTTTTGTGGTTTGTTTGGTAGGTGTTTGTTTGGGAGATGGAGTGGGAGAGTCAGAAATAATGATTGGACTGTGTGGGGTTTTTGGAGTATTTGGTGGGGTAGATTCTGGCGAGGATGGCAGCTGGGCCATGGTTACTGTTGTTCCACATGGCAGTTGGATTTCCAGAGGTTGTGGCTCAGAGGATTGAGGAGAATGAGGTTCAGGAGATGGAGGAGATGGAGTTTCAGAATGATGAAACTCAGGTTGAGAAGGTGATGGTTGAGGAGATGGTGGATGAATTTCTGGTTGAGGAGAGGGAGAAGGAATTGCTGGTTGTGGAGAAGGAGGAGGAATTTCTGATTGTTCAGGAATATGTGGTTCTTCTGGGATGGGTGAGAGAGGATGTTCTGGTTGAGGAGATTGGACAATATCTAGTTCAATGTTTGGATTATTGGAGAGGTGATCAGAAATATGTTGATCAATGTCAGACAGAACTTTGTCAAGTTCTGATGTTGTTGAAGTTGTTGGTTTGGGATGTTTGGTGCGGGGTCTTCTGAGTTGTAGTGCCTCAGAAGGGTCATCTTCTGGTTCGGTTTCATCTATTGTTGGGATGGGGATTGGGATCTCATGAGAAGCTGGAGTTGGGATTGATGTTGGAATAGCAGAAGAATTTAAAACAGAAGCAGCAGATAAATTACCTCTTTTCTTGGGAGTCTGCTGGGATGTTCCTTCTGAAGGGGCCTTCCTTTTCTTCGTCTTCTTCAGAGATACTTCTGGTTGAGCTTGGTGCAGATCTTTGATATTCAGCTTGGGATCTGTACCATCAGCCTTGCACGCGTCCAAGTATCTGAGAACCACCACTGGTTTAGATTCTATCTCAGAAAATAATGGAAAGTCACTCAGTGGGACTCTTCTGCTGGTGATGTCAGCAATAGGAGTAACGTTGGGTTCCTTTATGATATTCTCTATTAATTTCATTTTCTTCAGATTCTTCGCGTTCAGAGGCTTGCCAACAGTTGGTTCAATGGTGCTTAACTCTTGAGCTTCTATCAGGTGCTCTATCAGCCTATTCTCAGTCAGAATATCTGATATTAACCTTCCAAAGGGTATCCAATCCCTCTTTGTTCTTTCTTCTTCCCTGGTCTCCTTCACGCTTGTTCTGAGGTGATTAAACAGAAGATGAGCCAAGTTGATTTTTACCTTCTGATTAATAAAGTAGATTAGAAACTGCTGATCTATATTTATATAATCAGGGGAACTTGTTGGCTTCCTATGATTAAAGCACCCCGGAATGATCTTCTCCCAAACTCTGTGGTGATCCTTTAGGTCTCTGATTTTGCTGCTGGGCACCCCATGGGTGAAAATCTGTTGTGCTATGACACCAACGTCAGAGCATCTTTCAGCCATATCAATACAGCGGACGCCACTGCCACTGTAACCAATCAGTTTTGCTATGTGATCCTCAGTGATCACAATCTTCTTTCCCATTATGTAGGAGGTGACTTGATGCGTTGAAGAGGTTGCATGAATCCAGAACTCCTTGACTAACATTGGGAATGTTGGTCCAACCAACCTGTCAAAATATCTCTCCCATTTATGTGCCCTAACTTCTTCTGTCAAGTCAAAACCATTCTCTTTCAGATTGCCAAAATCAATAATCAGTTCAGATAACACTTCAAGATTCTTCACTGGTGTAAGGAGTGTTCTGAATGGAACTTGGTACTGTTAAGAGGAAGCTTTCTTCTGAGAACCTGCAGAAGCACTGCTGGAGGTTGCCATGTTCACACTTAGGGTTTTTTTGAGAAAACTGAGAAAATGGGTTTAAGTTTGAAAGAGATGAACACAGAGAAAATGCAGAAAATATTTGAGAGATTATGAGAAACTGTAAAAGATTAATGAGAGAATTTAACGTGCTTAAATAGATTTCAGAATATTTTGAAAGTGTAAACGGTTTCAAGAAAGAGAAATAAAATCATGATTACGTTTTAAAAACATGATTACTTTCATTTAATGCTTGCTGATTTTGGGGGATTTGAGAAAGATACTTGAAACGGTTACCAGACATGTGTCTCAATGCACCCAATCAACGTTTTGCCTTCTCAGAAGCGTGCACGCATTCTGCTTCAGAGATTTGCTGATGATTGGATGACACTTGTTTGATTTAGTGATCAGCACATCTATCCTTGAGCTGAAACGCTCAGATCTTTAAGACTAGCATCTGATACAATCTGCATGTTCTTTCTTTCTGAAAAGAGATTGATCAGAAGTTCACAGTAAAACAAATACATTCCGAAGATAAATATATGGAATTAAAACATTTTCACTCTAGGCAGATTTTCATGCTGAGATGTTTCAGAATGAAATTGAACCTATCTTCAGAAAGGGGTTTAGTGAAGATATCAGCCCATTGATGGTCTGTGTTGTACCCCAAAATTTTCCCTCCCATTTCTCATTGATTTCTCATCACAAAGCCCTTGAAGCTCAGGATCCAGTTAGGGTTTCATCTGCTCAAGACCTCTCCTTGCACTGTGGACTCAAAATTAGGGTTTGTGCTTGCATAAAGATGTTTTGACCCAAAATGCCCAAGATGACTTTCATGCCTCATATTGGACTCCCAAGCTTACCTATATCAAGTTTCAAGCCTTGATTCCAAGTTTTGCCCAGTCAATTGGACAGTTGACCTAGAAATCAACTATATTGGGGAAAAAGTCAACTGTGGCCAATTGACAGTCAAACCTCATGAAATTTGACCCACATCAACATTATGAACTCATATGAACCATTTGATCAAGTTTGGATCATAATTCCACAAGAAAATTGATCAGATCACCAAAAGGGCAAAATGGTCATTTTTAGGGTTTTGACTGTACAAAGGCAATTTTTGACTGTTTGACCTAGCCAATGGCAAACCAAGCTCACACATGGACTCAAGGACCCTATGGAATTATCTTGACATGATCAACAAGCTCAAAAGATCCCAAGTACACAAGATTGACAGTTGAATTTCCCAGTCAATTGATCAATTTTGACTGTATACTGAAAAGTCAAACTTTGACTTTTTGGTCAAAATCAAGAGTCAAGATTCATTTTTCATCAAAACATGCCAAATCATGAAACTTGTTCACCAAGAAATCACAAAATGCAAATTAGGGTTAGAAATGGAATTTTTCATAACTTAGAATTTTTCTAAGTTATGAAAAACCCTAATTTTTTCCCAACTTTGCCCCACTTTTTCACCATGATCCATTTGGATTCAAACAAAAGTCCAAACATGAAAGTTGTAGCTTGTTGCATAATCTACAACTTTTATTCACAAAGTTTTCTCATTTGAAGCTTGTATCTCAAGTTACAATTTTTTGAATAAGGGCACTAAACCATTTTTAACTTAGTGAAATTTTAACCTATTTTGACAAGGTTTTCTACCCCACTTCAAGGCCATTTTCCATACACTTCCACTTGGAATTTCAATTTGCATTTCAAAGATGGATTGTATTAAACACTCCAAGCTTTCCAAAATGTCCAAGAACTTCTCAAACAACCTCATGGTTAGAGAGAATCGAATTTCACAATATAGCAAAAAACCACTTTGTTCATGACCAAGTTCCATGTCCATAACTTTGCAAATTTGAACTCAGCATGCTTTAGGCTAGATTACAGGTCCTTAAACCAAGTTGCACTCAATAATTTAATGCATATTCATTGTGTTAAGGTGTTGTTCTATGAGTTTGAACATTGTATAAAAGTTTAATCCCAAACTAGATAAAGCAAATTAGCCATTTTGGTAAAAGGTAGCTTTATGTCAATTTGGAAATCCAACAAGTACATTGCAAATCTGAATGGCACAAGATTATGAACATAACACACTGATCAAGGAGGGATTATGCAGCACATTAGGGGGCCCTCTACATGCCTAGAAACTCAAGTTGCATTTTGTTGCTTAAGTGTGAAGAAAAGTTCCATAACACACAACAACTCTCATCTCAGCATTAGAACACAAGAACAAACTTATCAAACATACTCAGCATATCCCAACCAAGCTAACACACGACCTTGGCACCTCTCAAACACCCTCCATCTCAGAAACACCATCAAACTGCTCAAACAGAGCAACCCCTGCAGATTGAGTGCCATCTCTCAATCCCTCCAAGCTTTCTGGCCCAAACTTGTTCCTCTACCTTCCATACAACCTATGCAAGCTATCCAGAAGCTAAGGCACGATCTGTAATTGCTCTAACCACTTCCACCATTTTCTCATTTTTGACTTGCAGGTTAAATTCTATAGCTTGATTCAGAAGCTTTCAAGACAAAGTAAGCATTGGAATAGCATCCCTGAACCTCAAGGAAGCTTTTCCAATCACCACCTTGCACTGAAAGTTCCTACATCTCCAGATAGAAGTTCAACTGAATAGGTAAAAGTTTGAATTCGTATCTCTCTTATTATGCATCATTAGTCTTAAGTTTGTGAAGAAATAATGTCATACTCATGCCACTGAACATGTCCATGTCTTTACTTTTCATTTCTTTTGCCTGAGTAGAGAGAATTTAGAGTTTGAAAATGACAGAAAACTTAGGTTAAGATTTGGGATCACTGAAATTCTCTCTCATTTTTTAGAGTTAGGAGATGTTCTTTACATATTTGGAATCGTGGTTTCATGCTTAACATCTTTTGTGTTGGAAGTTTGTTCAAAAAATCAAAGAATCAGGATTTCAAACGAAGCTTGCAGGCGCGCGTTTTGTTGTACAGAGGTTGAAGAAGAAGTGGTATGGGCTGGGCCTGGAACTATTTTCTTTTCACACCCTATTTCCATGTTCATACCCCCCAAGCCCATTTGCTTTATTTTTAATGATTTTTGACATTTTCTTTTTTTATTTGATTCATTTATTTTTTCTCAGCATATTAAAATTTTGAAAATATTTTTCTCATCATTTTTTGATTTTATTTGGTATTTATTTGATTTTCTTTTGATTTATACATAAATGAATATATATTATTATTTAGAATAAATAGAAAAAATATTCTAAATACATTTTCATTTTCACTTTTATTTTATATTACCCTCTGAAAATATTTTATATAAAAAAAAATACTATTTTCTAAAAATATTAAATATTATTATTATTTATCCATAATACATATTTAAAATAATGTAAATATAAATACATATTTATTAATATACTTAGAATAAAATATCAAATAATGTACATATTTTATTTTTTAATATTTAATACTAAAAAATGCCTTTTTACAAATATACCATATTTGATTTTATTTTTGTATGTAAATAATAAATATTATGTGAATTAATTAATTAATATACATTTTGATTAAAATTAGGGTTTTTGCCCTAAATATGAAAATACTCCAAAAATAATACCTTTTTATTTTATTATTTTTATTTTACATAAACAACATTTTTCTCATACATATAAAAACTTTCTTTTTGCATTTTGCATATTTATCTCATTTCTATTTAATTATGCAATTAAATTACCTTGTAAATATTCAAAGAAAATGATGTAATAGCTTAGATTTAAATTCTTGTCTAAATATCCCCCATTTGAACATTGTACCCCCCCTCCCTATATTATTGTGATGTAATAGCGTAGGAATTTAAATTTCGCAATTTATCGCTTTCTAACATACTATGCTAGAATTAGGGTTTTGTATGCGAATAAAAATGAACAAAAATAGTTGGACCTAATACAAGATAAATGAGCATGAAAATAAACAACACATCTCACACTTGCACCCCCTAGGGTATTCCACCTTGTTGCCTTTCAAAAATGGGCCATATTGCATGTTGAATTTCTTTGGGTAAAACAAAACAATCAAATGATCATAGTCCCTCAAAATGTTGCCTAAATAAAATGATCAAGTCCCTTTTAAAGAAAATTGCCCAAAGACATTTAACACCATTGCAACTATGGTCTAAACGATGACCCGCGCCCGTCCCTTTCATCTCCTAAGACAAGATTGTCCAACAAATGCAATGGTGGAACAAAATTGTCAAAAGGCTTAAAACATAACAAAAATCTTTGAGAAAACTTTAGGGTAGATAAACTCTTAAGTACTTGTCAACTTTCCAAGAAAAACACTTGCCTTATTTCAAAAACCCACTTCACAAACACTTTCAAAATCAACTTTTCAAACCCTTGAAACATCTTTTCAAAAAGACAAACACCTTTGTAAAACATTCGAGTAAAGAATTGTTACAAGGGTAGCCTATGCAAGGCATCTTTTTCAAAACCTTTTCAAAGCCACACACAAAGCACCATTTCAAACAAATGAAAACTAAGGCAAGTTGATCTAAGCAAGTACCTAAGAGCCCATGGATAACCATGGATATAAGGGGTGCTAATAACTTCCCCTTCTATAATCTACTCCCCGAACCCAAGAAAAATCTCAAAGGTTTTTGCTGTGCTTTTTAAACCTTTCCTTAGGATAAAATAAAAAGTCGGTGGCGACTCTTGCTCAACCGAAACATTTGCGAAAACAAACGCAAAACCCTAGTCAGTTCTCCCACCGTATCACAGAACTGGCGACTCTGCTGGGGACAATCTTAAAAGTGGAGTAACCTTAGGGCTTAGATCACCCTTTTGCATGACTAATTGTTTGATTTGTTTGCTTTATACTTTGGCTCTATTGTTTGGGTTTACAATCCTCCACCCGGATTTTGGGAAACATTCATAGATAGCAATACGTTGTGGAAACCGTGCGGGGTATACCGACACGGTCTAAGCAATAGCTATATTAGTGCGACATATTTGTGAGTACCGGTAACCCTTGAGTTCAATCAAGGAGAGTACGGGGCCGCTGAGTGATGTCACTAAGCACTAATGACCTAGAACCTTACTTGACCATCTTGGCCTTTTATTAGGGGTAGTGAGATGACCGGCTTTGGTGCAGTCCGAAGTTGGTAGATGCTCGATACTACACTCATTGAGGGTTGTTTTCTTGGAATATTTTGGTCGCTAGTTAAGTGGCTAAACCAAAACAATGAACATTGAAAACAATCCAGTGATATTGAGCTCCTTAGAACCCGGTTACTATTTATAGGACAGGTTTTTAAGCCAACTACACTCAAGAGGGTAATTACCTATGAAACCCCATGCAAGCCTGAAATTAGGGTTTGGTGTGATTTGCTTGTACATATGTTTTGTGCATACATCATAAACATCATGAAACATCATATGCATTCACTAACCATTTCAAGGGTTTTGGATCTTCATCTTTGTTCTTGTTTTGTAGGACATGGAAATTCCTCGCAGAAACACCATTCAAGTCAACCTTGTGAGAACCTCTCCTCAACTCAAGGAGATCACTTCAAGAATTCCGGAAAATTCATCCTTCAGTGAAAGACATGGTAGACTGCTCAGCCTAGTCAACACCAACATTGAAGAAGACATGATGAAAGTGCTATTCCAGTTCTTTGACCCTCTTCACCACTGCTTCACTTTCCCTGATTATCAGTTGGTTCCCACTTTGGAGGAGTTTTCTCAACTCCTAAGAATCCCTATCCTTAATCAACTACCCTTCAACGGTACGGAGAAGGAACCAAAGCCTGAAGATGTTGCTCGAGCATTACATCTACAACCATCTGAAATCAAGGGGCATTGGGAAACCAGAAGCGGCGTCAAAGGATTCTTAGCAAAATTCTTGTTTGAGAAGGCACAAGAATGTTGGAACTCATTGGACCTACAAGCCTTTGAAGAAATTGTGGCACTCCTTATCTATGGGTTGGTCTTGTTCCCAAATCCTGACCAATTGGTAGATGTCAATGCCGTCAAAATATTCTTGTCCAGAAATCCAATACCGACATTGCTTGGATACATTCTTCACTCATTTTACACACGAACAATGAGAAAGAGGGGTGTTCTCATGTGCTATACTCCTATCCTCGCAAGGTGGTTTATTCCGCACCTTCCACAATCTGTCTTGAAGAATGACCAAGGTACACGGTGGTCCCAACGATTGATGACTCTTACTCATTCTGATGTGCATTGGTGTTCTCGGTCCAGAGAAAATGTCATCATCGTCGGTCGTTGTGGAGAATTTCCTAATGTTCCTTTACTTGGAATTAGAGGAGGTATCACCTACAACCCTTGCCTAGCTTTGAGGCAATTTGGATATGCACGGAGGGATGGCCCTCATGATATGTTGATTCCTAGCCTAGTTTTTGACTTCGACAACGATGCGCAAGGACTTCGCCAAAGATTCATCAGAGCTTGGGGGAAACTCAACAAGGTTGATAGCAAGACTCTGGGACATAAGAACTCCATCCCTCTTGAGCCCTATCTCAAGTGGGTACGAGCCCGAGCCCAAAGTCTAATGATGCCTTATCCTCATGTGCTCCCAGTGATTAAAGAGCCCGTCAATGAAGGAGAGGTTCCCTACACCATCCTGCATCCAGACATGCCTACATCGTGGGAGGAAATGCAGAAAAGTTGGATTCAGCTCAAGGAGGAACGGAACACTTTTGAAGCTAGCTACTACGCCAGTGAAAAGAAGGTTCTAGAGCTTACCCGCCGACTCCATGAGCAAGAAGCCCTCAACACCTACATCGCACCGAAGAGGATGCGCAATGTCTTTCTGCCTTGAGAAGTTTATTTTGTAACATTTGGCCCATGGGGCATTTATGTACTAACAAATTTCTTCTTATTAATATGACGTGCGTTCTTCTTTGTCTGAAACAACTTTGAATGTCCTAAATCCTTGAATGCATTGCATACATCAACATACCATTCATCATGTGCATAAGCAGGTCTCACTCCAGGTTTCCTTATCTATCTGCTGTTTATTTCAGTAGGATGGATCTCGAGCAAACAGTCAAAGACCTGCAAGCCCAGAATGCACAGTTCCAGCAACTCTTGATGACCTTGGTCAAGAGTCAAGAGGATATCAAGGCTCATCTGGAGAATAAGGACCCAGTGAAGAAGAAAAAGAGGGTCGGAGTAGCTACTTTGGGAAGAAGATTTGATAGAGAAGCTCGGAGGGTGCTTGAATTTCCTCCTACTTCTGATTAGGGGACTAGTAAAAGAGATCGAGTTGCGGTGCCTTCCGAGTCTGATGCAGAGGAGGAAGAGGTTGAAGAGGATGAAGATTATTCTGACCAGCAGTATCCTCCAGCTGATGACAAATATAAAGGTTTGGAAGACAGACTGGCTGCCATGGAATTGCAAAGGGTACCGGGTCTGGATTTTGAAGACATGGGCTTGGTTGCCGGAATTGTGATTCCCCCAAAATTCAAAGTGCCAGTGTTTGTGAGGTATGATGGGCTGTCCTGTCCCAAAATGCATCTCAGGTCCTACGTGAGAAAAATTCAACCCTATACGGCAGATAAAAATCTCTGGATTCATTTCTTTCAAGACAGCCTATCGGGAGCCCAGTTGGAGTGGTTTTATCAGTTAGAAGGAACTAGTGTCAGAAATTGGGAAGATTTGGCCACCGCTTTCTACAAACAATATCAATATAATTCTGATCTTGCTCCTACTCGTACCCAACTTCAGGGTATGTCACTAGGAACAAGTGAGGGATTCAAAGAATATGCACAAAAATGGAGGGATTTGGCTGGCAGGGTGCAGCCTCCTTTAACCGATCGTGAGCTCGTTGATATGTTTCTTGGGACCCTATCTGGGCCATTTTTAAATCATCTAATTGGTAACTCTTCCGCGGGGTTTACCGATTTGATCTTAACAGGCGAAAGAATAGAAGCTGGCATCAAGTCAGGAAAGATTCAGAAGGGTGTCGCTGCAAGTGTTGAGAAGAAGCCTTTTAAGAAGGAGACAGCTATGGTATATTCTCAGAGAAGAGCAGGGAAGGTGGAGCGTCGGCCAACTGTGGGGGCCGTAATGATTCAAAACACCCCAAGTGAGCAGCCTCACTACAATCAATCCAGACCAAATCAGCAACGGGTGGAAAGGCCACAACGGCAGTTCACCCGTATTAATATGACTTCAGCACAAGTGCTTCCCCATCTATTGAAGTTGAATCTTGCCACCATCAAGGAGGCGCCAAAGAATGTAAATACGTCTTCCCCGCATTATCATGCCAATGCTAAGTGCGCCTATCATTTAGACAGTGTTGGACACGACAGCAATGATTGTTGGGCACTCAAGCATAAGATCCAGGACCTGATAGAGGCTAAGGAGGTAGAGTTTGACGCTCCAGAGAAACCCAATGTGATATCTGCACCTATGCCGAAGCACGGTCGGAATGTCAATGCCATTGAAGAGGATCTGTATGTTGCTGACGTTAGTGATCTGACTACTCCGCTGCTAACCATTAAGTTGAATTTGTTAAGGGCCGGGATCTTCCCAGGATGTAAAGAAGACTGCTACTGTTGCCACTCTCTGCCGTTTGATTGTCCGCTGTTAAAGAAAGGCATCCAAGGCCTCATGGATAGCCGACAAATTTTGTTCGAAAAAGTTCCTGCTGTTCCAGTTCATGTTGAAAATGTCTCAATCATAACCATTCACGCCAATCTTTCCAAGGCCGTCAAAAAGCCAGTTAAGATTACACCAGCTGCAAAGTCTATACCTTTGAAGATAACAATGCCGGGGCCTATTCCCTATGTTTCTGAGAAGTCGATACCTTGGAACTATGGTGGTGACATCTACTACCATGGTATCAAGAAAATTGAAATAATTGAAGAAAATTCAGACGATGAAGAAGCCAGCATTAGTAACATTGCGGGCACCAGCAAAATCACCAGGAGCGGGAGAATATTCTCTCCAGAGATTGCCCCTCCAAGAGCAGTCTTTGGACCCTCATCAGCTAAAGAAGTCATCTCTGCACCAGTAAAACTCTCCGCTACAACTCCTTTGATTGAAGAAATTGTCGTTCCTAGTGTTGTCTCTCCTACCATTGCTGATAAAGGAAAGGGAATACAAGATGAGCCCGTCAGGACGAGGGTTCAACCCTTGGTGATCCCGGAAGCCTCCAAGAAAGAAATGGACGAGATTTTGAGGATAATCAAGAGAAGTGACTACGATGTGGTGGAACAATTGGGGCAAACCCCCTCCAAGATCTCCATGCTGGCACTATTGCTTTGCTCAGAAGCGCACGCTCAAGCTTTGATTAAGTTTCTGAAGGCAGCTCATGTGCCCCAGGAAACCTCTGCGGACCAATTTCAACATTGCGTGGCTAGCCTGACTGCAGACAATGGATTAGGTTTTTCTGATGCCGACCTGACCCCTAAGGGCCGAAACCACAATGATGCGTTGCATATTTCAATCGAGTGTCGCAGAACCACCCTTGCATATGTTTTGGTTGATATCGGGTCGTCGCTGAATGTTTTGCCTAAGAAGGCCTTGGACCGGCTAGATTGCGAAGGGTTGGAATTGAAGCCGAGTGACATTGTCGTCAGAGCTTTCGATGGGTCGAAAAGAATGGTCCATGGAGAAGTTGAAATTCCTATCAAGATAGGCACTGAGGTGTTTAAATCCACTTTCTATGTAATGGACATCCGTCCATCATATTCCTGCCTGCTGGGTAGACCTTGGATACACCATGCTGGAGCAGTCACCTCCTCCTTGCATCAGATGCTGAAGTATCCTGTAAAAGGAAAGATCATTACTGTCCACGGCGAAGAAGAGTACATGATTAGTCACTTAAATTCTTTCCGGTATGTGGAGGTTGAAGGAGAGTTCATTGAGACGCCGTTTCAACATTTCGAAGAAGTCCTTCCTGAAATAGTAGTGGCGAAGTTGGCAGCTGAGACACCAAGACAGATGGCCAGGATGGCATCTCTGGAGGATGCAAGGGCTGCAGTTAAAGAAGGGAAGAATTCAGCGTGGGGGCAGTTACCCGACTTTCCGCATAAAACTGATAAGTTTGGATTAGGTTTCACAGCCGCTGGCCAGAAAGCTATGCGCCAGTCAAAGATTGAAAGAGCGCCGGTCAAAATTTCTCCTTACAGAATCAACGCCCTGGAAGATGAAGACAAGGAAAGCAACTTTGAAGAGTGGATTTATCCAACTGTCAGAGGAGGGTTGAGCAACTGGGAGGCTAAAGACTTTGTCCCCATCACTTTTATTCATCAGTAATTTATGTATTAGACATTTCCTATTTGGTCTGTAATATTTTACTTTCAAACAATTCGTACACTATCTTTTCACCTCCTACCTTGCCCGGGGCATGTAGGTCCACTTGTAAGGGTTTTGACTATTTTTCATATTCATATGCCATGTTTAATGATTCATTGGACGTTTTTCATTTGATAAACTGCTTACGTTCATTTTCTTTCCTTTTGCATTTTTTGTTTAAGGATGGCTATCCCTTACACACACCCACACTCACCAATGCAGGTACCCATCCACTCCGGATTCCATGGGTGACTATTCTGCTGTATCTTTCAATAACTCTGAAGATCTGGTCAATCTAGCCGAGTACGAAGATGACGAAGGTTGTGAAGTACCCAGGGAACTAGCCAGACTTCTGCAACAAGAGGAAAGGGCCATCTTACCGCATGAAGAGCCATTGGAAACTGTTAACTTGGGAACCGAGGAGGATCGGAAGGAGGTGCAAGTGGGTGCCAACCTGGAACCAAAAGTCAAGGAGCGCTTGGTACAGTTGCTGAATGAGTATGTTGAAATCTTTGCTTGGTCCTATGAAGACATGCCGGGTCTAGACACCGACATCGTGGTTCACCGTCTCCCCACAAGAGAAGACTGTCCACCAATCAAGCAAAAAGTTCGCCGAATGAGGCCTGACATGTCCGAAAAGATCAAAGCAGAAGTAATGAAGCAATTCGATGCTGGCTTTCTGGCTGTTACGTCCTATCCTCAATGGGTCGCTAACATTGTGCCAGTGCCTAAGAAAGATGGCAAAGTCAGAATGTGTGTGGACTACCGGGATTTGAATAGGGCCAGCCCTAAAGATGATTTCCCGCTACCTCATATTGACATCTTGATCGACAATACAGCTCAGCATAAGGTGTTTTCCTTCATGGACGGATTCTCGGGCTACAATCAAATCAAAATGGCCCCCGAGGATATGGAGAAAACGACTTTTGTCACACAATGGGGCACTTTCTGTTATAAAGTGATGTCGTTCGGGCTGAAGAACGCAGGGGCAACTTATCAACGCGCCATGGTAGCTTTATTTCATGACATGATACATCATGAGATTGAAGTTTACGTAGACGATATGATAGCTCGGTCACAAACAGAGGAAGAGCACCTTGAACATCTGGAAAAGCTGTTTGCCAGATTAAAAGAGTACAAGCTCAGGCTGAATCCAAGTAAATGCACTTTTGGAGTTAGGTCTGGTAAGCTCCTGGGATTTATTGTAAGCAACAAAGGCATTGAAGTCGATCCGGCAAAAGTAAAAGCAATACAAGAGATGCCTGCTCCCCGTACTGAAAAAGAGGTCAGAGGATTCTTGGGGCGCATAAACTATATTGCCAGATTCATCTCACATCTGACTTCTACCTGTGAGCCAATTTTCAAACTCTTGAAGAAAGATCAGGTAGTTGAATGGAACGACGACTGCCAAGCCGCTTTTGATAGAATCAAGGAGTATTTGCTAGAACCTCCTATTCTGATGCCACCTGTCGAAGGAAGACCATTGATCATGTACTTAACCGTCTTGGATAACTCAATGGGGTGTGTTTTGGGCCAGCATGATGAGTCTGGTCGAAAAGAGCACGCTATTTATTACCTTAGCAAAAAGTTTACCGACTGTGAGACCCGCTACTCACTGCTCGAGAAAACTTGATGCGCTTTGGTATGGGCTGCTCGCCGATTAAGACAGTATATGCTGACTCATACTACCTTGTTGATATCCAAAATGGACCCTATCAAGTATATCTTCGAGAAGCCCGCTTTATCTGGAAGGATAGCCAGATGGCAAATGATCTTAACTGAATATGACATCCAGTACACCACCCAAAAAGCTATAAAAGGGAGTGTACTAGCTGACCATCTGGCTCATCAGGCTATTGAAGACTATCAACCCATGAGATTTGACTTCCTAGACGAGGACATCATGAATTTGGACAACGCTGAAAGTGACGGACCGTATGACGGACCCGAAAAGGGATCCCGATGGACCCTGTACTTTGATGGTGCTTCAAATGCACTTGGAAATGGTATTGGCGCAGTACTCATTTCTCCGGAAGGTTGTCACACTCCTTTCACGGCCCGACTTTGTTTCAGCTGCACAAACAACATGGCTGAGTATGAAGCTTGCATCTTTGGTCTCGAAGCTGCTATAGACTTAGGGATCAAATCTTTGATCGTATTTGGGGACTCGGCTTTGGTCATCAGCCAAATCAAAGGAGACTGGGATACCAAGCATCCTAATCTTATCCCATACAAAGAACATGTCCTGACATTGTTGCCGCATTTCGAGCAAATTACCTTCGAGCATTTCTCGCGAGAAGAGAATCAGCTAGCCGATGCTCTGGCCACAATGCCCTCCATGTTTAAACTCAATTGGGATAACGAGGCTCCCCAAATCACCATCAAGCGAATGGATGAACCGGCACATTGCCACGAGATTAATACTGAAGAAGTAGTGGAACAACCTTGGTTCCATGAAATCAAAAGGTATCTCGAGACTAGGGATTATCCTGAAGGAGCTTCCGTAAATGACAAGAGGTTCTTAAGGAAATTCGCCGCTAAGTTCTTCCTGAGTAACGGCATCCTTTACAAACGAAGCCATGATTGTGTGCTACTCCGATGTGTGGATAAAGTTGAAGCAGAGTTGATCATGACTGATATACACAGCGGCACATTTGGCACTCACTTGAGCGGGCATACAATGGCTAAGAAGATCCTAAGGGCAGGCTATTATTGGTCTACCATGGAGGCTGACTGCCATCAACATTCCCGTACTTGTCACAAGTGTCAAGTCTATGCTGACAAAGTTCATATCCCTCCGGTTCCCCTCAACGTCATGACTGCTCCATGGCCCTTTGCAATGTGGGGCATTGATATGATTGGAGAGATCAAGCCCACGGCTTCCAACGGACATCGCTTCATCCTGGTTGCCATTGACTACTTCACTAAATGGGTCGAAGCAGCTTCCTTCGCCTCTGTTACTAAAAATGTGGTTGCCCGCTTTATCAAGCATAATCTCATATGTCGGTATGGTGTTCCCGACAGGATCATCACGGACAACGGTACAAATCTGAATAATACAATGATCACTGCATTATGCGAACAGTTCAAGATTTATCATCACAATTCATCCCCCTATCGGCCGAAGATGAACGGTGTTGTTGAAGCTGCGAACAAAAACATCAAGAAGATCATTCAGAAAATGACAATCACTTACAAAGACTGGCATGAGATGTTACCGTTTGCTCTGCATGGATACCGTACGACAACACGTACTTCAACTGGGGCAACCCCATTTTCTTTGGTTTATGGCATGGAAGCTGTTTTGCCTATGGAAGTCCAAATCCCCTCTCTAAGGGTTATGAAGGATGCAGGTTTGAATGAAGATGATTGGATGCAGACCCGACTTGACCAACTCAATCTGATCGACGAGAAGTGACTTGCTGCTATATGCCATGGTCAGACGTATCAAAAGCGGATGATCAAGGCCTTCAATAAGAAAGTCAGACGTCAAGTGTATTGAGTTGGGGATCTCGTAATCAAGCGGATTATCTTGCCGCAAAGTGATCCCAGGGGCAAATGGACTCCTACATATGAAGGACCATTTGTGATCAAGAGCATATTTTCTGGTGGTGCAATGATTCTGACCACCATGGACGGCGACGATTTGCCGCACCCTGCGAACGCAGACATAGTCAAAAGATACTACGCATAAAATAACCCGACAAGTCGAAAACCCGAAAGGGCGGCTTGGGCAAAAATGGGCATCCCGGGGAACCGAAAACCCGAAAGGGCGGTTCAGGCAAAAATTAGGGATAAAAACAAAAATCTGTACACCCGGCAAGTCGAAAACCCGAAAGGGCGGCTTGGGCAAAAAGGGGTTTCCCGGTGGATCGAAAACCCGAAAGGGAGATTCAGGCAAAAGTTAGGGAATTAAAGCGTATGACTATGTCTCGTCGGATCACTTCAAAGACAATCTCTTCATCAACCAGTTCCAGACTCCTGATCAATCCAGTCATCGTCAAACGAAGCACTGAACGGGCAGATATTCAGAGTTGTGAAAGCTGTAGCAGAATGGAATCCCATGGAATTATTTCACATAGCCATCCTTTATTTTGTATAAAATCTTTCAATATTTACGGCAAAATCCTCTTACTAGGATGATTGTCTCCTTTGTACAAATATACTCAAAGAAAATCAATACAAATACTCTTCCCGAAAATTTGTGTCATTTCCCTTTTTCTTTTTTGCACTATTTGTTTTATTTTGAGAAACGTCCAATGTTTTGTTAAATAGGCATATGCATTTGAAACATAATCACTTCCTAAAGTGAAACTAAGAAAAAGGATTACTGATAGGATGAAAGTATAGATGAATACCTTGGCACCCTCTCGAAGGAAGCCACCAAGAGATTTGAAATCCACATCCCTAGCAAACCCTGAGGCATGCCTCCAGCAAACCCTCGAAGCTTATCCCCAATAAGATTCTGGAAGGTATTTCCCCGCAGAGCACGAACGTCTCCCCCGTTTTTTATTCAAAGTTATTCCTCACAAAGGCTTATAACTGGGTTATCCTCAGCTAACAGCCACAAAAGATCGCACTCGCCAGAATTCTTCCTATCCCCGGCGGAGTTCATCGAAATTCCCCAGCCTAACTTATCAATATGATCCCCGGAGAAGCTTATCTTTGTTATCCCCAGCCGAGTTAAAATTTCGAATTATCAACCCCCAGCGGAGCCAGACTAATGAGCCTTTTCCCCACAGAGTCTTAGAAAGAGAAATCTTGAGTTCCCCAGTGAGATCGCCAGAGTTACTTCCCATCAAATTGAAGGTTCTCAGTCTTACCTCCTCAGCATGAGTCTACTAGTTTGATACTCCCCGGTAGAGGTCATCAGGAATTTTCTTCCCCAGTAGTAGCCAAGGATTTATTTTCCCCAACAACAGTCAAGATGCTTTTATCTTCAGCCACTTCGAATTCATTTATCCTCAGCAAGTTAGCTCGTCAGTTTACATGCACATTCATCACATTCATGTCATAAAACATTGATGTCACGTATATCGCATCATGCATCATAACATTGCATGCAACTAACTCTTTACCTTTTCAGGAAAGATCAGTCGACAGACTAAGAATCATTCAACTTCAAGATTTCTGAAAACAGTTCACGGGTTCTCCAAGTAAACGGATGTTAACCTGTCACTTGTTCAGATTCTTCTTTAAGACCTTCTGAAAACAGTTTATGGATTCTTCCCAACAACGGATGTTAATCTATCAACTTGTTCAGATGCAACTTTTGAAAACAGTTTACGGACGCTTCCCAACAACGGATGCTGCTCTATTGCTTATTCAACTTCAAGATGTCTGAAAACAGTTCACTGGTTCTCCAAGTAAACGGATGTTAACCTGTCACTTGTTCAGATTCTTCTTCAAGACCTTCTGAGAACAGTTTATGGATTCTTCCCAACAACGGATGTTAATCTATCAACTTGTTCAGATGCAACTTTTGAAAACAGTTTACGGACGCTTCCCAACAACGGATGCTGCTCTATTGCTTATTCAACTTCAAGATTTCTGAAAACAGTTCACTGGTTCTCCAAGTAAACGGATGTTAACCTGTCACTTGTTCAGATTCTTCTTCAAGACCTTCTGAGAACAGTTTATGGATTCTTCCCAACAACGGATGTTAATCTATCAACTTGTTCAGATGCAACTTTTGAAAACAGTTTACGGACGCTTCCCAACGACGGATGCTGCTCTATTGCTTATTCAACTTCAAGATTTCTGAAAACAGTTCACGGGTTCTCCAAGTAAACGGATGTTAACCTATCGCTTGTTCAGTTTCTTCTCCAAACCACTGAAAACAGTTTACAGATTCCTCCCAACAACGGATGTCAATCTATTTCTTGTTCAGACCCCCCAGTTCAGAAATGGTCCGAAGCTTGGACACTTTCCTGATATTCCCTTCCAGATGGCATCTCTAAGCCCATCCCCGACAAGATTTCTGTCACTCTCCCAGATGGCATCGTTAAGCCCATCTCCAAATGGCATCTCTAAGCCCATTCCCGTATCCATTGCTTTGACGAGTGCAAATTTCCGGGCACTCTAGTGTCCAATCTCCTTTTACCCTCGAGTCACGAAAGGCAAGCTTGCCAATCTAACTCTTCGGATTCAAGAAGATTGAACAGGGGTAACTGTTGTACCCCAAAATTTGCCCTCCCATTTCTCATTGATTTCTCATCACAAAGCCCTTGAAGCTCAGGATCCAGTTAGGGTTTCATCTGCTCAAGACCTCTCCTTGCACTGTGGACTCAAAATTAGGGTTTGTGCTTGCATAAAGATGTTTTGACCCAAAATGCCCAAGATGACTTTCATGCCTCATATTGGACTCCCAAGCTTACCTATATTAAGTTTCAAGCCTTGATTCCAAGTTTTGCCCAGTCAATTGGACAGTTGACCTAGAAATCAACTGTATTGGGGAAAAAGTCAACTGTGGCCAATTGACAGTCAAACCTCATGAAATTTGACCCACATCAACATTATGAACTCATATGAACCATTTGATCAAGTTTGGATCACAATTCCACAAGAAAATTGATCAGATCACCAAAAGGGCAAAATGGTCATTTTTAGGGTTTTGACTGTACAAAGGCAATTTTTGACTGTTTGACCTAGCCAATGGCAAACCAAGCTCACACATGGACTCAAGGACCCTATGGAATTATCTTGACATGATCAACAAGCTCAAAAGATCCCAAGTACACAAGATTGACAGTTGAATTTCCCAGTCAATTGATCAATTTTGACTGTATACTGAAAAGTCAAACTTTGACTTTTTGGTCAAAATCAAGAGTCAAGATTCATTTTTCATCAAAACATGCCAAATCATGAAACTTGTTCACCAAGAAATCACAAAATGCAAATTAGGGTTAGAAATGGAATTTTTCATAACTTAGAATTTTTCTAAGTTATGAAAAACCCTAATTTTTTCCCAACTTTGCCCCACTTTTTCACCATGATCCATTTGGATTCAAACAAAAGTCCAAACATGAAAGTTGTAGCTTGTTGCATAATCTACAACTTTTATTCACAAAGTTTTCTCATTTGAAGCTTGTATCTCAAGTTACAATTTTTTGAATAAGGGCACTAAACCATTTTTAACTTAGTGAAATTTTAACCTATTTTGACAAGGTTTTCTACCCCACTTCAAGGCCATTTTCCATACACTTCCACTTGGAATTTCAATTTGCATTTCAAATATGGATTGTAGTACACATTCCAAGCTTTCCAAAATGTCCAAGAAATTCTCAAACAACCTCATGGTTAGAGAGAATCGAATTTCACAATATAGCAAAAAACCACTTTGTTCATGACCAAGTTCCATGTCCATAACTTTGCAAATTTGAACTCAGCATGCTTTAGGCTAGATTACAGGTCCTTAAACCAAGTTGCACTCAATAATTTAATGCATATTCATTGTGTTAAGGTGTTGTTCTATGAGTTTGAACATTGTATAAAAGTTTAATCCCAAACTAGATAAAGCAAATTAGCCATTTTGGTAAAAGGTAGCTTTATGTCAATTTGGAAATCCAACAAGTACATTGCAAATCTGAATGGCACAAGATTATGAACATAACACACTGATCAAGGAGGGATTATGCAGCACATTAGGGGGCCCTCTACATGCCTAGAAACTCAAGTTGCATTTTGTTGCTTAAGTGTGAAGAAAAGTTCCATAACACACAACAACTCTCATCTCAGCATTAGAACACAAGAACAAACTTATCAAACATACTCAGCATATCCCAACCAAGCTAACACACGACCTTGGCACCTCTCAAACACCCTCCATCTCAGAAACACCATCAAACTGCTCAAACAGAGCAACCCCTGCAGATTGAGTGCCATCTCTCAATCCCTCCAAGCTTTCTGGCCCAAACTTGCTCCTCTACCTTCCATACAACCTATGCAAGCTATCCAGAAGCTAAGGCACGATCTGTAATTGCTCTAACCACTTCCACCATTTTCTCATTTTTGACTTGCAGGTTAAATTTTATAGCTTGATTCAGAAGCTTTCAAGACAAAGTAAGCATTGGAATAGCATCCCTGAACCTCAAGGAAGCTTTTCCAATCACCACCTTGCACTGAAAGTTCCTACATCTCCAGATAGAAGTTCAACTGAATAGATAAAAGTTTGAATTCGTATCTCTCTTATTATGCATCATTAGTCTTAAGTTTGTGAAGAAATAATGTCATACTCATGCCACTGAACATGTCCATGTCTTTACTTTTCATTTCTTTTGCCTGAGTAGAGAGAATTTAGAGTTTGAAAATGACAGAAAACTTAGGTTAAGATTTGGGATCACTAAAATTCTCTCTCATTTTTTAGAGTTAGGAGATGTTCTTTACATATTTGGAATCGTGGTTTCATGCTTAACATCTTTTGTGTTGGAAGTTTGTTCAAAAAATCAAAGAATCAGGATTTCAAACGAAGCTTCCAGGCGCGCGTTTTGTTGTACAGAGGTTGAAGAAGAAGTGGTCTGGGCTGGGCCTGGAACTATTTTCTTTTCACACCCTATTTCCATGTTCATACCCCCCAAGCCCATTTGCTTTATTTTTAATGATTTTTGACATTTTCTTTTTTTATTTGATTCATTTATTTTTTCTCAGCATATTAAAATTTTGAAAATATTTTTCTCATCATTTTTTGATTTTATTTGGTATTTATTTGATTTTCTTTTGATTTATACATAAATGAATATATATTATTATTTAGAATAAATAGAAAAAATAGTGTAAATACATTTTCATTTTCATTTTTATTTTATATTACCCTCTGAAAATATTTTATATAAAAAAAATACTATTTTCTAAAAATATTAAATATTATTATTATTTATCCATAATACATATTTAAAATAATGTAAATATAAATACATATTTATTAATATACTTAGAATAAAATATCAAATAATGTACATATTTTATTTTTTAATATTTAATACTAAAAAATGCCTTTTTACAATACCATATTTTATTTTATTTTTGTATGTAAATAATAAATATTATGTGAATTAATTAATTAATATACATTTTGATTAAAATTAGGGTTTTTGCCCTAAATATGAAAATACTCCAAAAATAATACCTTTTTATTTTCTTATTTTTATTTTACATAAACAACATTTTTCTCATACATATAAAAACTTTCTTTTTGCATTTTGCATATTTATCTCATTTCTATTTAATTATGCAATTAAATTACCTTGTAAATATTCAAAGCAAATGATGTAATAGCTTAGATTTAAATTCTTGTCTAAATATCCCCCATTTGAACATTGTACCCCCCTCCCTATATTATTGTGATGTAATAGCGTAGGAATTTAAATTTCACACTTTTATCGCTTTCTAACATACTATGCTAGAATTAGGGTTTTGTATGCGAATAAAAATGAACAAAAATAGTTGGACCTAATACAAGATAAATGAGCATGGAAATAAACAACACATCTCACACTTGCACCCCCTAGGGTATTCCACCTTGTTGCCTTTCAAAAATGGGCCATATTGCATGTTGAATTTCTTTGGGTAAAACAAAACAATCAAATGATCATAGTCCCTCAAAATGTTGCCTAAATAAAATGATCAAGTCCCTTTTAAAGAAAATTGCCCAAAGACATTTAACACCATTGCAACTATGGTCTAAACGATGACCCGCGCCCGTCCCTTTCATCTCCTAAGACAAGATTGTCCAACAAATGCAATGGTGGAACAAAATTGTCAAAAGGCTTAAAACATAACAAAAATCTTTGAGAAAACTTTAGGGTAGATAAACTCTTCAGTACTTGTCAACTTTCCAAGAAAAACACTTGCCTTATTTCAAAAACCCACTTCACAAACACTTTCAAAATCAACTTTTCAAACCCTTGAAACATCTTTTCAAAAAGACAAACACCTTTGTAAAACATTCGAGTAAAGAATTGTTACAAGGGTAGCCTATGCAAGGCATCTTTTTCAAAACCTTTTCGAAGCCACACACAAAGCACCATTTCAAAAAAATGAAAACTAAGGCAAGTTGATCTAAGCAAGTACCTAAGAGCCCATGGATAACCATGGATAGAAGGGGTGCTAATACCTTCCCCTTCTATAATCTACTCCCCGAACCCAAGAAAAATCTCAAAGGTTTTTGCTGTGCTTTTTAAACCTTTCCTTAGGATAAAATAAAAAGTCGGTGGCGACTCTTGCTCAACCGAAACATTTGCGAAAACAAACGCAAAACCCTAGTCAGTTCTCCCACCGTATCACAGTCTGTATCTATAAATTTTAAGTTCAAAATTCCTTTATGAATATAGTCCCTAATGAAATGATGTTTTATTTCTATATGCTTAGCTCTAGAATGTAAAATAGGATTCTTGCTTAAGCAAATAGCAGAAGTATTGTCACAGAGTATAGGGATGTTACTCTCAAAAATCTGGAAGTCTTCAAGCTGACTTTTCATCCATAGAATTTGTGTGCTACATCCTGCTACTGCTATGTACTCAGCTTCTGCTGTTGATAGCGCAATTGTGGATTGCCTTTTGCTGGACCAAGAGATCAGATTGTCTCCCAGAAACTGGAAGCTTCCAGAAGTACTTTTACGCTCTACTCTGTCTCCAGCAAAGTCAGCATCGCAGTAGCCTACTAAGCTGTAATCACTAGATTTTATATAAAATAAACCCAGATTAGTAGTACCTTTTAGATCCTTGAAAATTCGCTTAACAGCTGTTAAGTGAGATTCTCTAGGATCTGATTGGAATCTAGCACAAATACATACACTGAATAAGATATCAGGTCTTTAATCTGTCAGATAAAGGAGAGAACCAATCATACCTCTGTAGACTTTATGTTCTACCTTTTTGCTTACCTCTTCTCTTTCCAGAATGCACGTGGGATGCATTGGAATCTTTGATGGCTTACATTCTGAGAGGTCAAATTTCTTCAGAAGATCTCTGATATATTTGCTCTGATGAATGTAAGTTCCCTCTGGAGTTTGATTGATCTGAATTCCTAGAAAGAATTTCAGTTCCCCCATGAGGCTCATCTCAAATTCTGCCTGCATACACTTAGCAAATTTTAAGGAAATCCATAGACCGTGCTCGGGAATTCTTAAAAATTATAAGGAAATGATTGAATTTCCTTATCTGTTAGGAACTGTTGGAGCATCTGAAATCATTAGGCTATATGCTAAAGATATGACGGTGAACTGCAGGAAGATGCCTCTGTTTCTATACCTACTGGGGAATGTATCTTTGCTGAGGATGAGCTGGTGAAGATAATCCTCTAGAGGTGGTTTCCCTGTGGGGATTTATGGATGAATTTTAACATTGTCTCGCCTCTTAGAGAACTTAGTAACTGTCTTTCCCATTTTTAACACATACATTTGTAAATATTAATCACATTCAAATGCATATGTTCATTTAAAAAAATCACTAGACGTTTTTGCAAACCAAACAGAAAAATAAAAACAAATAGTTTTGAACTTTAAGAGAGAAGTTTTGTATTAATTTGAGGAAGTTTTGCCTATAAACAGGCGCTTTTCTACAATGAGACGGACATCCTAGTAAGAGGAATGTCAGCGTAAAATGATGAATATACAAAGTGGTACACAAAGAAAAACAATTATGTGATATAATCCCATTGGGTTTCAATTCTGCTATTGCCTTTATATCTTTGAGCGTCTCATCACTTTCCATTTGGAAAAAGTTGGCTTCATTGATTTGTAACATTCAAATTTGATAACGAAGTCGGGCTGTAAGGTGATCCAACGGGACACAGTCATACACTTTTAATCCCTAACTTTTTCCTAGACCGTCCTTTCGGGTTTTCAGTCCACCGGGATACCATTTTTTGCCCAAGCCGCCTTTTCAGGTTTCCGATTTGTCGGGTGTAGAATTTTATTATATATGTCCCAAAATTTTGCCCGAACCCTTTTGGTTCGCCGGGATGCCCTTATTTTTTCCTAGGCCAGTCAACCTAGCGGGTCTATTTTCATGCGTAGTATCTTTTAACTATGTCTATGTTTACAGGGTGCGAAAGGTCGTCCTTATCTATGGTGGTCAATATCATAGCTCCACCAGAAAATATGTTCTTGAACACAACTGGTCCCTCATATGTAGAAGTACATTTTCCCCTAGGATCACCTTGTGGCAGAAAGATGTGTTTGATTACCAAGTCACCAACCTGATATACCTGACGTCTGACCTTCTTGTTAAAAGATTTTATCATACATTTCTAGTACATCTGACCATGACAAATAGTTGTGCGCATATTCTCTTCAACCGGTTCAATTGGTCCATTCGAGCCTGAATCCATTCGTCTTTGTTTAAACTTGCATCCTTCATAATTCTCAGGGAAGGAATCTGGACTTCGACAGGAAAAACAACTTTCATACTTTAAACGATAGAAAATGGGGTTGCCCCTATTGACGTGCGCACCAAGGCACGGTAGCCATGAAGAGAAAATGCTAACATCTCATGCCAGTTTTTATATGTTACTGTCATCTTCTGTATAATCTTCTTTATATTCTTATTAGCAGCCTCAACAATGCCATTCATTTTTGATCGGTAAGGAGAAGAGTTTTGATGCTGGATCTTAAATTTTGTACAATGCTCGGTGATCATATTATTATTGAGGTTGGTACCATTATCTGTGATAATTCTTTCTGGGATACCATACCGACAGATAAGATTATGCCTGATGAACTGAGCCACAATGTTCTTGGTAACATAAGCGAACGAGGCTGCCTCTACCCACTTCGTGAAGTAATCAATGGCGACAAGGATGAAGCAATGTCCATTTGAAGAAGTAGGTATAATCTATCCAATAATGTCAATGCTCCACATTGCAAACATCTAAGGAGCAGTCAAGACGTTTAAAGGAACCAGAGTCATGTGTACTTTGTCAGCATAGATTTGGCATTTCTGACAAGTCTGGAAGTGGTGATGGCAATCTGTTTCCATAGTGGATAAATAGTAACCTGCCCTCAGAATCTTCTTAGCCATTATGTTCCCACTAGAATGAGTACAAATATACCCTCATGCATATCCTCCATGATCTTCTCAGCTTCTTTCTTGTTCATACAACGAAGCAAAGTTGAATCATGATTGCGCTTGTAGAGAATTATTTTATTAAGGAAGAACTTGGCGGAGATTCTTCTTGGAAACTTCTTATCATTGATGGATGCTCCCTTAGGGTATTCTTGGGCTTCAAGGTACCTTTTCACCTCATGAAACCAAGGCTTTTCCTCTACTCCCTCAGTATTAAACTCATAATAGTATGCTGGTTCGTCTAATCTTTCAATAGTGATATGAGGGGCTTCGTTATCCCATATAACCTTGAACATGGATGACAGGGTAGCTAGCGCGTCATCTAATTGATTTTATTCTCGTGGAACATGTTCAAAGGTAATCTCTTCAAAGTACGGGATCAATGTCAACACATGGTCTCTGAAAGGAATGAGATTAGGATGCTTTTTGTCCCAATCTCCCTTAATTTGGATGATCACCAAGGCTGAATCTCTGTATAGTTGTAAGAAATTGATCCTCATATCAATAGCCGCTTTAAAACCCATAATGCATGTTTCGTACTCGGCCATATTGTTGGTACAATCAAAACATAGTCTGGTAGTGAATGGTGTATGGAAACCTTTGTGAGAGATATTCAGAGCACCAATGCCATTTCCAAGCGCGTTGGAAGCTCCGTCAAAAACCATAGTCCATTGGGATCCTTTTTCAAGTGCTTTATCTGGTCTAGGTTCTTCATAGTCCATTATTGACATAATTTTCTCGTCCGAGAATTCAAAATTCATAGACTGGTAGTCGTCTACAACCTGATGAGCCAAATGATCTTCCAGTACACTTCATTTGATTCCCATTTGAGTGGTGTACTGAATATCGTATTCTGTCAGGACCATTTTCCATCTGGCTATTCTTCCGAAGAGAGCGGGCTTCTCAAATACGTATTTGATGGGATCCATTTTAGAGATCAATAGGGTAGTGTGAGTCAACATATATTGTCTTAGTTGGCGAGGAGCCCATGCCAAAGCGCATCAAGTTTTCTCGAGCAGTGAGTATCTTGTTTCGCAGTCGGTAAACTTTTTTCTAAGGTAGTATATTGCATGCTCTTTTCAACCAGACTCGTGATGCCCAAACACACACCCCATTGAATTCTCTAACATTGTTAGGTACATGATTAGAGGTCTTCCTTCAACTGGTGGCATCAAAATTGGAGTTTCTTGAAGATATTCCTTAATTCTGTTAAAGGCTATCTGACAATCGTCATTCCATTTCACTACTTGATCTTTCTTTAGTGGCTTGAAGATTGGTTCACAAGTAGCGGTTAGGTGGGAAATGAATCTGGAAATGTAGTTTAGACGTCCCAAGAAACCTCTAACTTCCTTCTTAGTGCAGGGAGTTGGCATCTCTTGAATAACTTAAACTTTTGCAGGATCTACCTCAATACCTTTGCCACTGACGACAAAATGTAGGAGTTTACCGGATCTTACTCCAAAGGTGCACTTGTTCGAGTTCAGTCCTAACTTATACTTATTTAGCCTTCCAAACAGTTTTTGCAAGTGATCAAGGTTCTCTTCTTCAGTCTAGGACATGGCTATCATGTCGTCAACATAGACCTTTATCTCATGATGGATCATATCATGGAACAACGCTACCATTGCACGCTGACAGGTTACCCCAACGTTCTTCAACCCAAATGGCATAACCTTGTAACAGAAGGTGCCCCCATTGTGTAATGAAGGTAGTCTTCTCCATGTCTTCAGGTTCCACTTTGATTTGATTATAACCGAGGAAGCCATCCATGAAGGGGAATATCTTATGTTGAGCGGTGTTGTCAACCAGAACGTCAATATGAGGAAGTGGAAAGTCATCTTTGGGGCTTTGCCTATTCAAATCCCTGTAGTCCACACACATGCGTACATTACCATCCTTCTTAGGTACCGGCACCATGTTTGCAACCCATTGTGGGTAGGAAGTAATAGCTAAGAACCCGACATTAAATTGTTTCATGACTTCAACCTTGATCTATTATGACATTTCAGTATGCATACGACGAACCTTTTGCTTCACTAGAGGGCATTTTTCTTTTGTTGGCAGACGATCAATCACAATATCAGTATCAAGCCCTGACATGTCTTTGTATGACCAAGAAAAGATCTCAACATAGTCACGTAACATCTGGATTAACCGTTCTATGACATCGTTCTCCAAGTTGGCAATCTTGAATTCCTTTTTATTCTCCTCAGTACCTAAGTTTACCGCCTCGATCGGCTCTTCATGAGGTTGTAATAGTCTAGCAAGCTCTCCCGGTACTTCATAATATTCCTCACCTTCATCCTCGGCTTGATAGATTGAATTTTCAAGTCATAATTGGCAATAGCAGAACCATTATCAATGGGATCCAGGGTGGATGTGGATCTTCAATTTGATATGTGGGTGTGTGTAAGATCACATAGCCATTTTGAAAAATAAAGAAAAAAGAAAGATAAAGAGCACAAAATTTGAATGCAAAATGATCAATGATTTATTAAAATGACATATGGAAATGAAGTACGATAACCCTCACAAATAGACCATTGTTCCTCGGGTAAGACACAAGGCTTAGAGTTTAATTTGTTCAAAAATTATATATCCAAAAAACAGAAAAGAACAATTACTCCTGGATAAAAGAGATTGGTACAAAGTCTCTAGCCGTCAAAATTATTGAGTCTAGCATTGGTAGTAGGGAAGATCCAACTATCCAGGTCACAGTCACTATCAGCATCCTCCACATCATTGACTCCATGGTTGTTGATGCATAGTGGTGGTATTCCTGCGCGAGCACGAAGAATCGCCCTTTGAGCTCCTAAAGTGAAACTCAAACCAAACTTGTCAGACTTATGGGGTATATGACGGTGTTGGCCCCAAATAGTACACCCACCTTCTTCAGCAACATCCTTGGCTTCCTTTAGAGAAACCAACTTTAGTGGAGTTCTGGTAATTTTTGGAATAACATTAGCAGCTTTGGTAACAACAGTAGTCTGAGGAACCTCTTCAAAATTATGACAGGGAGTTTCAACGAATTCGCCGTCCATTTCAACATACCTAAAAGAATTCAGGTGGCTCACCATACACTCCTCTTCACCGCAGACTATAACAATCTTTCTGTTTATAGAACATTTCAACATCTGATGTAATATGGAGGTGACAACGCATGCCCCATAAATCTATGGGCTTCCAAGTAAACAGGAGTAAGCCGAGCAAATTTCCATCAGATAGAATGTGGAGTCAAATATTTTGGAACCAACTTTAATTGGGATATCCACCTCCCCATGTACCATTCTTTTAGAACCATCAAAAGCCCTCGCCACAATGTTACTGGGTTTCAATGTAAGCCCTTCAAAATCCAATATGTCTAAGGCACCCTTGGGTAGGAGATTTAGAGATGAACCAGTGTCAACCAACACATGAGCTAGAGTAGTGCCCCTGCATTCGATGGAGACATGCAGGGCCTTGTTATGTTTTCTTCCCTCAGAATTCATATCAACATCAAAGAAGCCTAGTCCACTATCAGTAGTTAGACTGGTAACACATTTCTCAAATTGGTCAGCAGAAGTCTGTTGTGGCATATTAGCATACTTCAAAAACTTCACTAGAGCTTTAGCATAGGCCTCGGAGCACAACAACAAAGCTAGGATTGAAATTTTGGAGGGGGTTTTCCCCAACTGTTCCACAACATTGTAGTCAATTTTCCGTATGCTCTTTAAAATTTCCTCCATTTCTTTCTTGGAGGCCTCAGGAATGGTTTCTTTTGGTGCCTCTGTCCGGGAAGGCTCACTCAATACTTCTTTGCCCCGAGCCTCAGTTGACTCAGTAGCAAGGGTAGTAACAGGAGTAGTAACAGTCTTTGGAGATTTTTATGGAGAGAAAATCCTTCCGCTTCTGGTAACCTTACTAGTCCCAACAATATTGTCAATGTTAGGATCAGTATCTTCAGCAACTTCATTCTTGATAGCCAATATGTCCTGCTTGACGCCATGGTGGTAGACATCAGCTCTATAATTCAAAGGAACAACCTTATTAGAGGAATATGGTATTGGCCCTGGAGAGGTAATGATCAGGGGAGAAACTTTAGGGTTGGCGGTAATACTTATAGGACCTTTGGAGGAGATCCTTATAGGATTATTTTAAATGGTAATGATTGACACGTCTGCACATCTTACATCTTCACATAAGTTTTTCACAGAGGGAGTCTTCTCAAACAGAATTTCCTTATCGTTCATCAGGCGTTGAACACCTATCTTCAGCAACATACAACCATTGGGCAAGGATGCACAAAGGTAACAATCTTCACCATAACCCAGGAATAAACTGTCTCGTAACAGATTCTTCTTAACAACTGGAAGAGGAGTAGTCAGATCATTTATGGAAGAAATGAAAAGAACATGATCAACGGCATTGATACCCTTGTCATGTCTGGGCACCGGTGCAGTAATCATATTAGGGGTCTCAGGAGGATCAAACTCAATCTCCTTTGCATGAATAAGGTCTTGAACTTTATTCTTCAGCGCCCAACAGTCAGTTGTATCATGCCCCAGGCTGTTGGAGTGGTAAGCACACTGTGCATTTGGATTGTAACGGGGAGAGGAAGTGTTTGGGTTTTTATGAGGATCCCTCAAAGTGACCAAGTCAGCTTTCACCAAATGCTGCAATGCCTGATTATTTTGGTGTTAAGTTGGTGCAGGGTGAGATATCATTACTGCTCCTAACAATGGACGGCGTTCAGCTTTAACCTAGCCTCTCTTGCCATGGATAATATTCACTTCCCTCTTTCCATTGAATGGATTCTTCACAGTACTTGAAGATTCATCCCCTTGGATTTTACCACTCTTGATACCAGCTTCAACCCGTTCTCCTGTTAATATCAGCTCGATGAATCTGACTGAAGAGCTTCCAATTAAATGGTTGAAAAATGGGCATGTCAGAGTACCCATGAACATATCTACCAATTCTCTATCAAACAGGGGAGGCTGGACTCTACCTGCAAGATCCCTCCACTTTTGGGCATAAACTTTGAAACCCTCTCTAGAACCCACAGACGTGCTTTGGAGTTGCATGTGGGTTGGAGCGAGGTCAGCATTATATTGATACTGCTTGTAAAAAGCAGCAACCAAATCTTCCCAATTGCGGATGTTGGTTCCTTCCAATTGATAGAACCATTCTAACTATGTTCCCGACATTTGTACCCCAAAATTTTCCCTCCCATATTTCTCAATACATTTCAAATGAGATCATAAAATTGCTCAAGGAAGACCAAGAGTTGACCAGACAAACCCTCTCCTAAGGCAGTCTACCTCAAATTAGGGTTTCATGTTGCATCAAGATACTTTAGTCCAAGGGATCCTAAATGCTCACCATTGTCCTAATATGTTCTCAAGGTCATCCATGTCAAGTTTCAAGCCTTGCAGAGAAAGTTTCCTTAGTCAATTGCTCAAAGGCCTGAAAATCGATTGTGCTAGGGCAAAAGTCAATTGTGGCCCACATACAGTCCAACTTCAAGATTTTTGGTCAACATTCTAATTTTGAAGCATTATTCATAATTTGATCAAGGGTTGATCATGATTCCTCAAGGATTGCTCAGAATTCATCAAAACCCAAAAGTTGTTAAATTAGGGTTTTGTAGGAAAAGTCAACTCAACATTGACCAAGCATACCTTTCTCATACTTTATCAAGAATGACCCATCCAAAGATCATTTTTAAGAGGATGCAATTCCCTACAATTCATCTTCAGCTCCCAAGTTCAAAATATGCACTCACAAGAAGTTACAAATTTGAATATTATAGATCATTTTGAAAAGTCAACAAAAACACCTTTTTTGTCAAAGCTTCATACATGAACATGGAAGACTCAATTGAGATGAGACCAAATTATTTGCTTATAGGACATCTTGAGATTTCTAAAAAGTCCAAGAACACATCTCTAGGGTCAAAATTGAAAAAGTTATGCATTGTTGAAGTTGACCTTTTTTTGCAAAATTGGCAAAAGTCAAATATGCCTCAAATTGCATTTTTTGTCAAATGGGCCCAACGTTTTGTGTTTGTATTGAGTTTGTAACATGGTCCACGACCCATAATACTTCCCACTTGCCTTTATTTTATTTTTGTCATTTATTTTGATTTTTATTTCAATTAAATCAAATTAAATCAAAATAAAATCATGAAAATATCAAAATCATTTAAACCTTGAGATTTTGTGCATATTTCAGGTCCATGAATAGCTGGAAATAAGATCAAATCATGCATGGCTTATTTTACACACAAATATTGAGTTTTTCTTGTTTTGGAAAGATTGGATACAAGTTTGAATCAAGGATCAAATCTTCATAATTGCAAGGATTGGATGCAAACTTGGAACCCTAATTGAGTCTATGATATATATTGAACAAATGCAGACCAAAAGCACTAGAATTGGAGGCGTGAGAAGCTGGGGAAAAACATGCAAAAATCACCAAAAAGTGTTGAATCAAATTGCAGGTTAGAGGATGATTTACACCATTCCAAGGCTAGCAATCGATTCCCAGCCATCCCCTGAAGCTAACCTGATCATAATCAAGCCTTGATTTTCCCAGAATCCATCTCCACAACCCTCACGGTTTGACATTTTTTTCAAAATCGTATCCCTTTATTCTTGCATCTTTATCATGTTTAAATGACATATTTGTAATCCCTATCATATTTGCAAGCTAACAATACCATTTAATTGCATTTTTGGAGGCCATACTGAGATCCACCATTGTTAGGGTTTAGGTTTCGTTTTTAGGGGTTTTGATTGCAGGCAAAATTGGCCTAAAAGAGGGGTGTCATGGTGTTCACAAGGCCAAGACGAATTGATCTGCACCATTAGTTTCCATTTATTGTGCTTGTATGAGATTCTTGAAATACACAGAGATATAGCTACAGACTTTTGTCTGTAGGTAAAAGTCTTGGACTTTTACCAACGGAGAGAGGAAGAAGAAGGGTGGCGTGGCACCCCCTGACTGGCCCATTTAAAATTCTGCGCGCTGGACAATTGGCATTTTGTGTTTTTTAATATAATGATTATTTTATGTTCCATGTACAACAAAACATGTTGGCTCAGTTGGTCAGTGGGAGAGAGAAAAAGCCAAAGGGCCTGGGTTCGATCCCCAGGCCCCCTTGTTCTTCAATATTATTTTTCTATGCATAATTCCATGCGCATGTTTCCAGGACATCCACCATACGCCCTCAATGATCAGCCATCCATATGTCCAAAAAGCCAAATCCAACGCATGGCATGTGATGGTCTACCATAGGCCTAGTCAAACGTGTAACATTGAAGTAGAAAGGTCAACGTGGACCAAGGCTTTTGGGCTCAAAAATTGCTATGGACACCCCCTCAAATTACTAGCATAACCAGGCCCATTTCTCTCTTTTTTTTATTTTTTTATTTTTTTTATTTAATTTTTGTTTAAATTATTTTCTAACATCAAAATTAATTCTTTTTTTACAAAAAACTCATAAAAATCAATTTCATCAAATTTAGGTTTTTTTTATATATTTTGTCAAAATTAATTTAATTAGTTTAATTTAATTTTAGGGTAACTTTAATCTTTTTGTAAATAACTTAAAATAAATTAGAAAATTAGGGTTTTGTTTAATTTAATTTTTATTTTCTTTTTTTTCTTAAAATAACCAAAATACAAAAATAGGTCAAAATTAATTATTTTTATTAATCTAAATTAATTAGGAATTAGGTTTGTATTTATTCATTAAAACCTTACTTTTTTTTATCAAAAATAATCAAAAACAACCAAAAAATAATTCTTCTTTCAATTAGGTTTAGACGTGGTCAAAACCCTAATTTTCTTTGTTCTCCATTTATCGCGCGCATTCACTATTTTTGCAAATATTGATGTAACTGCTCATGGGATGTAATAGTTTAATTAGGATTTATTTTATTTATCATTTTTTACGGGTTTTTGGCTATGTAATTAATCCCCTACCCCGAAGCCTTGTAATAGCGTAGTTTTATTTCTCGCATTTTAATTTTATGCAAATATTAACTGTTAGATGTATGATAATAGGATTGCATGACAAGAATGTATGTTAATTTTAAAATGGTTAGCAAACCCTAAATGTGAAAAGATAATAACTTGAAATCAAATCACTCGCACATGCGCACTCCTAGGGTATACTCTCACTTCGGTTGCCTTCAGTAAAACGATCATTAAGTATAGGATGTTTTAGTGGTCGCTCTCTTGTCTAAGCAAAGATCAAACGCCCCGTTCGGAAATGTTGCCTCAGAAAGGTTGCCTCGAATATGATCTTAAGACATTAGGGTTATTATTAAGATGTCCTAACAATGCTTTAGTGATCGTACGTCCCTTTCGAATTGACCCTTACAACTCCAATGACGGTGCTACCTACTCCTTAATAGTAGGATAGTGTTGTCTAAAGGAAACAAGAACATAAACATTCTTTTTTCGAGTAGGTAGATGCTAGTAGGTACTTGCTCAAAATCAAACTTTTGCACACTTACACTCTTTTCAAACAAAGTTTTCAAAACAACTTCGTAACACTCTTGAAGACAGAAGCAAGGGTTAAATCGAAGTAAAACAAAAACTTTTTTCAAAACACACAAACACGGAAGCAATTTTTAAAATGATGAGCAAGTATCTAAGAGCCCGTAGAAAACTACAGATAGAAAGGGTGCTAATACCTTCCCTTTATATAATCTACCCCCCGTACTCAAAATCTCGAAAAAGGAATTTTTCTGTGCTTTTATCCTTTCCAGTTGGATAAAATAAAAGTCGGTGGCAACTCTTGCTTACCGCGACATTTTACGAATACAAACGTAAAACGCAAACCAGCATTTTCCTTAAACAGTCGGTTCTGTCACCGTATCACAGTACTGGCGACTCTGCTGGGGAAAAAAAATAAGTGTGGTATACCTTAGGATTAGTTCATCATAAATTGCTTCTCTTGTTTGATTTGATTGCTTTACTTTTAAAGGGTTTTGTATTGGGAGTTACTATAGATCCTAACCCGGATCTGGGGAACACCTTTTAGGTAAGTAGCAATAAACTGTGAGGGAACTGTATGGCGTAGACCGATACGGTTGAAGTAGTAGCTACGTTAAAGTGGCACATTGGATGGTACCGATATCCCTTGTGGAGAAACGAGGAGAATACGGGGCTGCTATATGGGTCGTTAAGCATCAACTGACCTTAGAACCTATAATTGACCAACTTGGCCATAGGAAGTAGTTGGATAGCCGGTCTCAATGTAAAGCTGGGAACTGGTTGATACTCGATACTACACTCATTGAGACCATACTCTCGAGATACTTCTGGCTGCAAGAAAAGATTGCGTGAGCTGAAACCATGACCGATGGAGGATGGTCAGTGATATTGAGAACCTCTAGAACCCGGTTACTATTATTAGGACAGGTTAAAATCAACTGAATTTCAAGAGGGTAGTACCTAGACTCCATGTAAGCCTGAAACATAAGGGCTCTTGTGTGACTTGTTTGCCTTTACCTTGTCTGTTATCTGCTATACCTGTTGTGTGTTTTATCATGACATCATGCATCATAACATAGCATGCATACTTCATTACACTAACCATTTCAAAGATCGAGGGGATTTATCTTTGTTCTGTTTTGCAGATTATGGCTTCCATGCGCAGAAACACCATCCGAGTTAACTTTGTGCAAATACCTGCTCAACTCAAAGATTTAGCCTCGAGAGTTTCTGATACTTCTTCATTCATTAGGAGACATGGTCAGCTTCTTAGCTTGGTTACCTCAAAGTTTGATGAGCATATGATGAGTGTGCTTTTCCAGTTCTTCGATTCGGTGCATCATTGCTTCACTTTCCCGGATTATCAGCTAGTTCCCACTTTGGAGGAGTTTTCTCACTTATTAGGTATATCCATCCTCGAGCAAATTCCCTTCACGGGTTTGGAAGAGGCTCCTAGACCAGAAGACATTGTTTCAGCTTTACATTTGAAATGGGCTGATATAGTATCTAATTGAGAGACACGAAGCAGGGTTAAAGGTTTCTTAGCCAAGTTTCTGATGGATCAAGCTCAACTGTTCTGGGATAATTTGGACTTTCAGGCTTTCGAAGACATCTTGGCTCTCCTTATCTACGGTTTGGTTCTCTTCCCGAATCCAGATTCCTTCATAGATGTGAATACGGTTAAGATCTTCCTGTCTCGCAATCCTGTGCCTACTCTATTAGGTGATATCTTGCATGCCCTCTACACTCGTACTATGCGAAGAAGAGGGACTCTCATGTGTTGTACGCCGCTGCTGGAGAGGTGGTTTATTTCACACCTCCCCAAGTCCGTGTTGAAAAATGAGGAAGGTTTAGAATGGTCTTACAGAATAATTTCCCTTGCTCATACAAACATTCTTTGGAGTTCTAAGGCTATGGGAAGCACTGCTATCATTGATCGATGTGGGGGATACCCTAATGTCCCGTTGCTTGGAATCAGAGGGGGTATAACCTACAACCCGTGCCTAGCTTTATGAAATTTTGGTCGCGCTCGGAGAGACGGTCCTCATGAGTTACTTTTTATAGATATTGCCTTTGATTACAAGGAGGACTTTCACGAGCATCGCCGAAGGTTTATACGAGCATGGGGCATGGTGAACAGGTCTGACTCTCAAGAGTTAGGACCAAGGACTTCTCTCCCTATGCAACCTTATCTCCAGTGGGTCCGAGCCCCTGCTCAGAAGCTTGGGATGCCTTATGAAGTTGTGTTTCTAGTAATTGTGGAGCCTACCAATGAAGAGGGTGTTCCTTATACAGTCATTTATCCCTACATGCCCACTGATCTTGGGGCATTAAAGAGATCCTGGATTCAGCTGAAGGAGGAGAGGGACACCTATCGAGAGAAGTACCATGAGCAAGAAAGGAAGATCTTGAAGCTCACCAAGAATCTTGAGAATGAAAGGACGATCAATGACTACGTCAGCACGAAGGGGAAGCGTCCATGGGATTTCTGATTTTTCTTTTTTCTAGTTTAAATTTGTTTTCCGCTTATTTCTTTTGTAATGCCTTAAAGGCATTGTTAAACATTTTTACAAGTTAATCTAATAAAGTTTGTTCATTTCTTGTTTTGCAAATTTAAATCTCCCAAAGTCTTTGAAATCATTACATACGCATCCAATTATCATGCACATCATTACAGGTACCATTACAGGTTTCTCATCTTCTTCGTTGTTTATTTCAGCATGAAATGTCTTCTGAAATACCTACCGATCAAGCCATCAAAGCTCTTCAGGCACAGAATGCCCAATTCCAAGAGATGTTCTTGAACTTGGCTAAAGGGAAAGAGGATTTGAAGACTCTCAACCTGAAGGAGGAGAAGAAGAAGAATAAGAAGAAGAAGAAGAAGAAGAAGGTGGTTCGTCTAAATATGGGTAACAAATTTGGGAATAGGTTGTGACAGGAAGTTGATCTGTCTCTTTCATCCAAAGGAGAGGAGGACCAAGAGGAAGAAAAGGGCCCCAGTCCTGTAGTTTCTGATAATGATACCGATTTTGATGATGAGAAGTATCCTCCTGCTGAGGATAGGTACAAACAACTTGAAGACCGTCTGAGCACTATGGAGATTCAGAAGATATCTGGTTTGGACTTCGAAGATTTGGGACTAGCATCTAGGGTGGTGATCGCTCATAAATTCAAAGCTCTGGTTTTCGCCAAGTACGATGGAGCATCCTGTCCAAAACTCCATCTCCGCTCGTATGTCAGAAAAATCCAACCTTACACTGCTGATAGAAATTTGTGGGTACATTTCTTTCAAGATAGTCTGTCAGGGACTCAGCTTGAATGGTTTTATCAATTGGAATGAGCTAATGTCCGAAATAGGAAGGACCTTGCTGCTACTTTTTACAAGCATTATCAATATAACGCCTACCTTGCTCCCACTCGTACTCAGCTCCAGGATATGTCTATGGGTACAAGTGAAGGTTTCAAGGACTATGCCCAAAAATGGAGAGATTTGGCTGGAAGAGTCCAACCCCCTTTGTCTGATAGGGAGTTGGTTGACATGTTTCTGGGGAAGCTATCGGGTCCATTTTTCAATCATCTGATCGGCAGTTCATCATCTGGGTTTACTGAATTGATTTTGACTGGAGAGAGAGTAGAAGTTGGTATCCGAAGTGGTAAGATATAGAAAGGTACTTCATCAAGTTCAAAAAAGAATCCTTTTACTGGTAAGAAAGAAGCTAGTGCAGTCTACGGCTCGAGGAGCGAAAGCAGGCCTGAACACTGTCAAGCGGTAAATGCAGTGATGATATCAAGACCCACAGTTTCCCCACAGTGCAACAATCAACAAAGAATGGAGAGACCACAGAGACAGTACACTCGACTCAATATGACCTTGACTCAAATTCTACCATAATTATTGAAGATCAACCTGGTAACTCTGAGGGAGGCCCCGAAGAATCCCAGCACCACATCTCCTCTATATAACCCGAACTCCCGCTGTGCCTATCACTCTGATAGCCCAGGTCATGATACAAACAATTGTTGGGCCTTGAAAAATAAAGTGCAAGATTTTATCAAAGCTAAAGAGATTTAGTTTGATGCTCCGGAGAAACCCAACGTTATAACTGCTCCCATGCCCAAACATGGTCATGGAGTAAATGTTATAAACGAGGATTTATTTGTGACCTCCGTGGAAGAAATTTCTACTCCTTTGATGATAGTTAAGAAGAATCTATTGTTGGCCGGTTTATTTTCGGGCTGTGGTGAAGGTTACCACATGTGTTCAGTTCTGCCTGCTGGTTGTCACTTATTGAAATCAGGTGTTCAACGCCTAATGGATAACAAAGAGATCCTGTTCGAGAAGACTATGATTCCGTTAGTTCTAGTTGAAGATGTTTCCATCATAACCATCTCCGCCAATCCTTCCAAGGCTTCCTCGAGAAAGCCTGTTAGGATTACATCCGTCCCAAGAATCGCTCCGTTAATAATTACTGTCCCTAGTCCTATCCCATACACTTCGGATAAAGCTGTCCCGTGGCACTATGGGGCTGATGTGTATTACCATGGAGTTAAGCAAGACTTAAAGAGTGAAGAAGCTGATGTTGATATTAGCAATATTTTCGGAGCTAGCAAGGTCACCAGAAGCGGAAGACTTTTTTCTCCTGAGATTTCCCCTCTGACTGTTCACAAACCTCCTTTCATTCCATCTGCTAGTACATCAGCTACTGTTCTGATTCCTATTCCCGTTATCACCCCTGTCGCCGAGCCATCCGGGACTCGGGGAAAAGAAATCACAGGTGAGCCTGCCCGGATGGAGGCACCTAAGAAGATCATCATAGAAACCTCTAAGTAGGAGATAGAGGAAATTCTGAAGATTATCAAGAAGAGTGACTACAACGTAGTCGAGCAGCTGGGGCAGACCCTGTCAAAAATCTCCATGTTGTCCTTGTTATTATGTTCTGAAGCCCATGCAAAGGCTTTAATTGCTTTCCTCAAAACTGCACATGTGCCTTAGGAAACTTCTGCCGATCAATTCAAAGATTGCGTAGCTAGCTTGACTGCTGACAACTGGTTGGGTTTCTCAGATGCAGATTTGACTGCTAAAGGAAGAAATCACAATGATGCTCTGCACGTCTCAATCGAGTGTAGGGGCACTACTATGGCCCATGTACTGGTGGATACCGGGTCCTCATTGAATGTTTTGCCAAAGAAAGCATTAGACCGTCTGGATTGTGAAGGTTTGATTCTAAACCCGAGTAATATTATGGTCAGGGCTTTCGACGGGTCAAAAAGAATGGTGCACGGAGAGGTGGACGTCCCTGTTAAAGTTGGCTCTCAGACTTTTGCGTCTACTTTCTATGTGATGGATATCCGACCATCATATTCTTGCCTGCTGGGTCGCCCGTGGATTCATAAGGCTAGGGCAGTGACTTCCATGCTCCATCAAAAGTTGAAATATCCGTTAAAGGGGAAGATCATAACGGTACAAGGTGAAGAGGAGTATATGGTGAGTCATCTTAATTCTTTTCTCTATGTGGAGATGGATGGGGAATTCATCGAAACCCCGTGTCAGAACTTTGAAGAGGTCCCCCAGACTTTGGCATCGACTGAGGTTGCTGCCGACAAACCTCCGATGAAGATGGCTTCCCTCAAGGATGCCAGGGATGTAATTGAAAAAGGTGGGTGTGCAAATTGGGGTCAGCTCCCTGATTTCATACACAAGACTGACAAGTTTGGTTTGGGCTTTATTGCAGAGGCTCAAAGGGCTGTTAGGCGCGCGTAGATTGGAAGACCTCCTCTGCACATCAGTAATCCGGAAGTTAATGCACTGGAAGATAGTGAAGAAGATTCAGACATTGACAGCTAGATTTACCCTATAACCAATGGTGGATTGAACAACTGGGCGGCGAAAGACTTCGTACCTATTTCCTTTATTTCACATTAATTGACTTTTGTTTTGAATTTGTAATAAACAGTTGCAACTTTATGGCTCGGTGCCTTGCCCGAGGCATCATGGCTTTGTTTGTGAGGGCTTATTACTTGTCATTTCATATATCATCAATAAAACATTGTACGTTTCTTGCATTACAAATATTGTTCTCCTTGTTGTTCTTTTTCTGTCTCTCACTTTATCAAAATAGCTATGCTCTTACACACACTCACGTATCATAATGCAGATCCATATCCACTCTAGATCCCATTGATAACGACTCTGCTACTGCCAGTTATGACTTCGAAAATCCGATCAACTAAGCCGAGGACGAAGGTGAGGATGATTATGAAGTGCCTAGGGAACTTGCTAGACTGTTACTACAGGAAGAGAGGGCAATACATCCCCATGAAGAGCCAGTGGAATCAGTGAATTTGGGTACAGAGGAAGACAAGAAAGAGGTCAAGATAGGTGCAAATATGGAGCCTAGTGTTAAGAAACGGTTGATACAAATGCTACGCGACTATGTTGAGATCTTCGCTTGGTCTTATGAAGATATGCCTGGTTTAGACACTGACATTGTGGTACACCGCCTGCCAACTAAAGAAGACTGTCCTCCGGTAAAGCAAGAGGTTCACCGTATGCTCCCTGAGATGTCTGAGAAAATCAAAGTTGAGGTCATGAAACAGTTTGACGCCGGATTTCTAGCTATTACTTCTTATCCGCAGTGGGTCGCCAACGTTGTTCTAGTGCCCAAGAAGGATGGTAAGGTGCGGATATGTGTGGACTATAGAGATCTGAACAGGGCAAGCCCCAAGGATGACTTCCCACTCCCTCACATTGATGTTCTAGTCGACAACACCGTGCAGCATAAGGTCTTCTCCTTTATAATTGGTTTTTCTGGTTACAATCAGATTAAGATGGCTCCCAAGGACATGGAGAAGACAACCTTTGTTACGCAATAGGGCACCTTTTGCTACAAGGTCATGTCGTTCGGACTGAAGAATGTTGGGGAAACGTATCAGCGCGCCATGGTTACTTTGTTCCACGACATGATTCACCATGAGATTGAGGTTTATGTTGATGACATGATCGCGAGGTCCCATATTGAAGAAGAACATCTTGACCATCTCCAGAAACTGTTCGACAGGTTGAAGATGTACAAAATGAGGTTAAACCCGAACAAGTGCACCTTCTAGGTAAGGTCCGGTAAGCTGCTGGGTTTCGTCGTTAGTAATAAATGTATTCAAGTGGATCCCACAAAGGTGAAGGCTATACAGGATATGCCAGCTCCCCGCACAGAAAAGGAAGTCAGAGGCTTTTTGGGACGTCTGAACTACATTGCCCGATTCATTTCACATTTGACTGCTACTTGTGAGCCAATCTTCAAGCTGCTGAAGAAAGATTAAGTGGTAAAATGGAATGATGAATGTCAGGTCGCTTTTGAAAGGATCAAAGAATATCTCCAAGAACCACCTATTCTGATGCCTCTAGTTGAAGGAAGACCTTTGATCTTATACTTAAAAATACTCGACAATTCAATGGGGTGCGTGCTGGGGAAGCATGATGAGTCTGGCCGAAAAGAGCATGCTATTTACTACCTTAGCAAAAAGTTTACCGACTGTGAGACCCGATACTCACTGCTTGAGAAAACTTGTTGCGCTTTGGCATGGGCTGCTCGCCGGCTGAGACAGTATATGCTGACTCACACCACCTTATTGATATCAAAAATGGATCCAATCAAGTATATCTTCGAAAAGCCCGCCTTGTCCGGAAGAATAGCAAGATGGAAGATGATCTTAACCGAGTATGCCATCCAATACACAACCCAAAAAGCAATCAAGGGGAGTGTATTGGTGGATCATTTGGCACATCAGGCCCTGGATGATTATCAATCCATGAATTTCGAGTTCCCGGATGAGAACATCATGTTGGTGACCGATTTTGAAGAACCTGGACCGGATGAAGGACCTGAGGAAGGATCCCGATGGTCTATTTATTTTGATGGAGCCTCAAACACGTTGGGTAATGGCATCGGCGCTGTGATTATATCTCCTAAAGGTTGTCATACTCCATTCACCGTCCGATTATGTTTTAACTGCACCAACAATATGCCAGAGTATGAAGCATGCATCATGGGTCTTCGAGCTGCTATCGACCTAAGGATTAAGTTCTTGAGTGTGTTCGGAGATTCCGCTCTAGTGATCATTCAGATCAAAGGCGAGTGGGATACGAAGCACCCAAATCTTATTCCTTACAAAGAGTGTGTATTGACGTTGCTCCCACACATCGAGGAGATAACCTTTGAACATTTCCCCAGAGAGGAGAGTCAGTTAGCGGACGCGCTAGCTACCATGTCTTCTATGTTCAAGGTCAGGTGGGACAATGAAGCTCCCCATATTACCATTGAGAGGTTGGACGAACCCGCACATTGCTGTGATATTGAGACTGAAGAGGTAGCAGATAAACCCTGGTTTCACGGGGTAAAGAGGTATCTTGAGGCTCAAGAGTACCCCGAGGGTGCATCTGTTAATGATAAGAAGTTTCTGAGAAGATTCGCAGTGAAGTTCTTCATTAGCAATGGGATCCTTTACAAGCGTAACCATGATTCAACCTTGCTGCGATGTGTGGACAAGAACGAGGCAGAAAGGATCATGGAAGAGTTACATAAAGGTACTTTTGAAACTCATTCCAGTGGACATACCATGGCAAATAAAATCCTACGGGCAGGATATAATTGGTCTACTATGGAAGCCGGTTGTTGTCAGCATTCTCGGACCTGTCATAAGTGGCAAGTCTATGCTGATAAGGTGCATGTACCTCCAGTTCCTCTGAATGTTTTGACAGCTCCTTGGCCTTTTGCAATGTGGGGCATTGACATGATCGGCGATATCAGACCTACTGCGTCCAACGGGCAACATTTCATTCTGGTAGCAATTGACTACTTTACAAAATGGGTTGAGGCAGCTTCCTTTGCTATAGTAACCAAGAACGTCGTGGCACGGTTTATCCGGCATAATTTGATCTGTCGATATGGTTTACCAGAGAGGATCATTACGGACAATGGTACAAATCTCAACAACACAATGATCACCGAGCTCTGCAAGCAGTTTAACCTACAGCATCACAACTCTTCTCCTTACCGGCTGAAGATGAATGGGGTTGTTGAAGCGGCTAATAAGAACATTAAGAAGATTGTGCAGAAGATGATGGTAACATACAAAGACTAGCACGAGATGTTACCATTCGCTCTTCATGGGTACCGCACCTCAGCGCGAACGTCAACAGGGGCAACACCCTACTCTTTGGTGTATGGCATGGAGGCAGTCCTGCCCATTGAAGCCCAGATACCCTCTCTTCGGATTATGAAGGATACATGTTTGAGCAAGGACGATTGGATCCAGATCCGGCTTGATCAACTGAACTTAATCAATGAAAAGAGACTTACTGCTATTTGTCATGGTCAGACGTATCAAAAGCGGATGATCAAGGCATTTAACAAGAAAGTTAGACGACAAGAATATCAAGTCGGGGATCTGGTGATCAAACGCATCATATTGCCGCAAGGTGATCCCAGGGGAAAATGGACCCCTACGTACGAAAGGCCATTTGTGGTTAAGAACATTTTCTCGGGAGGAGCTATGATTCTAACCACCATGAATGGTGACGACCTTCCTCACCCCATCAATGCAGACATAGTGAAAAAATACTACCTATAATCAAAGACCCACTAGGTTGACTAGCCTAGGCAAAAATAAGGGCTTCCCGGTGAACCAAAAGGGTTCGGACAAAAATAAGGAATGAAAATGAAAATTTTGTACACCCGGCAAGTCGAAAACCTGAAAAGGTGGCTTGGGCAAAAAAGGGTATCCCGGTGGACTGAAAACCCGAAATGGCGGTCCAGGCAAAATTAGGGATTAAAGTGTAACATTATGTCTCATTGGATCATCTTGCAACCAGACTTCAGTATCGACTATCCAGCTCGGATGGCGCTGATCAATCTGATCTACCTTCAACCAAGTAGAAAAGTGATAAGACGCTCGAAGATATAAGGGAAATAGTAGAGTTGGGACCCAGTTGGATTGTTCACATAGCTGTTTTTCTTTGTTTTTCACAAATTTTATAATTTCTATCTTTCGGCGGTGTTCTCTTACAAGGACGTCAGCCTCTTGTACAAAACACCTATTACAGGCCAACTTCAAAATCAATACAATTCATTTTATAATAAATTTCAATAAAATTGTTTTTCTTTTCCTGTTTTATTTTGCAAGAACGTCCAATGATTCATTTTTTATATATGCATTTGAAAATAATCGTTGCTCATAAATATTTACATGCGAAACAAAAGACAATTTATCGTAATTCCAGGAACAGTGGAAAACAAGAAATGTCCAAACATTACAGTTGCTCTATCCACCAGGTGCAAGGATAGACCTAGCTGGAAAATGTAACTAAGGGTACGTGCACTCCCCGCAGAGTAAAAAGCATCTAAAAATAGTGGTGTTAATTATCCCCAAGCAGAGTTTATCTATCACCAACAATGGAAGACTATCCCCAGTAGAGTTTATTTCTTCCACAAGTAGAGGCTCAAATCCCTAACAGAGTTCATCTATCACCAAAAATGGAAGACTATCCCCAGCCGAGGTTATTTCTCCAAATCAGCAGATCTTCTAGTAGAGTCTCTCTTCCCCACAGAGTCATTCCCTCGCCAGTTTATTCTCCAGCAGAGTTATTCTCCCACCAATTTATTCTCAAATCATCTTCGACCGTCATCCCCAGCGGGGACGAAGAATTCAGCTCTTTATATTCTCCAGCAGCAGTCCGGGATTTATTTTCCCCAGTTAGAGAATATCATAAAAACATTGCATATCCATACATCATGACATGTGCATACGCATTACACAACACAATCTCATTTATTTTGAGAACATCATTTGCTCAATGCATTTCATACATCATGACATTACATACGACTAACTCTTTACCTTTCAGGGAAAGATGCAATCAAAATTCTTACAAATTTTATATGGTTCAGTCAAATTGATGCTAAGATTTCTATTCCAGTTCAAGCTATGAAGCCCGGATCCGACCGGATAGTATCTTGATTTCTCCATCATATTGTGAAGCCCGGAGAACAACCAGATAACAGTACTGAAATACCACGAAGCCTGGAATCGTCCAGATAATGGTATATCCAAAATTCAAATCTATGAAGCCCGAATTCGAGCGGATAATAGTTTAATCCCCAACAAGTTATTGTGAAGCCTGGAGAACGACCAGATAGCAATATAAGACACCATGAAGCCTGGACTCGACCAGATAATGGTGTAAGACATTGTGAAGCCTGGATTACGACTAGATAGCAGCCAAGAATACTACGAAGCCTAGAGTCGACCAGATAGTGGTATATCTTTAATGTAAGTTATGAAGCCCGGGTTCGACCGGATAGTATCTTGATTTCTCCAAACACCATGAAGCCTGGATTCGACTAGATAATGGTATGAGACATCGTGAAACCTGGATTACAACCAAATAGCAGTAAAAGACACTGAAGCCTGGATTACGACCAGATAACAGTAAGGGACACTATGAAGCTTGGATTTCGTCCAAATAGCAGTTTACCAGGCCAATTACTATGAAGCCCGGAAATCAACTGGATATTAGTAGGCCTAAAAAACCAAATGGAAAGCCCGGATGCGACCACATAACCACTTGATTTCTTCTGAAGCCTGGAATACGACCAGATAAGAAGTAAGGTATTGTGAAGCCTGGAATCGACCAGATAGCAGTACAGGACACCATGAAGCCTGGATTCGACCAGATAATGGTATGAAACATCGTGAAGCCTGGATTACGACCAGATAGCGGTAAAAGACACTGAAGCATGGATTATGACCAGATAACAGTAAGGGACGCTGTGAAGCTTGGATTTCTACCAAATAGAAATTTACCTGGACAATTACTAAGAAGCCCGGAGTCGACCGGATATTAGTGTGCCCTAAATTCAAGTTGAAGCCCGATGCGACCGGATAACAACTTAATTCCTTCTGAAGCCTGGAGTACGACCAGATAAGAATTGAGAAATTTCAAAGCCTGGATTACGACCGGATAGCAAGTTTAATCCCATCTCCCCAGTAAGTCACTGTAAAGCCTGGAGCATGACCAGATAGTAGTCGATCTTATCACTATGAAGCCTGGATCATGACCAGATAGTAGTTCATTTTCACATCTTCGACTAAGAGACGATTCCCCATTAGAATAACGGACGACCGAAGCTCCTAAAATTCAACTTTTCCTCAAGACGGATATCAGTATTCCCTAGTGAAATCTTCCTCAACAACAGGTATACAGGCTCTCGCTAAGGAATCTCTTATGCGATCGACACTCCTTCGGATGGCATATTTAAGCCCATATTACATCATCAATATCCAAATGGAATCTATAATCCCATTCCCAGCATCACAAGACAAGTACCACTTCATACGAGTGCAAATTTCTAGGCACTCTAGTGTCCAATCATCTTCCACCTTTGGATCACGAAAGGCGGACAAGCCAATCTACATCCTCAGGTTTAAGAAGATTGAACAGGGGCATCTGTTGTACCCCAAAATTTTCCCTCCCATATTTCTCAATGCATTTCAAATGAGATCATCAAATTGCTCAAGGAAAACCAAGAGTTGACCAGACAAACCCTCTCCTAAGGCAGTCTACCTCAAATTAGGGTTTCATGTTGCATCAAGATACTTGAGTCCAAGGGATCCCCAATGCTCACCAATGTCATAATATGTTCTCAAGGTCATCCATGTCAAGTTTCAAGCCTTGCAGAGAAAGTTTGCTCCAGTCAATTGCTCAAAGGCCTGAAAATCGATTGTGCTAGGGCAAAAGTCAACTGTGGCCCACATACAGTCAAACTTCAAGATTTTTGGTCAACATTCTCATTTTGAAGCATTATTCATCATTTGATCAAGGGTTTATCATGATTCCTCAAGGATTGCTCACAATTCATCAAAACCCAAAAGTTGCTAAATTAGGGTTTTATAGGAAAAGTCAACTCAACTTTGACCAAGCATAACTTTCTCATACTTTATCAAGAATGACCCATCCAAAGCTCATTTTGAAGAGGATGCAATTCCCTACAATTCATCATGATCTCTAAATTTCAAAATATGCACTCACAAGAAGTTACAAATTTGAACATTATAGGTCATTTTGAAAAGTCAACAAAAACACCTTTTTTGTCAAAGCTTCATACATGAACATGGAATACTCAATTGAGATGAGACCAAAAGGGTTGACTAGAGGAAATCGTGAGATTTCTAAAAAGTCAAAGAACACATCTTTAGGGTCAAAATTGAAAAAGTTATGCATTGTTGAAGTTGACCTTTTTTGCAAAATTGCCAAAAGTCAAATATGCCTCAAATTGCAATTTTTGTCAAATGGGCCCAACTTTTTGTGTTTGTATTGAGTTTGTAACATGGTCCACGACCCATGACCGTTCCCACTTACCTTTATTTTATTTTTGCCATTTAATTTTATTTTTATTTCAATTAATTCAAATTAAATCAAAATAAAATCATGAAAATATCAAAATCATTTAAACCTTGAGATTTTGTGCATATTTCAGGTCCATGAATAGCTGGAAATAAGATCAAATCGTGCAAGGCTTGTGTGTACACAAAAAGATTGAGTTTTTCTTGTTTTGGAAAGATTGGATACAAGTGTGAATCAAGGATCAAATCTTCATAATTGCAAGGATTGGATGCAAACTTGGAACTCTAATTGAGTCTATGATATATATTGAACAAATGCAGACCAAAAGCACAAGAATTGGAGGCGTGAGAAGCTGGGGAAAAACTTGCAAAAATCACCAAAAAGTGTTGAATCAAATTGCAGGTTAGAGGACGATTTACACCATTCCAAGGCTAGCAATCGATTCCCAGCCATCCCCTAAAGCTAACATGATCGTAATCAAGCCTTGATTTGCCCAGAATCCATCTCCAAGACCCTCACGGTTTAACATTTTTTTCAAAATCGTATCCCTTTATTCTTGCATCTTTATCATGTTTCAATGACATATTTGTAATCCTTATCATATATGCAAGCTAACAGTACCATTTAATTGCATTTTTGGAGGCCATACTGAGATCCACCATTGTTAGGGTTTAGGTTTCGTTTTTAGGGGTTTTTATTGCAGGTAAAATTGGCCCAAAAGAGGGGTGCCATGGTGTTCACAAGGCCAAGACGACTTGATCTGCACCATTAGTTTCCATTTATTGTGCTTGTATGAGATTCTGGAAATACGCAGGGCTATAGCTACAGACTTTTGTCTGTAGGTAAAAGTCTTGGACTTTTACCAACAGAGAGAGGAAGAAGATGGGTGGCGTGGCACCCCCTGACTGGCCCATTTAAAATTTCGCACGCTGGACAGTTGGCATTTTGTGTTTTTTAATATAATGATTATTTGATATTCCATGTACAACAAAACGCATTGGCTCAGTTGGTCAGTGGGAGAGAGAAAAAGCCAAAGGGCTTGGGTTCGATCCCCAGGCCCCCTTGTTCTTCAATATTATTTTTCTATGCATAATTCCATGCACAGGTTTCCAAGACATCCACCATACGCCCTCAATGATCAGCCAGCCAGATGTCCAAAAAGCCAAATCCAACGCCTGGCATGTGATGGTCTACCATAGGCCTAGTCAAACGTGCAACATTGAAGCAGAAAGGTCAACGTGGACCAAGGCTTTTGGGCTCAGAAATTGCTATGGACACCCCCTCAAATTACTAGCATAACCAGGCCCATTTCTCTCTTTTTTTCTTTTTTTCTTTTATTTATTTAATTTTTGTTTAAATTATTTTCTAACATAAAAATTAATTCTTTTTTTACAAAAAAACTTATAAAAATCAATTTCATCAAATTTAGGTTTTTTTTATATATTTTGTCAAAATTAATTTAATTAGTTTAATTTAATTTTAGGGTAACTTTAATATTTTTGTAAATAACTTAAAATAAATTAGAAAATTAGGGTTTTGTTTAATTTAATTTTTATTTTCTTTATTTTCTTAAAATAACCAAAATGCAAAAATAGGTCAAAATTAATTATTTTTATTAATCTAAATTTATTAGGAATTAGGTTTGTATTTATTCATTAAAACCTTACTTTTTTCTCAAAAATAATCAAAAACAACCAAAAAATAATTCTTCTTTCAATTAGGTTTAGACGGGGTCAAAACCCTAATTTTCTTCGTTCTTGATTTATCGCGCGCATTCATTATTTTTGCAAATATTGATGTTACTGCTCATGGGATGTAATAGTTTAATTAGGATTTCTTTTATTTATTTATTTTTTACGGGTTTTTGACTATGTAATTAATCCCCTACCCCGAAGCCTTGTAATAGTGTAGTTTTATTTCTCGCATTTTAATTTTCTGCAAATATTAACTGTTAGATGTATGATAATAGGATTGCATGACAAGAATGTATGTTAATTTTAAAATGGTTAGCAGACCCTAAATATGCAATGATAATAACTTGAAATCAAATCACTCGCACATGCGCACTCCTAGGGTGTGCTCTCACTTCGTTTGCCTTCGGTAAAACGATCATTAAGTATAGGATGTTTTAGTGGTCGCTCTCTTGTCTAAACAAAGATCAAACGCCCTGTTCGAAAATGTTGCCTCGGAAAGGTTGCCTCAGAAATTTTGCCTCAAATATGATCTTAAGACATTAGGGTTATTACTAAGACGTCCTAACATTGCTTTAGTGATCGTACGTCCCTTTCGAATTGACCCTTACAACTCCAACGACATTGCTACCTACTCCTTAATAGTAGGATAGCGCTGTCTAAAGGAAACAAGAACAGAAGCATTCTTTTTTCGAGTAGGTAGATGCTAGTAGGTACTTGCTCAAAATAAAACTTTTCTACACTTACACTCTTTTCAAACAATGTTTTCAAAACAACTTTGTAACACTCTTGAAGACAGAAGCAAGGGTTAAATCGAAGTAAAACAAAAACTTTTTTCAAAACACACAAACACGGAAGTGTTAGAACAAATTTTGAATCTACTACCCTAAGTTTATGTTTTGATGATAACAAAATGCAAAGATATATAAATTGTATGATTCATGTAAGACATATATGCTACCTAAAAATTACATTCTGTTTTACAGAAACTCTGATGGACATCAGCAAGAGAATATCATCATCAGCATCAGAAGATGAAATATCAACATCAGCATCAGAGGATGTTATATCAGATGCCAGAATCAGAAGATCAACATGTGCTTACGCTGAAGCTTGATGAATAGATCTGCGCGTAACAATCTGAACTTTGATCAAGAAAACAACAACTCATCAGCACCTAGCAGCGTCAGAATAAGCCAAAGCCAGAACACGCTCAAGTGGCAACGATACTGTGCATTCATGATACTTAATTATCAACGGCATTATTCCAGACAAAGATCTTCTCAATTTGGAAAGAATGTTATTGGCATTGAAACGGAATTAACTGACTCCAACGTACCATTTTCCAATGCTATATAAACAAGTCAGTGAAGATTGAATTGGCTAATGCTCTACAACTCTCTACAAGCCTAAAGTTATTCATCATCTTCCTCACTCTCAGTTTGCTAAAGCTCTCAAATTCTTTACTCAATTATTTTAGCACTCTAGTTCTCATAAGCTTAACGTGTGTAGTATCACAGTTGTGATAAACAGTTTTTGTAGAAAACATTCAACACACTTAGATTTCATTTATCTGTAAGAAAGTATTTCCTTGAGAAACCGGCTTGTGGTTTAACTCAAGAAGGCTTTAGCAGTTGTTAAAGCAGTTGTAATATTCAGTTGAATATAGTGGATTAAGACCTCGTTGGAGAGAGGCGAAATCACCTTGACGAGTGGACTGGAGTAGTTTGAGATCAAACAAACCAGGAAAAAAATACCGTGTTGACTGCAATTGATTTCAAGTTTTTACAATTCAACCCCCCTTCTTGTGTTTTTCACTTCTTCAATTGGCATCAGAGCGCCTGGTTCTGAGCTAAAACACTTAATCGTGTCAGTACAAGATCCAGCGTCAGAAAAACACAATGGCAGGAACATATCGACACACCAGCAATGACCACAATGAAGACAAAGACAGATTCAGCAGCAAACCTCCACTCCTTGATGGAGAAAATTTTGATTACTGGAAAGACAGAATTGAAAGCTTCTTTCTGGCACATGATGCTGATCTGTGGGACATGGTGACAGATGGATACACGCACCCAGTGAATGCAAGCGGTTAGAAGATTGACAGGAAAGCAATGTTTGATCAACAAAAGCGTGACTTCAAAAATCACCACAAGGCCAGAACCATTCTTCTCAGCGCCATCTCTTACGCTGAATATGAAAAGATCTCTAACAGAGACACAGCAAAGAACATGTTTGACTCACTCAGAATGATGCATGAAGGCAACATTCAGGTCAAAGAAACTAAAGCTCTTGCGCTCATTCAGAAGTATGAGGCATTCAAAATTGAAGAAAGTGAATCCATTGAAACAATGTTCTCAAGATTCCAAATTCTAGTGGCTGGTCTCAAGGTTCTGGACAAAGGATACTCTACTGCTGATCATGTCAAGAAGATCATCAGAAGCTTGCCAAAACAGTGGAGGCCAATGGTTACAGCGCTGAAGCTAGCTAAAGATCTCAACAAAATTTCTCTAGAGGAACTTATCAGCTCCCTCAGAAGTCACGAGATAGAGCTGGAAGCTGATGAACCTCAGAAGCAAGGTAAGCCTTTAGCATTAAAATCTAACAAAAAATCTGAGTCTAAAGTTTTGCAGGCAGTTGAAGAAACATCTGATGGATCCTCATCAAAAGAAGACGAACTTTCCCTCCTCTCCAGAAGAGTGAACCAACTATGGAAGTAGAGGAAAAGGAAGTTCAGGAATCCCAGAAGATCTGATCAGAATGAGTCCTCTTCCAGATACAGAAGGTCAGATTCTTCCTCTGGATACAGAAGATCTGAAGGCTCCTCAGGAAGCAGAAAGCCAAACACCAAGGACATCATCTGCTATGAATGCAATGAGCAAGGACACTACAAGAGTGACTGCCCAAAGCTTCAGAGGGAAAAGCCCAAAAAGAAGTTTGGAAGAGAAAAGAAGAAAAGTCTCATGGCTACATGGGATGACTCTGACTCGTCTGAAGCTGACTCAGAATCAGATGATGAGAGAGCAAACATAGCTCTCATGGCCAACATTTCAGAAGACAGTGAAGCTTCTGAATCAGACTCAGAATCAGACACTGAAGAGGTATTTCCTGACTTTGCAATTAATTTTAATAAGGCTGAACTTGCTGAAAGCCTTAACGAAATTCTGGAAAGGTACCAGCAGATTAGAGTTAAATTCAGAAACCTGAAAAGGAATCTTGAATCTGACTCGGATAAGACTGAGAGTCTTAAATTGGAAAATTCTGAGCTGAAAAATAAAATTTCAAAGTTAGAAAATGTTTTACAAAACTCTCAGAAGGAAACAATTTCTGAAACTCCCAGCAGCGCTGATGAGATCATCAAGGAGTATGATCATAGCTTTCAGAAGTTCCTTGCTAAAAGCATAGATAGAAGCAAAATGGCTTCAATGATCTATGGAGTTAGAAGAAACGGCAGAAAGGGAATAGGATACCAAGGTAAGGTTCCTACACCAAAGAATGCCATGGATTTAACTATTAAACACACTCCTCTGAACTCACATTTTGTGTATGGTCACACACGTGATATTAAATATACTAGTAGTAAGTATTCTGTGAAACCAAAATTCAACCAGAGTTTTGGTAAATCTAACAAATCAGGACCCAAGAAAATCTGGGTACCTAAGGATAAAATAATACATGTTGCGGATATCTTTAGCAGCAAATCAGAAACACCAGTCGTGGTACCTGGACTCTGGCTGCTCGCGACACATGACGGGAAGAAGGCATATGTTCCAAAGCCTGGAACTTAAGCCTGGAGGCCACGTAGGCTTTGGAGGAAATCAGAGGGGAAAGATCATTGGCTTTGGAACTGTAGGTAATGGAAATCTTCCCTCTATAAATAATGTTCTGCTAGTAGATGGATTAATGCATAATCTGTTATCCATAAGTCAATTAAGTGATAACGGTTATGATATAATCTTTAATCAAAAATCATGTAAAGCTATTAGTCAGAAAGATGGGACTATCCTATTTAATGGAAAGAGGAAAAACAACATTTATAAAATCAAACTTTCTGAACTGAAAAGTCAGAATGTAAAGTGTCTTCTGTCTGTTAACAACGAGCAATGGATCTGGCACAGAAGATTGGGGCATGTTAGTATGAGAAGAATATCTCAGATTAACAAACTCAATCTGGTCAGAGGACTTCCTAATCTGAAGTTCAATTCAGATGCTCTGTGTGAAGCATGTAAGAAAGGCAAGTTTGCAAAACCTTCTTTCAAATCTAAAAATGTTGTTTCTACCTCTAAGCCATTAGAACTTCTGCACATTGACTTATTTGGACCAGTTAAAACTGCTTCAGTCAGTGGCAAGAAGTATGGGTTAGTAATCGTAGATGACTATAGCAGATGGACATGGGTAAAGTTCTTAAGACACAAGGACGAGTCACACTCTGTGTTTGTCACCTTCTGTAACCAAGTTCAGAATGAAAAGGATCTTAGAATCGTTAAAGTCAGAAGTGATCATGGTGGAGAGTTTGAAAACAAATATTTTGAGTCATTCTTTAATGACAGAGGCATTCTGCATGATTTCTCTTGTCCTAGAACTCCCCAACAAAATGGAGTTGTAGAACGAAAGAACAGAACATTGCAAGAAATGGCCAGAACCATGATCAATGAGACAAACGTTGCTAAGATCTTCTGGGCAGAGGCAATAAACACAGCGTGCTACATTCAGAATAGAATCTCAATAAGACCTATTCTGGAAAAGACTCCATATGAATTGTGGAAGAACAGAAAGCCCAACATTTCATATTTTCATCCATTTGGATGTACTTGTTTTATGTTAAATACAAAAAATTATTTGAACAAGTTTGACTCTAAAGCACAGAAGTGTATTATGTTAGGATACCCTGAACGCTCAAGAGGGTACAGAGTATACAATACAGAAACACAGATTGTGGAGGAATCAATCAGTGTTCGTTTTGATGATAAGCTTGACTCTGAAAAGTCAAAGCAGAATGAAGTCTTTGCAGGTATGGAAGTTGAATTCACAGGTTTGGAAGACAAGTCATCAGAAGCTCTCAACAACGACACTCCTTCAACATCAGAAAGAGGCACTGCGAGCAATCCAGCAACACCTGTTGATCAACCTCATAAAATACTACCCAGAAGCAGCTTCGATCACCTAGAAGAAACTATCTTAGGAAGAAAAGAAGATCCAATCAGAACAAGATCCAGCTTCAGAAACTCTGAATAATCCCTCATGGGACTTGTTTCTCTTATTGAACCTTCCTCAATTGATGAAGCACTTCTGGAAAACGACTGGATTCTAGCAATGCAAGAAGAACTGAATTAATTCACCAGCAATGACGTATGGGATCTTGTTCCCAGACCAAAAGGATTCAACGTCATTGGAACAAGATGGGTGTTCAGAAATAAGCTGAACGAACAAGGTGAAGTTATCAGAAACAAGGCACGACTGGTAGCACAAGGTTATAGTTAGCAAGAGGGGATAGACTATACAGAAACCTTTGCTCCAGTCGCCAGGTTAGAATCTATCAGACTTTTAATTTTGTTTGCTGTTAATAAAGGCATCACTCTGTATCAGATGGATGTCAAGAGTGCATTCTTAAATGGTTATATAGAAGAAGAGGTTTATGTGAACCAACCCCCTGGTTTTGAAAGTACAAAAAATCCAGAATATGTTTTCAAACTAAAGAAGTCACTATATGGTCTGAAACAAGCTCCCAGAGCTTGGTATGAAAGACTAAGTAACTTTCTGTTAGAAAATGAATTCACCAGAGGGAAGGTGGACACTACCTTATTCTGTAAGTCAGTTAAGAATGACATCTTAGTTTGTCAAATTTACATTGATGATATTATTTTTGGATCTACTAATCCTTCTCTTGGAAGAAAATTTGCTAAGTGTATGCAGGCAGAATTTGAGATGAGCCTCATGGGAGAACTGAAATTCTTTCTGGGAATTCAGATCAATCAAAATCCAGAGGGAACTTACATTCATTAGAGCAAATATGTCAGAGAACTTCTGAAGAAATTTGACCTCTCAGAATGTAAGTCATCAAAGATTCCAATGCATCCCACGTGCATTCTAGAAAGAGAAGAGGTAAGCAAAAAGGTAGAACAGAAGGTCTACAGAGGTATGATTGGTTCTATCCTTTATCTGACGGCTTCAAGGACTGATATTTTATTCAGCGTATGTATTTGTGCAAGATTCCAATCAGATCCTAGAGAATCTCACTTAACAGTTGTTAAGAGAATTTTCAAGTATCTGAAAGGTACTACTAATCTGGGTTTATTTTATAGAAAGTCTAGTGATTACAGCTTAGTAGGTTACTGCGATGCTGACTTTGCTGGAGACAGAGTAGAGCGTAAAAGTACTTTTAGAAGGTGCCAGTTTCTGGGAGAAAACCTGATCTCTTGGTCCAGCAAAAGGCAATCCACAATTGCGCTATCAACAGCAGAAGCTGAGTACATAGCAGCAGCAGGATGTAGCACACAAATGCTCTGGATGAAAAGTCAGCTTGAAGACTTCCAGATTTTTGAGAGTAACATCCATATACTCTGTGACAATACTTCTGCCATTTGCTTAAGTAAAAATCCTATTTTTGCATTCTAGGGCTAAGCATATAAAATAAAACAGCACTTCATTACGGACTATATTCAGAAAGGAATTTTGAACTTAAAATTTATTAATACAGACCATCAATGGGCTGATATCTTCACTAAACCACTTTCTGAAGATAAGTTCAACTTCATTCTGAAACATCTCAGCATGAAGCTCTGCCCAGAGTGAAAATGTTTTAATTTTATATATTAACCTTCAGAATGTGTTTTATTTTACTGTGAACTTCTGATCAATCTTCTTTCAGAAAGATAGACATGCAGACTGTATCAGATACTATTCTTAAAGATCTGAGCGTTTCAGCTCAAGGATAGACGTGCTGCTCACTATATCAAACAAGTGTCATCCAATCATCAGCAAATCTCTGAAGCAGAACACGCGTGCACACTTCTGAGAAGGCAAAACGCTGATTGGATGCATTGAGACACATGTCTGGTAACCGTTCCAAGTATCTTTCTCAAATCCCCCAAAATCAGCAAGCATTAAATGCGTGTAATCATGAGTTAAACTGTAATCATGAATTAATTCTCTTTCTTAAAACCGTTTACGTTTTCAAAACACTTTTTGAAATCTATTTAAGCACATTAACATCATTCATTAAACTTTTACCGTCTCTTACAATCATCCAAAATATTTTCTGCATTCTCACTTGTGTGTTCATCCTTTTTCAAAAGAAACCCTTTCTCAAACTTTTTCTCAAAAATCCCCAGTGTGAACATGGCAACTTCTAGCACTGTTTCTGCAGGTTCTCAGAAGGAAGCTTCATCTGAACAATACCAAATTCCATTCAGAACTCTACTTACACCAGTGAAGAACTTGAAAGTTCTGTCTGAACTGATTGTTGATTTCACCAGTCTGAAAGAAAATGGATTCGATTTGACAGAAGAAATTAGGGCACAAGGATGGGAGAAATACTTTGATAGGTTGGTGGGTCCAACGTTCCCAGTATTGGTCAAAGAATTCTGGATTCATGCGTCTTCATCAACACATCAAGTTACTTCCTATATCATGGGAAAGAAGATTGTGATCACTGAAGATCACATTGCAAGATTGATTGGATACACTGGTGGTGGTATCCGCTGTATCGACATGGCAGAAAGATGCTCAGATGCTGCTGTCATTGCAAGAGATATTTTCACCCATGGGGTTCCCAGCAACAAAATCAGAGATTTGAAGGATCAGCACAAAATATGGGAGAAGATTATTCTGGGGTGCTTCAATCACAGGAAGCCCACAAGCTCTCCTGATTATATAAACATAGATCAGCAGTTTCTGATCTATTTCATTAATCAGAAGGTAAAGATTAACTTGGTTCATCTTCTGTTTAATCACCTCAGGACCAGCGTCAAGGAGACAAGAGAAGAAGAAAGGACAAAAAGGGATTGGATACCCTTTGGTAGATTAATATCAGATATTCTAACTGAGAATAGGCTGATTGAACACCTTACAGAAGCACAGGAATTGAGCTCCATTGAACCTACTGTTGGCAAGCCTCTGAATGCCAAGAATCTGAAGAAAATGAAACTGATAGAGAATATCAGAAAGGAGCCCAGCGTCACTCCTCTTGCTGACATCACCAGCAGAAGAGTCCCTCTGGACGACTTTCCAATATTCTCTGAGATTGACTCTAAACCAGTCATTGTTCTCAGATACTTGGAAGCTTGCAAGGTTGATGGCACAGATCCCACTCTGAACATTAAAGATATGCACCAGCATACTCCAGAAGTTACTGTCAAAAAGACGAAGAAGAGAAAGGCTACTTCAGAAGGACCATCCCAGCATACCCCGAAGAAGAGAGGTAATGTATCTGCTGTTAATGTTTTAAATTCTTCTGCTATTCCAACATCTATTCCAACCCCAGCTTCATATGAACTCCCAATCCCCATACCAACCATTGATGATACCGAACCAGAGGCTGACCCTTCTGAGTCACTAACTCTCAAGAGATCCCGCACCAAAAATCCAAAACCCACAACATCAACAGAATCAGAACTTGATAAAGTTCTTTCTGAAATTGATCAACGTTCTTCCGCTCCCCTCTCAGAAAATCCAAACACTCAACCAGAAACTCCCCATTCACCACAACTAGCAACTACATTATCTCCAATACCAGAGGAACCAGAAATTCCACCTCCCTCTCCACAACCAGAAATTCCACCTCCCTCTCCACAACCAGAACTTCATCCACCCTCACCTCAACCATCATCTCCATAACCTGAGTCTCAACACTCTGAGTCTCACCACTCTGAGGCTCAAACCCCTGAACCTCATTCACCTCAAACCATGAACCTCTCTCACCTCAATCCTCTGAACCACAACCCTTGGCAATTCAGCTGCCTTGCGGTACAACTGTAAACATAGCCCAACTGCCATCCTCACCAGAAACTACCCCTCCAAATACTCCAAACAGTCCAATAATCATTTCTGATTCTCCCACTCCATCTCCCAAACAAAATACAGAAGACCACAGCAGGACCTTCATTGATTTAACAATCCTTGATCGTCTTGCTGACCTCAAAAATAAAATAGCCATCCCCAAACCCAAACAACTAGATGTTGGTGTTGGCATTTTGAATTTTGAAACAGGCTTGCAGAATTGGATTGCTTCTCTAAAGCAGGTTGGTCCTGGAATGATTGATCCTGCTGCCTCAGACCAACTCTGGACACAATTCAGAATGTGGGTACGCGCTGAAGCCCTCAAGCTGCAAGACATCAATTATGAACAGGCTCAACAGAACTTCAGCAAACTGCTGAAAGAAGTTGAAGGTCCAGTCATGAGTCAGCTGCTGAAGGAGGAAGTTCTCTTTCTGGATAGTGAGCCATGGTCTGAAAAGCGTCCAGCTTCAAAAGTTCAGCAAGCAGAAGCTCAGACTATTCAAGCTGAAGATGTTAGTCAAGCAGAAGATGTTGCAGAAAGCTCTCAGAAGCATCTTGTTTCTGACGCTTCTCAAGCTGCCTTGGACAGGCAGACTCTTGAAGAGCTGAAGCAGAATGATATTCGTCTGCAGCAAAGAATGGATGAGAATGATCAAAGGATGAAGGAAAGGATGGATGTGCAAGATGGCAAGATTGATACAGTAGTCAGCATGGTGCATCAACAGAAGGAAACTACTGATCAGATCAAGAACATGCTAGAAGCTCTGTTCACACGCTTTCCACCCCAACCTTAGTTTTTCATTCATGATGTTTTCACTGTTTTCTTTCCATATTTTCTGTACTCTCTTCTATGCTTTGAATTAAATATAACAGTTTTTCTGCTCTGATCGTTTTAGCTTATATTACTTGCACTTTTTGATTGCTGACAAAAAGGGGGAGAAAAAGAATGATATTTTTCAATAACGGACTACTGAGACAGAAAGTCTCAAACATTGTAACACTCTGATATACTTGAATGTTTTTGTTTTGCATAAGCCTACAGGTACAAGAAGTTAATCATCTCTGATACACTGAAGCTCTGATGTTCTGATATTCAAAGAAAGTAAATAAAGATCTGATCCTGAAGGACTCTTGGAATTAAAAAGGGAAGTAATAAATTCAGGGGGAGTATCTCTGATCTAAACTCTGATATCTCTTTATCCCTTATCCTCTTATCTTTGATAACTTCCTAATTAAATTCTGATACTCTTTACTATTTGGTTATCTCTAATACTTTTTACGATGATTTTCAATTGAAAAAATCTAGTTTTTGTCATCATCAAAAAGGGGGAGATTGTTAGAACAAAGTTTGAATCTACTACCCTAAGTTTAAGTTTTGATGATAACAAAATGCAAAGATATATAAATTGTATGATTCATGTAAGACATATATGCTACCTAAAAATTACATTCTGTTTTACAGAAACTCTGATGGACATCAGCAAGAGAATATCATCATCAGCATCAGAAGATGAAATATCAACATCAGCATCAGAGGATGTTATATCAGATGCAAGAATCAGAAGATAAACATGTGCTTACGCTGAAGCTTGATAAACAGATTTGCGTGTAACAATCTGAACTCTGATCAAGAAAATAACAACTCATCAGCACCTAGCAGCGTCAGAATAAGCCAAAGCCAGAACACGCTCAAGTGGCAACGATATTGTGCATTCATGATACTTAATTATCAACGGCATTATTCCAGAAAAAGATCTTCTCAATTTGGAAAGAATGTTATTGGCATTGAAACAGAATTAACTGACTCCAACGTACCATTTTCTAATGCTATATAAACAAGTCAGTGAAGATTGAATTGGCTAATGCTCTATAACTCTCTACACGCCTAAAGTTATTCATCATCTTCCTCACTCTCAGTTTGCTAAAGCTCTCAAATTCTTTACTCAATTATTTTAGCACTCTAGTTCTCATAAGCTTAACGTGTGTAGTATCACAGTTGTGATAAACAGTTTTTGTAGAAAACATTCAACACACTTAGATTTCATTTATCTGTAAGAAAGTATTTCCTTGAGAAACCGGCTTGTGGTTTGACTCAAGAAGGCTTTAGCAGTTGTTAAAGCAGTTGTAATATTCAGTTGAATATAGTGGATTAAGACCTCGTTGGAGAGAGGCGAAATCACCTTGACGGGTGGACTGGAGTAGTTTGAGATCAAACGAACCAGGATAAAAATACCGTGTTGACTGCAATTGATTTCAAGTTTTTACAATTCAACCCCCCTTCTTGTGTTTTTCACTTCTTCAGGAAGCAATTTTTAAAATGATGAGCAAGTATATAAGAGCCCGTAGAAAACTACGGATAGAAAGGGTGTTAATACCTTCCCTTTCTATAATCTACCCCCCGTACTCCAAATATCGAAAAAGGAATTTTTGTGTGCTTTTGTCCTTTCTAGTTGGATAAAATAAAAGTTTGTGGCGACTCTTGCTTACTGCGACATTTTGCGAATACAAACGCAAAACACAAACCAGCATTTTCCTAAAACAGTCGGTTTTGCCACCGTATCACACCGACAAACTCTCTTGAAAGAAGTGAACCCATAATTTTCTATCAGCTGTATGGGGTTGGATCTTCCTAACGTAAGACCTCATATGAAGCTTAGGACATGAAACACCGTCATATTTTACAAAAGTGGTAACTTTGAGTTTATGTGGGAAAACCACTCCTGAGATAAACCCTAGCTCTTCAAAGTCCAAACTAGGTACCCTCTAAATCTCCATAACAATGAGACGATCCTCCAACTATTTATACTTGTCATCAGTAGGAGGATATTGTTCCCCAGAATAGTCTGCTTCCTCTTCATCAGACCTTGGGTTGTTATCTTCTTCTTTCACCTTTTTGCTATCTTCTACTTGATTATCCTCTTCATTTGATGGGGTTGCAAATTCTAGAGCTCGCTTGGCTGGTCCTCTAAATCTTCTCCCTATGTTCAAGATGCCAATTTGTTTCTTTACCTTCTTCTTCTTCTCTTTAGTGATGAGAGCTTTCAGATCTTCCTGTCCTTTAGCCAGAGCCAGGAACATTTGTTGGAATTGAGCGTTCTGTGCTTGAAGATCCTTAATGGTTTCTTCAAGAGCCATTTCTATTTTATGAAATAAACAGCGAATAGATAAGAAACCTTTCTTGATGTACCTGCTTATGTAATGATATGTATGATATGTTTATGCAATGTTAGAAGTTGTGTCAGCTTTGACTGGAGAACTCTGCATTGTTGAATGTCCTTTTATAAGAATCAAGCTCACCATGTCGAGTGGGTCATAGAAATTAACTCAAGATAACTTGCTTTAGTCTTTGACGACACTGGTTAGAGGAAAATAAATCTGCTCTCCCCTTGCTAGATGTCTGGTTCATGATTAGTTGCATCACAGTCCCTTGAGATCCTTGAAATGGTTAGTGAAAATGATATGGTATGATGTCATGATGTTATGATGTCATGTTCGAACAAATAATCAAACACAATCAAAGTATACAAGGCCTTAGGTTCAGGCTTGCATGGAGTTTGTAAGTAAGTACCCTCTTTAAGTTCAGTTGGCTCAACCTGTCCTAGCAATAGTAACCGGGTTCAAGGGATCTCATATCATTGATCTTTCTCTCAGAAATTGTTTCAGCTCAAGCATTTGAATTGCGACCGAAATATCCCGAAAGTCCAATCTCAATGAGTGTAGCATTGAGTATCAACCAACTTCAGTCTGCACCAAATTCGGCCATCTCACTACTTTCTAATGACCAAGATGAGTCAATTTAAGGTTTTAAAGGTTAGTTAGTGCTTAATGACACTATGTGGAAGCCTAATGTTATCCTTGACTGACTCAAGGAACATTAGTACAAGCCAGAGTATCACACTAATGTAGCTATCATATCATCTATATCGGTCTACACCCTTCAGCCTCCATGATTTATTGCTACTTACCTAATGGTGTTCCCCGATCTAGGAGTAGGATCTTTGCAAGAAAATACCTAACAAAACCCTCAAATGTAAAGCAACTAAAGCATACAGTTTAAAGCAAGTAAATGTGACCTAAGCTCTTAAGGTAACCCCTGTTTTTTAGGTATCAACTCCCCAGCAGAGTCGCCTGATCTGTAATACGGTGGGAGAACTGACTTGTTTGTTTTGTGCTTTATTGCAATTTTATGGTTAGCAAGAGTTGTCACCGACTTCTCTTTTATCCAATAAGGAAAGGTGAAAAGAACAGGAAAGACCTTTGGTAGATTTCTGAGTTCAGGGGGTAAGTTATGAAAAAGGAAGTTGTTAGAACCCTTTTCATCTGTAGTTATCTACGGGCTCTTAATCACTTGCTCACTTTATTTGTTTTGTGTGTGTGCTTTTGAAATGCCAAATAGCAAGGCAATTTGCTTTATGATAAATCTTGTATCAGTCCTCAAGAGTGGTTATAAAGCATTTTGAAAATCTTTTTGAAAGCGTGACGTGTGAAAAAGATGTTCTATGTGAGCAAGCAATTAACAGTATTCTACCCTTACTCAAAAGTCTTTCTTGTATTTTTTCCTCCTCCTTTAGATAGTGTTATCCTACTATTAGTTAGCAGGAAGCCCTATCTTTGGATGTTCGAGGGACAGACGTAGGTTCGTCGTTATGATCATTGTAGGCAACATGTAGGGATGCCTTTAGTAATTTCAAGGGACTGTCATCATATATATTCGTAGGCAACATCGAGGGACAAGATCATTTCTCGTAGGCAACTCGAGGTACATCGCGGAACTATGATCTTTATGATGATCTTAACCGAGGGTCTTTGGTAATGGTATCCCTATGTTCGATAGACATGACCATTGTTTTTCCAAGGTAACGAGAGAGGTTACCCTAGAGGTGAAGTGTGTGAGTTATTCAATTTGGTTCATTTATCTTGCAATTAGGGTTAGCTAATTATTTCTTTTACGTCTTACCATACAATCCTATTATTCTAAACAGATATAATAACAGTAAAATAGTAACGCAGAAATAAATGTCCTACGTTATTACAGAGCTTCGGGAAGGGGGATACAAACCATAAAACTTTGGGGAAAAGATAGTAAGTAAACCCTAGTTTAAAACTATCACAAACTGTGAGCAGACATAATTTTTGGAAAAAATAAGAATACGGAAAATTAACAAACGCGCGAAGATTGAAACGGGAACAAGTTTGAAACCCTAAAGAATCTAATTATTTGATAAAATATTTTTGGTATTTTATTGAGAAAAAAGATTTGAAATTTTAACTTAATTCTCATTAAGTTTAAATTGATAAAATAAAGTTAAAATAATTAAATTAATTAATTTGAATTCACCAAAAATTAAGTTAATTAGAAAAAAGACCTAATCTATCATTTTGTGATTTTTCTGATTTTGAAAATAGAATTGGATTTTAAAAAACATGAAAAAATTAAATAATATAAACTAAAAAGAGTAAAGAAATTAGAAATTGGGCCTGATGTTGTGAAGCGGTTTGGGGTGCATGTTTGAAATTTTCTAAGCCCAAATTGCATTGGCCAAGCTTCCTGTATGGATTCCCTATTGTTGGTTCCTGAGGGTCTATTATGAGCGCATGGATCTAGGGCGTCAGATCTGGGATGGTGATGATCTGATGGTGATGATATGATAATGCATGGTGTGCGCGCTGAGTCTTGAAACACTGGATATGCAAGAACAATTCAAAAAAATAATATGCAAGAGGCAGGTATCAAACCCCTGCCCTTGCACACACACAAAGCCTTAAGCGCATTGTTTCAACCGTTGGGATGGCCATACATCTGGTAGCATAAACTCATCAATAAACATATATTATAAACAAATGTAATTTTTTTTAATTAAAAAAACAATTGAATGCAGGTGGGGCCCTGGTGTCTTGGTGGACCAATCAGGTGTGGAGAGAGGGAGCTAATATTATGAATCAACCAATGGGACAAAGGGAAAAGGCCACGCCAACTTGGACCACCGCTTGAGACAGGTCAAACCACCTGCCACGGTGGTCACGTTCATCTTCTCTGGGGATATCAAAACTGGACCCTGCAAAATAACAAGAATTAAAGCAAGAGATTAAGCTTACACCCCCTAAATCATATGTTGCGAGTTCAATGGTGGTGTCCATTTGGCCTGAAAGTCCTTGTATTGTAAGGTTCGAAGGTTTCAGTTTGTGATGCCCTAACAATGGAATCCTGTGATTCAAGCATCAAAGCTTTCATTCGAAATGTCCAACCTATTCTAATGGATGTCCTGAACACAAACCAACACATTAAACATGCCAACAATGCATGAATTATTAATTTTGAATTTATCAAACCTTACCAAACCGGTGGCGCTTATTTAAAGTGATTTGGGGTGCTACGAGCTTCAAGAATTTTCTCTTCAATCTCTCTTTTGATTATTTTTGCATTTGGAGATGTTATATTGATGTAATTTGCCTTGACAAATAGTGCCTTTTGTTGACTTTTAAAAAGACCTGTAATGTATTGGCTCATATATTTCCAATGATGCATTTTTTAGAATTGAAAATAAAAACAAAGTTAAAGAGGATTAAATTCTATTTAAAATGAGCGTTGGTTGGGGGAAAATGGATGAAGCATGTGAAAGTTACGCTTGGTCAAAGTTCAGTTGACTTCTCCTAAGGAAAGCCTAATTTAGCAACTTTTGATTCTTGATGATTTGAGAGATCTCCTTGAGGAATCAAAACTTGATCAAATTATGAATATCACTTCAAAATGTTGATGTTGACCAAAAATCTTGAAGTTTGACTTAATATTGACCACAATTGACTTTTGACCTAATATAGTTGATTTTCAATTATCTGATCAATTGACTGAGGATACTTGTGATGCAAGGCATGAAACTTGGTATGAGAATTCTTGAGAACATGTAAGAAACCATGGAAACCACTTGAGGCCTTTGAAACTAAAACTTCTTTGTGAAAAGTGAAACCCTAGTTGGAAGTTCATTGCTTAGGAAGAGAATTATTTAAATCAATTCTTGAGCCACCTTGAACATTTGAGAACCCTAGAAGTATGTTTTGAGTAAAATGAGAGGGCATATTTTGGGGTACAACAGCTGCCCCTGTTCAATTTTCTTAAACCTGAAGAGTTAGATTGGTTTGTTTCTATTGTATTGATATTGTGTGTAGAAGGCAACAGCCAGATCCTCCCATGTGTGGATATTAGTCCCTTCTAATTGATAGAACCATTCCAACTGTGTCCCAGATAAGCTCTCTTGGAAGAAATGAACCCATAACTTCCTATCAATGGTATATGGTTGAATCATGCGGACATAATACCTCCGATGCATTTTGGGACAGGAGATTCCATCATACTTGGCAAAGACAAGAACCTTGAATTTGTGGGGAATGACCACACCAGGGACCAAACCAAAATCTAAAAAGTCCAAACCAGGCATTGTTTGGTTCTCTGCAGCCTTAAGTCAGTCTTCTAGTTGTTTGTATTTGTCCTCTGTCGGTGGGTACTGCTCATTGGAGTAGTTTTCGTCCTCAAAAATCTGGTTATTTCCACCCTGAGCCCTGGTGCTTCTAACATTCTTGTCTTAATTGTCTTCCTCAGAAGAAGAAGCCTCTTCTATTTGAGCCAGTTGAGCGGGAGCCTTGAACCTTCTTCCCATGTTGAGATAACAACATGTTTCTTGGTCTTATTTTTGGTGGCAAGGAGTGCCATCATCTCTTGCTAACCTTTGGTTAGGTTGAGGAGAGTCTCTTGGAACTGTGCGTGTTGAGTTTGCAGATCTTTGACGGTTTGCTATAGAGCCATGTTATACTGAAATAAACAGTAAAAAGATGAGGAAACCTATATCAGAAAACCTGCTTATGACATGATGCATGATATGCGGATGCTATGTTTTCAAGGACCTTTAAGAGATTTAAATATGCTTAGACAAAAAGTAAACAAAAAAAAATTGCATTAATAAGTTAAAAGATTACAATTGCCCCTTGGGATTACAATGAAAAAGCAAAAAGGTCTCAAAGAGACCACAAAGTAAAAACTCCTAAGCCCTAAGACATCAAGTCTCCCAAGGACACTTCCTATTTGTGTCGATGTAGGCATTCAGGTTATTCTCCTCATGAAGTTGATTGGTGACCTCCAACACTTTCTTCTCGCTTGCATAGAATCGAGCTTCAAATGTGTCTCATTCTCCCTTGAGTTAAATCCATGATTTCTGCAATTCTTCAAGGTCGGTAGGCCTGTTAGGATGAAGAATAGTATAAGGAACATCCCCCTTAGTAGTAGGCTCCACAACTATTGGTAGAATAGCTAGATATGGAATCATGAGGTTTTGAGTGTGAGCTCGCACCCATTTGAAATAAGGCTCCAAAGGAATAGAGTTCTTATGCCCCAAAGTCTTGCTATCAACCTTGCTTACCATGCCCTAAGAATGTACAAACCTTCATTGATAACCTTGAATATTGTTCTCGTAGTCGAAAGTAATACCTTGAATGAGTGCATCGTGGGGATCATCTCTTCGAGCATAGCCAAATTGTCGTAGAGCTAGAGAAGGGTTATAAGTAATACCTCCCTTAATGCCCAAGAGTGGAACATTAGGGAACTCCACACAACGGTCAATGATAGTAATATCCTCTTGAAATTGAGAGCACCAATGGATATTTGCATGAGAAAGCGACAATATCCTTTGCGACCACCTCAAACCTTACTCATTCTTCAATACTAATCGGGGAAGGTGTGAAACAAACCACCTATACAGAAAAGGAAAGCAACACATAAGAGTCCCTCACTTCCTCATTGTGAGAGTATCAGGAGAGTGAAAAACGTCTGCAAGCAATGTAGGCACAAGGTTACGAGTAAGGAAAATTTTGACAGCATTCACATCTATGAGTTGGTCAGGGTTAGGAAAAAGCACCAACCCATAGATTAGAAGAGCCAATATCTCATCAAAATCTTGTAAATCTATAGCATCCCAAAATAGTCGAGCCTTCTCCATCAAGAATTTAGCCAAAAATCCTTTGACCCCACTTCTTGTCTCCCAATTGGCTACAATGTCGGAACTCTTCAAATGTAAGGCCTTGGCAATAACTTCAGGTCTTAGAGTTTCTTCTAAACTGGTGAAGGGTATTTGATCAAGAATAGGTACTCCTAGTAGTTGACAAATTTTTTTCATTTTGGGCACCAATTGATAATCGAGAAAGGTGAAACCATGATGTACAAGGTCAAAGAACTGAAAGAGCACCCTCATCATGTCTTCTTCAAAACTTTAGGCAACCAGATTGAGAAGTCGACCATATCTTTTGGTGAACGGAGAATTTTTAGGAACCCTTAATGCTAACAATTTGAGTTTAGGAGGCACCCTCACGAAGTTGATTCAGATGGTATTTCTGCGAGTAGAAGCCATATCCTACAAAACAGAATAAAGATAAATTCCTAGGTCCTTGAAATGGTTAGTGAAAATGGTATGGCATGATGCCATGATGTTTATGAACAAATAATAACACACAAATAAATCACACAAGGCCTTAGGTTTAGGCTTGCATGGGTTTTATAGGTAAGTACCCTCTTGATGTTTAGTTGGTTCAACCTACCCTAAAGAAAGTAATCGGGTTCTAGGAGCCTCAATATCACTAATCTTTCTTCATTAGGCATTGTTTTAGCTCAAGCATCCAAACTGCGGCCAAAATATCCCAAAAGTATGATCTCAATGAGTGTAGTATCGAGTATCAACAAACATTATTCTTGCACCAAAGCCATCTATCTCACTATTTTATAATGGCCAAGTTGTTCAACTAAGGTTCTACGGTTAGTTAGTGCTTCATGACACCACACATCGGCCCCATATTCTCCTTGACTGGACTCAAGGGACACCGGTACCAACATATTTGTCACACTAACATAGTCATCACTTCAACCATGCCGGTATTGCACCATATAGTCCCCCCGATCTATTGCTACTTACCTAAAATGCCCTAGATTCGGCTATATGATCTATACAAGAAATAAACCCAAGCATAACACATAAATGTAAAGCAATCAAGGCAAACAAATAAAGAAAATAAAGGTGATATAGCTCTTAAGGTAACCCCACTTTTAAGTTATCTCCCCAGTAGAGCCATCAGTTCTGTAATACAGTTGGATAACTGACTTAGGTGTTTTGTGGTTTATTGCAAATGTTCCGGATAGCAAGAGTTGCCACCGAATTTTCTTTTATCCAATAAAGGAAAGGGTGAAAAGAACAGGAAAAACCTTTTGAGAATTTTCTTGAGTTCGAGGGGTAGGTTATGAAAAGGGAATGTGTTAGCACCCTTTTCATCCATAGTTATGTACGGGCTCTTAATTTCTAGCTCTCTTTGAAATGCTTTGTGTTTTTGTAAGTTTTAAAATATTTTGAAAATGCCTAAGTTCGGCAAACTTTTCAATGATTCTCATATCATTGAGAATGTATACAGAGTGTTGGTTTTGAAAATATTTGTTTGAAAAAAGTGATTAGAAAGTAAGGCAATCTTGTAATGATTCTCGTATCGTTGAGAATGTATACAAAACGTTTGTTTTGAAAGATGTTTAGAAAGTGTAAGGTGTAAAGATTGTTTGGTTTGTGAGCAAGCAATTACGAACAATATACCTACTCGAAAACTCTTTGTTCTTTTCCTCCTCCTTTAGATAGTGCTATTCTACCATAGTTTGGTAAGTAGCCATATCATTTGATGTGAGGGACATGTGTGGGTCATTGTACAACCATAGAAGACAACTTGTAAGATGTTTTAGAAATTTTGTCGTAAGAGACTAATATCGTTTACCGAATGCAATATTGAAGGGTCATCGAGGGACTACAATCTTTTAATCGAGGGTCTTTTGCTAAAATCATCCCACGTTCGAGGGATATGACTGTTGATATCTGAGGCAACAAGTGTGGATTACCCTAGAGGTGCATGTGTGCAAAGTGTTTTGTTTTCAAGTATTTATCTTTGGATTAGGGTTTTTCTAAGTCTGATTTTAAGTCTTGTCATGCAAACTCTAATTACTAACAAATAAGGAAAGCGGTAAATTGTGGAATTTAAATGTTCTATGCTGTTACAATGCTTTAGGAATAGGGGGTACAACTTTGTGAATAGGGGGAGAAAATCAACAAAGCCCTAATTATCTATTACAAATCATATACATGAATAATGATATAATGTACAAAATGTAAATATGAAGAAGAAATTGTTTTTAGGGTTTTTTATTGAAAAGGTTTTAGAGATTAACCTAATTAAACTAATTAATTTTAATTACAAGAAAATTTAATTAATTTAATCAATTTAAAAGGAAAATTAAATGACAAAACCTAAATCTAAATTAATTGAGGAGAAAATAAAATCTAAATCTAATAATTTGAATGTAATATAATTTGAATATTAATGACAAAAAAGCATTTTATAGTGTAGAACAATAAAAAAAATTAGTTTTAAATCTTAACAAAAATAAAATAATATTTTTAATTAAATTAATTAAGAAAATATGTTTTTGTATTTTAGTTTTAAATAAAAATAAATAAATAAAGTATAGAAAAATAAAGCATATGAGAAAATATTGGGTTTGAGGGTTTAAAATGAAAGGTGGGAGTTAAAAGTAGCAAAAGGTTAGGCCCAAGATGCATTTTGTTTAAATCAGAAAATAAAATAAAAATGTATATAGGTCTATGTTATTTTTAGTAAAAGAGGGGTATATGGAAGAAACTCAGTTAATGGCCCAGAAAAAAAGTCAAATGCTTGCTGATCCAATGTGGTTAATTTTTGGGAATGCATCATGGGCTCTCCATTGTGAGTGTTAGATGAAGATGAATGATGATCTGAGGGTGTGGATGTGGGGTGCAGCGTGTGCGCATATTGCTTGTGTTCATAGACCTGAAATAAGAAAATGTGAAACAAATAAAAGGGTTCCATTGGGGCTCGAACCCAGATCCCTATAGATCAATGTCTTACGCGTGCTTCCTCTGCAACTAGGGTGGATGTTTCATCCGGTCATAAAACAACTTGAAATATATTTAAAATAAACTCAGTCCTGATTATAACATCATTTTCTTCCTCGCGCCAGGTTACATTTTCAAATTTCTGAACTTGCTCATTTCTCAACCATTTTTAAAAGTGTAAACATGAAACTTGCTCCATTTTTCAACACGAATTCAACCATGTAAATAACTAAAGCTATAAATCAAAGATGAACACGAATTTTGTTTGGTACAAAATAAAACATAATTTTTTTCAGAAAGTTCAACTTCAAAATTCACATCACTCAAGCAACATAAATGAAAACTAAAGGCATGGTTAGCTTCAGGGCAATGATGTCTACATTTTTCATTCATAAAGTAGTCATTAAATATGCTTGTATGAGAAGTTCAAAGTTGAGAAAACTTACCTCAAAACTGGAAATCGTGTATGGAGTTTGAGCACCCCTGGAAGTGTGGTGATTATCTGGATAGCTTCATTGGACTCCTAGGAAGCTAATGCAACTCTTACTTTGTGTTGAGTGGCTGAATCTTCTTCGAGAAGTCAAGTTGTAGGACTGAGTTTTTGAGTTTGGAGGATGATGAAGATGGAGTTACAGTTATGAAACAGGGGTGGGGATGAGTTCTAAATTAAGTATGGAAGCTTTGTGGTTGATTAGAAATGAAAACGCACGATGGAATTAGGAGTTTGGAGTTTATGGTTAGAATATGCAACAATGGAGGTTTGAAATGCAAATTCTGACTTCAGAGTATTCGAGGGTGTTTTAAGGCTTGTAAACTCGTGCTTTAGCTTGCATATAACTTCTATATTTATAGATAAAAGGTTTGGAAGCTTTAAACAATCAGAATCAAGAGATCATATGTTATGGTTATGTGACTTGATTTTGAAGCAAGCTTGAAACATCTTGTTCCAATGCATAGTACAAAGACTATTAGGGTGGTTGGAGACTTTAAACATGTTTCTTCTGAGCATACATGTTGAGTGTGATTAGAACAAACAAGTTAGAGGCTCAAGACAAGTTGACTTTTTGATTAAAGTCACTTTTCCAAAATGGAAGTGTGAACTTTCTTCCCTAAATGGAATCATCACTTGGACAATGGCTCAAGCACTTGGATCATAGCTCAATTAGTTATGTAAAAATCTGATTATGGATATATTTGCAAGTCAAGAGACATGCAAAGCAATATTATGCAGCATAGTTATGGGATTTGGTTAGGTGTTCTTCATGAAGATGACCTAAAATTCAAGAATGAATGCTCAACTTATTCTCTTCGATTCTCCTAGCTCAAATATGATCTCTTCAAGTTCTTTGATATTTTAGAAAGCTTGAAAAATTTTCTAAAACCTTCATGTTGACCACTTTGGCTAAATAAACTTGGAACTTGGTGAAAATTTTCCAAGAAGTTGGGATAAAAAATCTGCCTAACTTGATGAAACTTTCACTAAGTCTTTATACAAAAATGTCATGACTTCATGAGCCTATATATCTTCAAATATAAGAATTTTTTGAAAATTAACCCTAAGGGACAAAGTTGTATAATTCATCAAGATCTACAACTTTCATGTTGAAAGTTTTCCTTGAATCATCTTGCATCATGGTGAAAAATTGTCTTAAAGTAGTGAAATTAACAAGGTTAAAAAACACTTAGAATTTTCCATGTCTTGAAAATATTGACTTTTTGTTGACTTTCTTGATTCTTGATGATCAAGTTTGATATTTTTGAATTTCTTGATGAATCTTGATCTTTGAAATTCAATGTTGACCAAAAAATCAAAGTTTGACTTTTTGTGTAGCAGTTGACTTTTCATCAGTTGATCAAATTTAAACTATCAATCCATTGATCTTGAGAAATGATTTGAGCCATGAAATTAGGTCAACATGTTGTATTTGATTCCTTGAGATCATGCTTCAATCCACTAGGTCATGTACTGAGTCAAAAGTCATTGATCAGTCTCTCTCAGTCAAAACCCTAATGTTGACAATTTTTCCCTTTTGATGATTTGAGTGGTTTTCTTGAGGCGTTGTGATCAACCCTTGATCAATTGATGAATATGACCTCAAAATGTTGATGTGGACAAAAATCATGAAATTTGACTGTATATTAACCATAATTGACTTTTTACCTAATACAACTGATTTTTAGTCATCTGAGCAAATTTGTGTGCAAGACATGAAACTTGGTATGAATAATCTTGGAGACCTATAATGAACCATGAAAGTCATTTGAAGCATCAAAAATCCAATTTTCCTTGAGAAAACCAAAATCCTAATTTGGAGGCTCAGTCTTAGGAGGTGAGCTTGTCTGATCAAACCCTTGAGAACCCTTGAGCATTTGAGATCTTTGGTGAGAAATGTCTTGAGAAAAGAGAGGGAAATTTTGGGGTACAACACCTGGTCATGAAGAGTTCTCTAAGATGGATTGCAAGAGCTGAATATTATTTGGGTTTAAGTTTTGTATTCTTAAATGTTTATTTGAAAATAAAGTTATTTATTTATCTAACCTTTTTTTGTTTATATCATAAACAAATACAAGGAAAAGCAATCGAACACATATTGTTTCCAGCAATTGATCTTCCCGTGAATATCAAAGATTTGAAGATCCAACATATTATCTTCATGGATAACTTTGATTTTTATTTTGATATTTCGTGTAAACAATGTAACCATTTTAATATTATGGGTAAACATTGTATTTTGTAAACAAGTTACTTTATTAATTTTTTGTGTAAACAATGTAACCAGTTTAAATTTTTAAAAAAAATACTATTAATTTACCCCTCGGTATTAAAAAACCGAGACACATAAGGCGCTATTATTGAAAATAATAAAATGCAGATGTTGTGGATCGAACCCATGCGCTATTAAAATACCCCTTGGTGTTTTAAACAACAAGGTGATAAGTCTTTACTTTTCATGACGATCTTATTTACCTCGCTTCTGATACCGAGGTAAAACACATTTTGCGTCTGACATTGAAGCGTTATTTATTTTAGTGGAGACTTCTCATTTTGTATTTAACATTACTTGATGAATCAATGAGGTGTGTGTGGAACCTTTTTTTTGCAGGTAACATGTGTTGTTTTGATGATGAAAATTATAGAAAGTTCATAAAGCTTATTCAACATATTAAAGATGCAAAAGTAGAACAATACAATGAGACACAATTATATATCACAACATACAACCAACATGATAGAGATGCAATTTATTGACAAATTGTAAAAGATCATAAAGACATTATTCAACATAGTGAAAATGAAAATATAAATAAAGTCAACCAATGCACTTAAAGAAGTCAAAGATGCAAGATGTGGGTTTGATAAAGATTGACAGAGATCTTAGATAAAGCTTCAAATATCAACAATAGTTATTCCAACAAAAGGCAAACAGACAGACTATATCAAAAGTCTCAAAGAATTGAAGCAAATATATAAAGATCAATAATAATGAAATGAAAATTTATCTTATCGGTTGATCAGAACCTGCAAGCGGGCCGAAGGATGATATCTGACTTGCTGGAAAGTTGAGGAAAATGGGGGGGGGGGGGGGGTCGTACCTGCAAGGCACTCTGATGATCAAGTAAGAATAGGTGGAAAGAGATACAAGTAGAATATTAGGGTTTAAGGTTTAAATATTGGATACATGGCCCTCACATGTGTGAGGGATTTTATAACGCCCCCAACGCTTGGCAGTTGGTCCTTGTTTTTGGGCCTAGTTATACGGGTACACAAAAATAGGTAACTTCCAGAACATGGTCAAAATGGGAAGACGTGCTCGTAACTATCCGTTTCTTCTGAGGAGGAGGTAGATTACGGGAAAATAGGAGTTCTAGATTATTTCTGGTTTTCTGCTCGATTCGTGTCGGGAAGACAGAGAGGTAGCTGCTGGCTTGGGCAGATATGTGCATCGGGCATCATTGGTCGTGCCTCTTGGACCGAGCTCGACCAGGGATGTTGGGCCGGTGTTACTGGGTCATTCCAAGGATAAAAGTGGATTGGTCAAATTCTAGACATTGGGCCATTCGAGAATAGGATCCCCCAAGTTGTTCCTTGCTAGCAAAGAAGTGATGACTTTAAGATGTGCTCGCAATGGTGCCCCTTGGTCGATGTCGCACGGGGAGTACAAGTGATGCTCGGCGAGTTCGCCTCGCGGAGAGAGGAATAGTTGAGCGGCACCAAGGAGTTATCGTGTTTTGAAGGGGAATTCCGTACGAGGAGTCCAAAAATTTCTCGACATGTTCATCTCCCCGGGAGAGGAACAAATAGTTGGAATATGGGGAGTTTGTGTTCCACGCTTGCATCGACCCATGTGTTATTATAAAGGTGTGATGATGGCCATCCTAGGGTCTTGGGGGTAATGATGGTTCCTTTTAGGATTCCTTAGGAGCGTGCTTGCTCACGTGCCATTAGACTGCTCTATAAAAGGCAGAGAAGGAGCTTCATTTGCACTTTTTTGCTTGCTCTCCTTCTACCCGGCGCTGTTTTATCTTCGCTCGACAGAGTTGTTCTTTGAAGCATTTATTTCATTCTATCGTTCGCTGCCATTTGCTCTGATAATAATATGGTAAGTTTCTCTGTTATTCCCTGTTTCTGTTGAATTTTTATAGGCAAGACTTTGTGACTCTTTTCTTAGAAGTGCATGTGGTTTAAGGCTTGGAGTAGCTTAGTGTGAGACTTCCCGGCTGAGTGTTGGTTATGGATGGCGGCTTTGTCACCTGAGGACGGTAGTTCCTCCATGCATTAGATAGTGATGCTTTGAACATATTGTAGGTGGTAGTGTTTTGTGAAGAACTCTCTGGCGATATTGGGGTCTTTTCTGGGTTCATGCTATGATTTTTGTGAGGGACGATGAATCTCCAGGATCAGCCCCAACCCATCAGTGTTAGGGAGATAACTGTTCAGAGGATCCCCATTCTTTCTCGGTGTGGGACTTCCCTATAAGAAAGAGTCATTGCTTTGTTGTTTGAGTGAGGGCTCTAGCCGGAGATAAGGTCCTCATTCCTTTGCACCATTTGACTTGATTAGCGGTGGAAGGGTGGATTTGATTCTGATGTCGAATTCACTTTTGTCCTCTGCCTTTTGGGTATCATGACCAGTGGTACAGAAGACGAGTTTATGTTCGAACCTAGTGACTCCTCATTAAGTCTTTTTGAGTGCTCATCGACAGAAGGGAGAACTTAGGGGATGCCCGAACCCGATCTGGTCGCACCAAGGGTGATCGAGGTGGAGGAGGATGTGCCTGCTGCTCAGGACACACCCGTGGTTAGAGCGAATCCCTTAGCTTGGGTCATGCCTGATCCTATGAAGTTGGTTTCCTAATTTTGCGAGCATCCAGACAAAGTGTTTACTGCAGTGGACACGAGGATGGAAGTGCAGGGCACCAAGGAAGAGTGGTCCGCATATATCCCTAATTCGGATCACCGAATATGTTTGGAGTTCGAGCATGATCATATTTCTATGTACTAGATTCTCTTTCAGGAGATGGGTTTCAGACTTCCTTTTAGTGACATCTAGGTGGCCTTTCTACGACATCTCCACCTTTCTCCTTGCGGGCTTTCAAGATTGTGTGCGATCATCTACAGATAGGGGCTACTGTTCCTATATTCTTCTACTGCTTACACCTCTAACAGTGTGCTTATGGTGGTCAGTTCACATGGGTCTCCCTCAAGCAGTGGAAGGGGAAGCTATTTAAATATTACATGGAGTTTGTCCGATATTTTAAGACGAGGTACATGCTAGTTCGGCCTGTGTTGGGGATGGCGTTGTTGAACCAATTTAGGAGAATTTAATTGGTCGACGAGACAAGGTAACCTTAGCTGAACGAGGAAAGGAATCTGGTAGTGAAGCTAGTGCCAAAGTTTCACTTTCATTGGTCGAGGAAACATTATGATGATGGAACCTACCATTTTATATGGAAGAAGGGCCAGTTGGGTGAAGAGGACAAGACCAACTATGATCGTTTGGCGGCCTTTGTTGTGAATATTATCCCAGCTCAGGGTATGGGCAAAGGGGGGAGGCCGTTAACCGATGAGGATGGGAATTTTCTTTACGAGCCTGGTCTTATACTTGATAAGGAGCTCCTCAAAATCGAAGACTCTGGCATACCTAGGTAGTTTTCTCTTTATTTTGACCTGATTTGTATGCTCGTTTCTTTATTTTTGCTTGCTAACTCCATTTTTCTTGTGCAGAAAGGATGAATATTGTTGTTGAGTGCATGGCTAGGAACACTCTCCTGGGCTTGACGAAGGCACAAAATTCAGCCAGACCGTCGCCATGTGATACGGGGACAGCTCCACAGTCGGGTTCAGACACTTCATCAAATGGTTTAGCGGCCGAGGCTCTCTCTCCTCAGCATGTTTCTTCGAGGTTTAAAAGGCAACGCTAGGATGGCACAGTAGACCTGACGGACAAGAAGGAGAAATGGTGGTTCCATATACCTCCTTGCTGGCATAACAGGGCCTTCTTCGAGGGGGCTTCCCTGCACCTCCCCTAAGCTGAGTCACTCTTGCTTGAGGATCTGGATCTTCTGAGCAAGAGGTTGACGTTGGCTCAAGATGTTGGTGTCGTTATGAGGGTTATGAAGATGGATGTTACGTATACCGAGGGAGGTACTTCCCAGAATGTCAAGATGAGGAAGCTACAAGCCAAGCTGGGGACTCTTAAGAAAGAAAGCACTACCGAGGAGGCTTCTAAAAAGAAGGAAGTTGAGACTTTGGCGGAGATGACCGAGGAGCACAATGCCCTTCTGCTCGAGAAGAATGCTTCTGAGGAGCTGGTGGCTTCTTTTAAGGCCGAGTTAGCTTCTGCCTAGGACGAGCCAGGCAAGGTCAAAGGTCTGAAGACCCATGCCGACTTGGTTTCTCATCTCCAACTGGCCTTGAAGGATTGGGTGGTTAATGTTGCGGGGAGTTTTGACAATACGGTGACGCCGCTCTGGGTTTTGAATCTTGGCGTCGAGTTTAACAAAACTAGAATAAGGCTTCACTACTGTGTGGCAGATGGCAATACAGTAATCCCTGATTTCCTTCGGATTGACGAGGATGTTGAGGTCGGGGAGCCCTCTCATGTGGAGCCTTTTCCTGAGGTCAGTGTAAATGCGGAGGGACATTAGCCCAGTGTATGATGAGCTTTTCTTTCAGCATGTGTATCATTTTGTTGTAACTTGCTTGGAGGGCTTTACCCTTTTTTGGATGTAAATTTTAAACAATTGTGGTCCTTGCAGCCACAAGTTCCTATTTTTCATTAGGGGCCATAGGCCTCCCTTTTGTAATACTTTGTACAATTGCAACCTTGGTGGTTGTCTTTTTAATTTTCTGACCGTGGTGGTCGTTTTGTCTTAATCTACACTGTTCAAGTGTTTTTAACTTTATTTTGTGCTCGATTTGTTGATTATCTGGAATGTTTGCATGGTTTTTTATGCTCATCTATTTAAGACGCTTTTGTATTTATTAAGGATTTCTGGGGGTTTGCTCGTTAGTTTTTGAGTTTGCCAGTGTGAGGAAACTAGTCAAACGACCATGGCAATTATCGGGCTTGAGTCGGAACTCAAGTTTTGTTTTGAGAACCCGAGTTTGGCAATGTGTACTTCCCATTGCGAGCTAGGTGCTCTACCATCATGGTATGATAATGGTGGAGATGTTTGAGTTATCCACGTCGGGCTAAGGATCTTCTCATCAAAAGAGTGGTAATGTGCCTCTTCATTTAATTTTGAGTTCCATGCTTATACCTAGGCATACATGTGTGGTCAGGCATAGGTGTGTTTGTTGTGTTTATGAGACAGATCAACTGTTCGGTGATTTATCTTTAATACTGCCTTAGTTTTTCGGTGTTCTAAGGTTGAGCAAGTTGTTCCCTCTGTAGGTTTTCCACATAGAAGGCTTTGTTCCCCGTTTTTGCATGGACGCGGTAAGGGCCTTCCCAATTTGCAGCGAGATTTCCTTCGCGATATTCTTTGTGATTTCTCTTTAGGAATAGGGTTCCGACTTAGAATTTATGTCTTATTACTTTGGCATCATATCTTATCGGGATTTTTTTCTTTGAGAGAGGCTTCTCAAAAGGCTGCTCCTGTTCGGATTTCATTGACAAGGACAAGCTCATCCCTCAATGCCATGTCATTTATCTCCTCTTTGAGAAGGGTTTCGGTCCATATGGAGGGCTCCCTAATTTCTACAGGGATGGCGGCCTCGGTTTTGTATGCTAGTCGGAAGGGGGTCTCTCCGATTGACGAGTGAATCGTTGTCCGGTAGGCCCAGAGCATGTTGTGTAGTTCCTCGACCCGCAGTTTCTTGGTTTCGTCCAATCTTCATCTAAGGTCTCGTAGGATCACCCTGTTTGTGGACTCGGCTTTCCCATTTGTCTGAGGATGTTCGGCAAAGGCTAAGTGTTTGGTGGTGCCTAACTTGGTAACAAATTCCTTGTCTTTGAATTGTTTCCCGTTGTCGGTGACAATCGCTTGTGGGATGCCGAAATGAGAAAGGATGTTTCTTTTGTAGAAGTGGAGAATATTTTGTAGGGTGATTCTGGCCAGCGCTTCTACCTTTATCCACTTGGTGAAGTAGTCAACAACCACTATCAGATATTTGTTCTGGTTCGTTCCCACCACGAATTGTCTGAAGAGGTCCAAGCCCCACCAGGCGAAAGGCCAGGGGGAAGAGAGATATTTGAGCTCGCTTGAAGGTTCTAGGGGCATGTTTCCATGGCGTTGGCATCAATTGCATTTCTCCATGTGTTCATTGGCGTCATGCTACATAGTGGGCAAGTAATATCCTGCTCGTAACCCTTTCCTAGCAAGGGATCTCCTGCCCAAATGTTGGTCGTTGATTCCTTTTTGGATTTCACATAAGATGTGGGATGCTTTGTGATGATCGACACATTTGAGGAGATGGATGGAAAATCCTCCCCTGTACACTGTGCCTTTGATAATAACGTAGGAGCAGGCTCTCCGCCTGATTATGCTAGCTTTTTTCTGATCGGTTGGCAACTCTTCTTTCGTAAGGGAGTTGTACACTGAGGTCATCCAGCGGTCAGGGTCCCTTATGGCGTATACATCGAGAGTCGAGGAGGGTTTTTCAATGCTCGAATGAGGAAGGATTTCCTGTATGATCGATTTGTTTCCCCCTTTCTTCTTCGTGCTCGCCAGTTTTGACAAGATGTCTTCCTGGGTGTTATGTTTGCTGGGAACATGTTGTACGTCTAAAGACTTGAATTTCTTCACTCTTTCTTGGACTAGATTCCAATAATCAGCGAGATGGCCGTTTTTCACCTGATATTTTCCTCTTACCTGAGATGCAACGAGCTAGGAGTGTGTGAAGATTCTTACCTCCTCGACTCCTATGTCTTCGGCCAGGCGCAACCCTGCTAAGAGTGTTTCGTATCCGGCTTGGTTGTTTGAGGCCGGGAAGGATAGCATGAGGGAGACTTTGATTAGAATTCCTTCATCATTCTTCAAGATAATACTTGGGCCACTACTTTTCGAACTGGAAGCTTCATCAACGAAGATGGTCCACCTGCGCGTCACTTTCGGGGGTAAGGGTGAAGTCATTTCAGTCACGAAGGCGGATAGTACTTGGGCCTTAAGAGATTTCCTATCTTCATACTTTATGTCAAACTCAAAGAGTTCTAACAACCACTTGAGCATTCTTCCCACCATGTCTGATCATCTGAGCAGCTACTTTATTTGTTATTTTGTCCAGACGATGATTGCGTAGGCCAAGAAATAGTGTCTCAAACTCCTCGCTGAGTTGATAAGTGCTAAGGCTACATTCTCGATCTGTTGGTACCTCAGTTCGGGGCCTTATAAGGATTTGCTCCTGAAGTAGATGAGCTTCTTCCCTTCAGGGGTTTCTCGGATGAGGGCAGCGCTCACGACTTCGGACGCAACAACCAGATAGAAGTAGAAGACCTCTTCCTTTTCTGGTCGAGAAAGGAACGGTGGCTGCGACCTTGCCTGCTTCAGGTGCACGAGGGTGTGCTCGCACTCTTTTGGTCATTCGAAATCTTCTTTGCGGAAAAGTTTGAAGAGGGGGAGCGTGTGTTGGGCAGATTTTTCTACAAAATGAGACAGAGAGATGAGCATTCCATTTAGGATCTGAATGGACTTCTTCGAGTTGGGTGTTGGAAACTCATAAAACGCCCGTAATTTGTCGGAGTTGGCTTCGATTCCTCGTTTCGTTAAGTAGAAACTGAGGAATTTGCCTGCCTGTATGCCGAAGTTGAATTTTTCCGGGTTGAACCGCATTCTTCATTTCCTATCTTGTTCTAATAATTTCCTAAGGTGGAGGGCGTGGTCAGTTTCCTCTTGGGATTTTATGATCATGTCGTCCATATATACCTCGAGCATTTCTCTGATTTATCCTCAGAAAAATTTGTTCATCAGATATGCAGCGCCTAGGTTTTTCAGGCCGAAGGGCATCACGCTGTAGTAGTAGTTGCCCAATTTGGTCATGAACTTTGTATATTTTTTATTCGTCTTTGCCATGGGGACCAGTTTGTCGATGTTGGGAAGGGAATAAGCATCTTTCGGGTAAGCCCGATTGAGATCAGTATAATCAATACATATACGCTTTTTTCATTCGATTTTTTAACGAGGACTACATTCAAGATCCAGGTTGTGTACTGGGCTTCATAAATAAAATTTGCCTTTAAGATGTCTTTTACTGCATGCTCTACAGCCTCCATTTTTTTCGGAGACTGCTTTCGTCTATACTGAGCAATCGCCTTAAGGGAAGGGTCTACTGTCAGATGATGACAAGATATTTCTAGATCTACTCCAGGTATTTTTCCTGCACTCTAAGTGAACAGATCAGCATTATATTCCAAGCATGGTTCAAGTTGTCTCTTCGCTAGGTCAGGGAGGTCGGCGCCAATCTTCACTCCTTTGGAGGGATCGCTCCCAAGGGGAAAGATTTCGAAATCCTTCTCTGGGATTGATCACTTGGGATATGCGGGATCCTTGCTGCTTGTTGTCGGGGATGAGCTTTCTCCTTCGATCATGGGCTCTTTCCCCTTTCTCTTTCGCTTAGTGAAGTCTTCTTTCGAGAAGTGGATGTCCAGGTCAATGGTTTCGACTCGTGGCAGTGACCTGGGTTCCTCGGAGCTGGAGGGTAGGGAAGACCTACTGTCTGTTCGGGGATGTGCGCTGATGGAACTTAAGCCCATGGCTAACGCTTCGAAACATCTCCTTGTGGCATTGATATCCCCATGGAGGGTGGAGATCAAACCTTCAACGGTGTAGTACTTCATCTTTAGATGTACGGTGGAGGGTACTACTATCAGCTCACCCAAAGTGGGTCTTATGAAGTTGCATTGGTAGAGTGACGGTAAATCTACCACCAGAAATTAGGTCATTATGGCCCTGGCCGTTACGTTTGTCCTGAAGGTAACAATAAGATTGATGTATCCACAAGGTTTGGTGACGGATCCGTTGAACCCCTGAAGATCTGTGCCGGCATATGGGGTCAGATGGGTCTCATTCAGCTACAGAGTGATGAATAGTTGGGTGTAAATTATGTCCATGGAGCTTCCATGGTCGACCAAGACGCGTCAGACGTTAAAGTTTTCCATGCATGCCCGTACAAGGAGTGGGGTGCTTGAGTTGGGGATCCCGCCCGACAGCTCTTCCTGGAAGAATGTGAGGGGATAGAAGCCTCCCTTGAATTTTTCGAGGGTGGTGTCCATATCAGAGTTGGCCTTTATCATCTGTTTGAACATCCTTTTCCATGAACCCACCGTGTGCTTGTTGAATCCTCCGCTTGAGATTACCATTACTTCCAGGAAAGATTCCCAAGGACTATGCAAAGAGAAGTACAGTGGGACCTCTTCCATGTTGGGAAATTATAAATCCTTCGTTCTTGTGATGCTTATAGTGACTGGTATGAGGCTTGTGTTAGGGGAGTCATTCTCTTCTTCAACATTCTTGGCTTCTTGAGTTTCTTCGCAGGCACACTCCTTTTTCTTGTATTGTTTGAAATGCTTGTCCCAGATGAGTATCTGAATTGCATTTTTGAGGTGAATATAGTCGTCGGTGTTGTGCCCATAGCTCTTGTGGAATCTGCAATATTTGCTTTTATTCATCGTAAGATTGGACGGTATTTGGTAGGGAAAGAATACCCTAGCTTTCTTGAATTCTTAACTAGCGCATTTTGCCAGAATACGCTCATGAGAGGCATTGAGGGGATGTAGTAATGAAAATGACCAGCTGTCTCGTAGTGGTCTTTAGAGGATTGGGACTTATCTTCTCTCTTTTCTCTCCTCCTTGATGGGATGTCGAGGGTTCATCACTCTTCGAAGCCTTGGAATTCTCTCAGTGTTGTGATTCCCTTGCACTGTTAGCTGCCTCCTTCTCCTTGTACTGAATGTACACTTGGGACTTAAGTAGGAGGGATTCGAGCATGGCTGGAATCTTGACTCTCGATGCCAACGGCATTTGCAAAGTCATTACAAGGATGGATCCCACGCTCGAGGAGATATTTTTTCATGCTTGTAGTTGTTTAGGTATTGGCTTGCATTTTTGGTAAAACCCAAGTGTATGTGTGAATGTCATGACTGATGTCATAACATTCTAGTTTAGTTTGTACTGACTCATTAGGTACCTTTGCAGAAAAATATTGTAATTCAAGTACTGATGTTTATAAGTGTGTATCTGAGCATTTTGCAAAATGATCACATTTTGCTAAATCAGTAGACAGGTTTTCTCAGATGTCATAACAGATGTTATGACATCCTGTTCTGAACTAACAGGTTTGCAGGTTGGATAAGTCTGAGTTTTTTCAGGAAAATAACTCAGTCTTTCCTGAACAGAATCCTGCGTTTTCTGAGGAGTAACCTAGCTCAACCCTAACCTGGTTAATAAAGTCCTGTGACCTGGTCTTTAGGTCAAACGGAATTAACCCTAGGTTTTTGTGGAAACCCTAACTGAAGTTGCAGCTGCTATATATTCAACAGAGCTGCTGTTTTGCAAGGCATCCCTTTTATTTGATCAGGAGATCATTTGTAATCTGTATAGGTTTGATTATTGTACTCCAAGCAATTATCATTGTGATAAGTGACTTGGAATAGGTTTCAAATTGTAAGGGTTGTGTAGCACTCAAAGCTTTGAAGCAAGAGTGTTTGAATGTTCCTTGACTAAAGCTGTGAAGCAGAGTCAAGTTAGCTGTGTGCATCACTCAAAGCTGTGAAGCACGAGTGATTGTGTTGCTTGATTAAAAAGCTGTGAAGCTTAATCAAGTGTTTGTTTTTGAAGAGTGTCTTCATCAATTCTTAAGTCAAATTGGTTTATGTATCACTTCTGTGATTGAGGGGGAGTGAGTAGGATCTCAGGTTTAAGTTGTACTTAGATTGGAATTGCATTGGGTAGGTCTTAAGTGAAGGAGATAAACTAGTTGGTTTATTCCTGAATTAACATCTCTTATAGTGGATTTCCTCCCTGGCTTGGTAGCCCCCAGAGTAGGTGTTGTTGCACACTGAACTGGGTAAACAATTGACTGTGTTCTTTATTGCTTTTGTATTTACTGTCATATAGTAAGTCAGATACGGTGTCATAACATTGAACGTGACATTGAGTATCTGCAGCCAGAATTTCAATTGGCATCAGAGCAGGCACCCTGCCTGTATTACTGGGTGAGATCTAGGGATATCACTTTCTGGCACTATGGACAAAGAAGGAGCTTTTGGAAATAGACCACCCATTCTGGATGGAACTAATTATGACTACTGGAAACCTCGTATGATTGCCTTCCTAAAATCTCTGGACAAAAAGGCTTGGAGAGCTGCTGACAAAGGATGGATTCATCCAACCATAACTGAGAAAGATGGGACAATCAGTCTGAAGCCTGAGGAAGATTGGAGTAAAGAAGAAGATGAGTTAGCCCTGGGAAATTCCAAAGCTTTAAATGCCTTGTTCAATGGAATTGATAGAAACATTTTCAGATTAGTACATCAATATGAACTAGCCAAGGAAGTTTGGGACACTCTCAAAATTACTCATGAGGGCACTTCCAAAGTAAAAATATCAAGGCTTCAGATGTTGACTACCAAATTTGAGAATCTAAAAATGATGGAAGATGAAACCATTCATGAGTTTCACATGAACTTCTTGGAGATTGCCAACACCTCAGGAGCACTGGGAGAAAAGATGTCAGAAGAAAAACTGGTGAGGAAGATTCTCAGATCCTTGCCTAAAAGATTTGCAATGAAGGTAACTGCCATAGAGGAAGCCCAGGACATTAGCAAGTTGAAAGTGGATGAACTTATTGGGTCTCTTCAGACTTTTGAGATTGGAATCACTGATAATGGTGTCAAGAAGAACAAGAGCATAGCACTTATGTCCAACACTGATGTTGAAGAAAACATTTCAGAAGCTGTAGCCATGCTTGGAAGACAGTTCAACAAACTCATCAAAAGAATAGATCCAAAGTCAAGGTCTAATGTTCATAACATTCCCTCTGACATTGACAGTTCCAGCAGAAGACCAAGGTCAGAAGAGAAGGGAATTCAAGGCAGAGGAATTCAATGCCATGGTTGTGAAGGATATGGGCATATTCGAGCTGAATGTCCTACCTTTCTTAAGAAACAAAAAGGAATGACAGTTACTTGGTCTGACTGTGATTCAAAAAGTAATTCTGAAGAAGAATCTGCCAAACGAGTTACTGCTTTAACTGGTGTGTGTACCTCTGAAAGTGACATCAGTGATGAAGAAGTGACTTTTAAAGAACTGGCTGATACTTACAAGAAATTGTGTATCAGAAGTACTGAAGTCTGTGTGCAGAATGAGAAACAATTAAAACTCATCATAAAGCTGGAGGCTGAAAAAAGGGCAAATCTTGAAACTATAAGTCATCTAGAAGGAGAAGTTCAATTGCTGAACTCACAACTGAATCAAATGACCAAATCTGTCAAGATGTTGACCAATGGAACAGACAAATTGGAAGAGATCCTTCAGGTTGGACAAAATGTGGGAAATAAATCTGGACTAGGATTTATGGAAGCAAAGAAATCTGGTACTGGTAAGCAAATGTCAAAACAGATGTCTCAACACAACTCTCAACATCAGGAACAGAGACATATGAAGAAAAGGTACCAAAGATGGAAATGTCATCATTGTGGGAGATATGGCCACATAAATCCCTTCTGCTTCAGACTACATGGATATCCTAATCAGAACTCAGATGTCAAACCTAAGTCTAAAAAGGTACCACATGCTCCTAAATGGAAGAAAAAGGCTACTGCACTGATAGCTCACACTTCCCTGAGGGTCTCTGCAAAGGAAGATTGGTACTTTGACAGTGGATGTTCCAGACACATGACTGGAATCAAGAACCTCCTCAATAATGTTAAGCCTCACACTACCAGTTTTGTGACCTTTGGAGATGGGGCTAAAGGTGAAATCAAAGGAGTTGGTGATTTGGACTGCCCTGGAGTTCCAAGTCTGAATGAAGTACTGCTGGTGAAAGGGCTGACCGCTAATCTCATTAGTATCAGTCAATTGTGTGATCTAGGATTCAAGGTCAATTTCTCAAAATCTGAATGCCTTGTAATCAATGACAAACAAGAGATAATAATGAAAGGAGTCAGATCCAAAGACAACTGTTACTTGTGGGAGCCTGAGAACACTAATTTCTCATCTGTGTGTTCCATTGCAAGAGAAGAAAAAGAGGTGAAACTGTGGCACCAAAAACTTGGCCATCTTCATCTAAGGGGTATGAAGAGGATCATCTCCTTGGAGGCAGTCAGAGGAATTCCAAGACTACAAATTGATGAAGGAAGAGTTTGTGGTGAATGTCAGGTTGGTAAGCAGACTAGGATGTCACATCCAAAGTCAAGACATCTGACCACCTCTAAGGTTTTAGAACTCCTCCATATGGATCTGATGGGACCAATGCAAGTAGAGAGTCTTGGTGGTAAAAGATATGCCTATGTGGTTGTGGATGCTTTTTCCAGATTCACCTGGATTAATTTCATCAGGGAAAAATCAGATGTATTTGAAGTTTTTAAAGAATTGTGCAAAAGAATTCAAAGAGAGAAGGAAGGATGTATTGTCAGAATCAGAAGTGATCATGGCAAGGAATTTGAAAACAGCAAGTTTGGTGATTTCTGCTCTTCAGAAGGAATTAGTCATGAGTTTTCTTCTCCTATAACACCTCAACAAAATGGAGTTGTGGAAAGAAAAAACAGGACCATACAGGAATCTGCCAGAGCAATGTTACATGCCAAAAGACTTCCTATGTACTTTTGGGCTGAAGCTATGAATACAGCCTGCTATGTTCATAACAGGGTCAGCTTGAGGAAGGGAACCTCATCCACCATATATGAACTCTGGAAAGGAAGAAAACCAACTGTGAAGTACTTCCATGTGTTTGGCAGCAAATGCTATATTCTGGCTGATCGTGAACAAAGAAGAAAACTGGATCCTAAAAGTGATGAAGGCATATTTCTAGGATACTCCTCAAACAGCAGAGCTTATAGAGTATTCAACTCCAGAACCAAAACCATGATGGAATCAATAAATGTTATAATTGATGACTATCATGAAGAAATAGATGTTCCTTGTACTGTTGAGACATTCTTTGAGACTTCAACCCAACAGAATGACCTACCCAACTCCACCACAACAGAATCTGAATCAAAGGAAGCTAGCAAGATTCCTTCCATCAGAATTCAGAAGGATCATCCAAAAGAGCTCATCATAGGAGATCCCAATAGTGGAGTCATCACAAGATCTAGAGAAATCATCTCAAACTCTTGTTTTGTGTCCAAAATGGAACCAAGAAATGTCAAGGAAGCCTTAACTGACGAATATTGGATTGGTGCAATGCAAGATGAACTGAACCAATTCAAGCAACATGAAGTTTGGGAACTGGTTCCTAGACCTGAAGGAACTAACATCATTGGGATAAAATGGATATTCAAGAACAAGTCAGATGCTGAAGGAGTTGTCACCAGAAATAAGGCAAGACTTGTTGCTCAAGGATACACCCAGGTTGAAGGGGTTGATTTTGATGAAAACTTTACACCTGTAGCCAGGCTGGAATCAATCAGACTCTTGTTGTCAATTGCTTGTCTTCTGAAGTTCAAGTTATTTCAGATGGATATGAAAAGTGCCTTTCTAAATGGGTACTTGAATGAGGAAGCTTATGTGGAACAACCTAAAGGCTTTGTGGATCCAACCCACCCTGATCATGTCTACAAATTGAGAAAAGCCCTATATGGCCTGAAACAAGCTCCTAGAGCATGGTATGACAGGTTAACAAAGTTTCTCTCAGACAAAGGCTACAGAAAAGGAGGCTTGGACAAAACTCTCTTTGTCAAAACTGAAGGAGGAAAGTTGATGGTTGCCCAAATATATGTTGATGACATAGTGTTTGGAGGAATGTCAGAACATATGGTTAAACACTTTGCTGACCAAATGCAGGCTGAATTTGAAATGAGTCTCATGGGAGAACTAACTTATTTTCTTGGACTACAAGTCTCACAGATGGAGGACTCAATCTTCTTATCTCAAAGCAAGTATGCTAAGAACATTGTAAAGAAGTTTGGTATGGAGAATGCAAGTCACAAAAGGACCCCTGCTCCTACTCATCTAAAGCTTTCCAAAGATTCAAGTGGGGTTAAGGTGGATCAAAGTCTATACAGAAGCATGATAGGAAGCTTGCTGTACTTAATTGCCAGCAGACCTGATATTGCCTTTGCAGTTGGAGTTTGTGCAAGATACCAAGCTGATCCCAAAGTCAGTCATATCAATCAAGTGAAGAGAATTTTGAAGTATGTAAGTGGTACTTACAACTATGGATTGATGTATACTCATGGATGTGAACCAGCTCTGACTGGCTACTGTGATGCTGATTGGGCTGGTAGTGCTGATGATAGAAAAAGCACCTCTGGAGGATGTTTCTTCTTGGGAAGTAATCTGGTTTCCTGGTTCAGCAAGAAACAAAATTGTGTGTCTCTTTCCACTGCTGAAGCTGAATACATTGCAGCTGGTAGTAGCTGCTCTCAAATGATATGGATGAAACAGATGCTCACCAAGTATAATGTCACACAAGATGTTATGACATTGTACTGTGACAATCTGAGTACAATCAACATATCCAAGAATCCCATTCAGCATAGCAGGACCAAACATATTGACATACGACATCACTTTATCAGAGACCTTGTAGAAGAGAAGACAATCAAATTGGAACATGTTGCCACTGAGCTACAGCTGGCTGACATTTTTACCAAGGCTCTGGATGCAAATCAATTTGAAAACTTAAGGGGTAAGTTGGGTATTTGCCAACATGAGGAATTGTAGCAATTAATTTTGCTTAAAACAAGGATCAAAGGAGTTATGCCTGTTCTGATTGGTTTAAAATTGTATTTTCTCATTTCCTACAATTCTTTTAAGAAGTTGAATAGACACTCCCTTGCTTCCTTCCCCTCTCGTCTCCTCATCAAAACCCAGTCTCTCAATCAGAATTTTCTCCTCAGTTGTTGTTGGTCCTCTAGGACTGTCAAAATGTCTCAAACACCATCATCATCCAATACGACTATTTCAACCTCTTCCTCTGATCAAGATTCTAGGACAATCTCTTCTTGTCTGGACTCTGAAGTTCTGGAGATCTCTTCTCGTAGAAAAGTGGGAACTAACCCCACCAAGGTCAAAGAGTTGAGAACAAGACATGCAGGAAAGCCCCAAGATTCTGCCTCTGGTAATCCATCTCATCCTTCTTCTTCAGTTCCCCCTGAAATTGCAAATAGGGAAGGGACAACCTATGTTAATCAAGCAATAGCAAAAATTGTTTCAAGAATTCTGAACGAGAACCACTCAGTTCCTGGAATTTCTGTTCCTCTGAACCAATAAAGTTCAAATGCTGAAACAAATCCAGATGTCTCTAAGAATTTTGAGACATCAAACAAAGAGAAGAATGCTGACATTGCTCACAAGAAAAGAAAGAAGCCCGAATCCTCTGGATCTGATGACAGTGCTTGAAGGTTGGTTGTTGTTTGGTGGTGTTGCTGGTCAGTGCTGATATCTAGTGGAGTTTGGAAGTTCTTTTTATCTGCTGCTGCTCTTATTAATTGTTTTTGGATAACTGTATAATCATTATGAACATGTATCTTTGGCCCATTTGTGGCTAAAGAGGGGGAGAATATTTTGGTACTTAATATGTTCTTGCTCAATTAGACATTCTATTTTTCTGCAGTCATTTATTTCTGCTGCTATCTATCTCTGATTGCTTAGGGTCTTTAGCCAAAAATCTGCCAAAGGGGGAGTTTGTAGTTGTTTAGGTATTGGCTTGCATTTTTGGTAAAACCCAAGTGTATGTGTGAATGTCATGACTGATGTCATAACATTCTAGTTTAGTTTGTACTGACTCATTAGGTACCTTTGCAGAAAAATATTGTAATTCAAGTACTGATGTTTATAAGTGTGTATCTGAGCATTTTGCAAAATGATCACATTTTGCTAAATCAGTAGACAGGTTTTCTCAGATGTCATAACAGATGTTATGACATCCTGTTCTGAACTAACAGGTTTGTAGGTTGGATAAGTCTGAGTTTTTTCAGGAAAATAACTCAGTCTTTCCTAAACAGAATCCTGCGTTTTCTGAGGAGTAACCTAGCTCAACCCTAACCTGGTTAATAAAGTCCTGTGACCTGGTCTTTAGGTCAAACGGAATTAACCCTAGGTTTTTATGGAAACCCTAACTGAAGTTGCAGCTGCTATATATTCAACAGAGCTGCTGTTTTGCAAGGCATCCCTTTTATTTGATCAGGAGATCATTTGTAATCTGTATAGGTTTGATTATTGTACTCCAAGCAATTATCATTGTCATAAGTGACTTGGAATAGGTTTCAAATTGTAAGGGTTGTGTAGCACTCAAAGCTTTGAAGCAAGAGTGTTTGAATGTTCCTTGACTAAAGCTGTGAAGCAGAGTCAAGTTAGCTGTGTGATTCACTCAAAGCTGTGAAGCACGAGTGATTGTGTTGCTTGATTAAAAAGCTGTGAAGCTTAATCAAGTGTTTGTTTTTGAAGAGTTTCTTCATCAATTCTTAAGTCAAATTGGTTTATGTATCACTGCTGTGATTGAGGGGGGGTGAGTAGGATCTCAGGTTTAAGTTGTACTTAGATTGGAATTGCATTGGGTAGGTCTTAAGTGAAGGAGATAAACTGGTTGGTTTATTCCTGAATTAACATCTCTTATAGTGGATTTCCTCCCTGGCTTGGTAGCCCCCAGAGTAGGTGTTGTTGCACACTGAACTGGGTAAACAATTGACTGTGTTCTTTATTGCTTTTGTATTTACTGTCATATAGTAAGTCAGATACGGTGTCATAACATTGAACGTGACATTGAGTATCTGCAGCAAGAATTTCAATGCTATCGGTCGTGAAGACTTGCACGACTTCCTTGTTGAAGTGCTCGATGTAAACCCGAAGAGACTCATCCCTCCCTTGGATGATTACTTCTAGTGGTGCTTCCGACTTGGGATGTCGGCGAGAGGCTGTGAAATGCCTCGAGAACATCATTCGAAACAGCTTCTAGGAGGTGATAGATTCGTCTGGAAGACTTTTGTACCAAGACATGGCACCTTTCCTCAGGGTAGTCAGGAACAACCTATACTTGATGGTGCCTCTGACTCCTCGGTAGTCGAGTAGGGCGTCAATGTTTTCTATATGTTCATCGAGATCAGTTGTACTATCATATGTTCCTAGCGGGGGTGGCTTCTCCAGGCCGACTGGAAGCTGGGTCTCCTTAATCTCTCTTGATAACGGGCCGTGGGGCTCGTCGACATCGCTTCCTTCGGGAGATGGAGATCGATCACGGTCAAATCGGCAGTCGGTCTTCATATTCTTAGAAGAAGGGAAGCCTTGATCTTTCTTGGAAGGTGTGCAATCACATTTATTGAGGAAAGAATGTCATGCTTCTCCCTTTTGGTTGGACGACCACGCCTAAGTGGGGATAGGCTGGTGGAGTCATATCATTGGTTCCTCTAAGGAGGAGACTTTAACTGCTTCTTCTCTAGGTCCATATCCTCTTGCTCTGCTGAAAGATAAGGGAATTGGTCTGGTTGAGGGCAACAACCAACGCTGCCATGGCTGGGTCAGAATTCTGAGGAATGGGAATTGGTTACAGAATCCCCGATAGTTGCTCGGTAGGGTTCTTAGGATGCTGCTCTTCTAAGAATTATTGTTCGTCGCATTGGGCATTGACTTAATTTAGGGACGCAGTTCATCTGTCCCATATGTTGAAGTTATCCTCGAGATAAGGATGCTTCTGGCTTCAGTCGATCTTGTGGATCAGGGAGAGTACAGTATTTCCATAGAGGTGATGATCATTACGGTCTGCCATGGTAGAAGAATGGAAGGTATCTTTGGGCCAAAGATTTCGCAGCATTGAGTCCAATCCAACAACCATATAGTCCAACACACAAAAAACTATCTTCATATCCTGTTTTGGGCTTGTCTTATTGTATTAAAGAGAAAGAAAAATAAATAAAATAACAAAGGGAATTAGGGAAAAATTGTGCCTCTTCAACTTTCTGAGGACTCACAAACTCTCTCCCTCAAATGTGGCGCCATACTCATACCTCCCTCTGTTGTTCGCCTTTTTGTCTCATAACACCGCCATGAATCCATCTTATTCAGCCTTCTCTTTGACGCAACTCCTCATCAATCTATGATTCCTTCTCTCTCTTATCTCTAGTCGTGATCAGTAATTCAAGTTCCAACTCAACCTTTGCGCTCATAAACACGGTATAAATGCAGAAAGAAGACTGAAGAGATGCTTACCGACTGGAGAATTCTGGTGACTCTTCAACAACGGAGAAGATGAGAAATCCAGAGAAAAATAGATTCAGGTATGCAATTTCGCTTCAATCCTCCTTGTTATCTCCTTCTTTGTTTTCGATTTTGCATTGATATGGTTGTTAAATGATAACGGTCCAGACTGATGATATGTGATTAAAGATATTGCGGTTTGGAGGAATTGAAGAGGTTGTAGATGTTGATGAAGATGATTACGGTGAGGAAGTTGCAGAAATAATCAAGATGATTAAGATGATGAAGAGAGATACGAGATGGAGATTATGAAGAATTGAGTGTGAAGTTGCAAAGGTTGCGGAGGAATTTGAAGAGGAGAAGAAATCGGTTCTTGAAGGTTGTTGAGAAAGTTGAACATGAAGATGAGAATTCTTCAGAAAATCTCAGAGAGATTTAGAGGTGACTATTTTGTGGTTTTTTCTATGTATCGTGAAAAATGACCCCCCCAATTCTTTTAGAGTCCTGTTATATAGCTGGTTAAGACTATGAAAGTTAGTTACAAATCTGTGAATCTAAGCCTTTGGATTGAAAGTTAGTTACCACCAATGGAGGGTCGAGATTGAATCTGATTTTATCTTGCAAAGTTTTCTTTTGCCTCTAATTATCTGATTTCCTGATTTTTTTGCATGAACCTCTTTCTCTGATTTTTGATTTAAGTTGAGTTTCTATATACAGGCCATAAGCAATAAGATTATGTAGAAATATAATTTTTACCACTTTCACCATTTGATGCTTCTTCAATCCTCGATATGGCCTCGACAAAAGCCTTTTCATGTTCCTACACAACAATACTATCAATAATCAGAATAATTTCATGACTTTACTCTGAATAATAACAGGATGGTTTATCATAAGTAAACAGAATAATAACGACAAACAGTTAACAAAAAATGCTGATTAATTGTGTGACTTTACTCACTCCATCAATTGTGAAGTGTGTAAAGACACGAGCATCTTACTTGGGTATATAATCCTCATATTTCTCCTTATCAGCACTTTCACCTGATCTGGATGGTTTAGAACCATCATCTGAAAGAAACATATATTGAATCAATTTCCTTGAGTGAAACTATGCAACTTAAAATTTTCTTTTTATTAAACTCATAATTGTTTAGATTGTGTATAATCATATGGTTTACCTATGGTTCTATGATCATAAACAAACACTATAAATTTTAAAAGTTTTGTTCATAAATTTACTCTTGGTAGAAGCTAATGAATCTGAGTTTGATGGACGTGGTTGTCTCCACGAATTGCCATGGCAGCTGATGTCTTACTACAACCAATGGAAGTTTTTTTCTTCAGCGCTTCGTCTTCCCCTTTTATAATTGGTTTACCACTATGCAAATAGAAATAAACATTAAATTGATGTTTTAGATTATCATTGATAGCTTAGCTCAGAACCAAATATAAAAAGAAGATACTTTTGCAAGATAAGAAATGAACCAATCAACATAAAAAATATTGATAAAGTCTCTGCATTCAAATTTCAAACAAAATCGTGACTAGATTGCCATGCATTTTTGAGTGACTTGTAGAAACAATAAACACATTAATCTGATGTAGTCAAGTATGCATCATCCAAACAAAGGAAGTATACAAGTATTTAGTATACACATTCACAAAACCATAAGGCATTTCTCGACTCATCAAAAGGCAGACACCAAAATACAATCGATCCTCATCACCATGTTACCAGACCCGCACTCATAACAAACAATACATCATCAATATCCTGCAGTAATATGAAAACAGATCCGACATGAAAGTAATGCATCTCACTATTAGCCAAAATCATGTTCATGTACACAACAAATTGAAAGCTATCAAGACATAAATGAGATGAAAATTGCCATACCATCATGTTATTGCTTCTACTAGATCTACTCATGCTCTTTGTGCTAAGAAGATAAAACATTTCATCATCTTGTTCAAAATCATCGGTGGACTCGATTAGCAGCACAACCCGTGGACCCGATATATTTCACACAAACTTGATTCACCTTCTTCGGTTCTAGTGTTTTTGGCGGCCGCATTTCTAGGGTTTGGAGAGAGAGACAAGAGAGAGATAGAAATATGCTATTGGAGAGAGAAACAAATTTGTGAAATGAGAGGGATATAGGTGAAAAGTTAAAGGAATGGAAAAGGTTAATACATAGTCTATTTCTTTACCCGGGCAAAGCGATGTTTCAAGGCAAATTTGAAAAATTGTAAGCCAAGTGTACAAAAGGAAAAATTTGATTGGTGTAGATTTTATGAGTTAGTCAATTACCATTAGGGTCATTTCATAGTGTAAATTAAAAAGAAAAGAAAGGGTAAGATTGGGAGATTGGTGGCATCTCCCAATCTTAGTTAGGAAGTTGACTTCCACAAACATATACACTGCCGTCAAAGTGGGGATATCAATTTATCAATGAACCATCTAGTCTTTGTCTTAACTTGAGTCACTCTTTGATAAAATTAATCATGTCCAAGTAATGCGTGAATTTTGACCTAGATAGTGACTTAGTGGGTACATCTTTTATATTGTCTTCTAAAGCAATATTCTCCATCAAAATATCCTTTGATTCAATCATATCTCTAATAAAGTGGGAAAAAAATGTCAATGGTATTTTTCTTCTCATGACACAATTGATGATTAGCCAAATGGATTGAATTTGACTACTACAATGTATCTTCACATATGCTTGAGCAGTTTCTAATTCTCATATCATACCTCTTAACCAAGTGACTTCCTTGATCCCTTCATCTAGGGAAATCTAATTCTCATGAGTTATATGAAATGTAGTTATCAATTATTCATTTGATTTCCAACTTATAGACATTATAGACAATATAAACATACAATCCAACAAGGAGTTTACAGTATCCATATTTTTCACATAATCCGCATGAATAAAACACTCCATAACGTCTTTCTCTTGATATTTCTTTGTGCACTGCAATCCATCTTTCAATTAACCATTCAAATATCCTTAAGAAGAGACAACTTATGGAAAGTAAGATGGGTGAGATAACATTCCAAAGGGTGAGGCATCCTGCAAAGACAAAAGCCACCCCAGTGGGACATGTAGACCACCCATAATGAAGTATAATGTCGCCTTAGTTGGGCTAATGAGTCACCCATCAGTTATGCCCTCTAAACCCGCATTCATGGTCCATCCAATGGGAGTGACGTGTCCTCATAATGAATGACTAAGGGTCAATTAAAGTGAGAAAACTACTCTCCCCATTATCCAAGGAAGCCAACTCCTCCATGACCATGTTCCTAGGTAAAAAAGCTTGGGAAACCAGTCTTTGGATTTCTAACCCAGACCCAAGAAGCCTCTATAAATACATTGAAGGAACAATCTAATATTCACCAAAGATACCGCTGTAATAGACCTTATCACCCTTGATAGCTTGTTATACCCCATCGAAAATACCTATAAAAGGGCCCATCAATCTCGTGAGGGCCATAACAAATAGGGAAGGTAATTTTACCCATACCTAGTGGGTACTCTAAAAAATATCCATAACGGGTAGGGTAAAAACCCATAAAATGGGTATGAATTTGGGCTTGGATAATCACCCACTAAGTTAAGTGGGTATGTGCACTGGTGCAGGTACCTTAGTACCCACCCCGCCCCATACCCGTACAATATATTTTTATTTATTTTTATTTTTCTCATGATGTACACATCTTAATTTATGAATTTTATTAAATACATCACTATTAAACTTGTACTCATTTTAATATAAATGTTTGTTTGTTTCTTAACTAAACAATAACATCCCTGCAATTTTTTAATGTTATTGAAAATATTTAAAATAACATGATAAATTATTATTAATGATTATTTTTATTAGAAATACGGGTAAACAAGGATGGGTATGGGTACTTAGGTACCCATAGGGTACGAGTAGTAACATTGGTGCCTGCGCGGATATGGGCTCGGGGATGGGGATTATTTCAAACTGTCGATATGGGGACGGATACTATAGTACCCTGCCCAAACCTACCCATTAACATCCCTAATAAAACCCTAAAATACTAAAGCTTCATAAATCCCTACCAGTGTAGGGTTGTTATACATGTGTACTCTTTTTAACAAGTACAGTGGCGCCCACTACGGGCCACCAATAAAACTAACACGGGCTTCACCTTTCATCATTACCACCACTTTCACCATTTTCTCTCGAAAATGTATTAGAAAGATCCAAACTTTATAGTTAAAACCATTGTTAGAGGTTTCACTGGTGGGGGAAATTCCAACTCCTCCTAGAGAAAATATGCTAGACAGGTATTGGCTATGAACATAATATCCCTGGGCTTCACCAAATCCCCGTGGAGAGGTCTAGAGACCATAACTGTTTTCTCTAGTAATAATTCCATTGGTGTGTACCCCCAAGACAATAATCCCATGGTTATCAAGGTGCAATACGATAACTGGGATATAAAACAATTCTTGATAGATCTTGGAAGCTTATTATACATCCTTTTTAGAGCACCTTCCATAAGCTCCACCTCGATCTTGGTAGTATTAAGGTGTTCCAGGGCTCATTAGTAGGCTTGTTAGGCGAGAAAATACAAGTAAGGGGTTACATAACCCTTGAAATAATTTGCGGTGCGGGAGCAAATTCCAACATAATTGAAGTCAATTACCTTGTTATGGATGCCTTATCGTCCTATAACATCATCCTTAACATGCCAATCATCAATTCGTTAGGGGAGATTATATCTACCCAGTATCTGATCCTGAAATACCCATTACCTAATGGGAGATTCAGGACGGCCCGAGGAGACCAGAAGAGTGCCCAGGAATGTTATCAGAGCAGCCTGATAATGAGGTAGGAGGATGTCGTATACAAGAACTCCCTATATTTTTAGGCGCAAGACACATATACCACGAGTTGGGATCCCATGTTGGAAATAAATACTAAGATACTCACGCTCATAAAAGGTCTGAAGAAGGTTCATATAAGGGCTCTGGGTCACCAAATAAAAAATATAGGAACCTCTATGTCTGAAGAAGAAGAGTGCAAATTAGTCGACCAACTCAGACGGAACATTAACTAGTTCCTCTGGGGACCCCTCTGATAATTCCAGGAATAGATATTAGAGTGGTGTATCATTACTTCACCGTCCACCCCATTGTGAAATATGTGTCTCAAAGAAAGTGAAATATGGGTGAAGAGAAGAGATCTGCCATCAATGAATAAGCGAGAAATTTTGCAAGTGTTGGCTTCATCGTAGAATTAAAATACCCAACCTGGATGGACAACATTGTCCTAGTGAAAAAAAAATCAAACAAGTGGTGTATGTGCATGGGTTTCACCGAACTCAATAAACCTTGTTTCAAGGACCTTCACCCCGTTCCGAATATTGATCACCTGATTGATGGGTCCTCGAGCTACATGACATAGAGTTTCATGGATGCCTACTCGGGGTGCAAACAGATTAAGATAGGTCTACTGAATGCTCCCAATTCATCGTTCATGTCAAACCATGATAATTACCATTATAATATCATGCTCTTTGGCCTGAAGAATGCATGTGCCACCTACCAGTAACTTATGGATGTAGTATCCTCACAACAGGTATGGTAAAACATGGAATTCTAAGTTGATGACATGATAGTAAAATTTAAGAGAGACAGAGTCACACAACATGCCAGAAGAATGTCCTGGGATGAGTCAAGAAGGTTCAGGGGCATTAAATCAAACCCAGATAAGTGTCAAGCCATCATCTACATGATATGCCCCACCAATTTCATATAGGTCCAACAATTGAGAGGTCACCTAACCACTTTATCTTGTTTCCTGTCATGTGCGTGACACAACTTTTCTTTTCTTCACTGCCCTAAAAAAGAAGCAGAAGTTTGAATGAACATGGGAATGCGAGAAAGAATTCTCAAGAATAAAATCCTTCCTCTCATCACCACCTATCCTCACACGTATAAGAGCAAGTTCGCAACTTCTCCACTACTTTTTAGTCACAAATCAGGCGATGAGTTCAGAACTCCTCCAAGAGGTAGGAAAAGCATAGTATCACATGTATTTCATAAGAAAAGTGTTTAAAGGCACTAAGGCCCGTCATAAAAATATTGATAACTTAGAATTGGTCGTCATTATCATGGTGTGGAAAAAATGGTGTCTTGGGTGGTAGAGCTGTCGAAGTATGGCATCCAATTTGTTCCAAGTGGAAGCATAAAATCCCAAGTTCTGGCATATTTTTTAGTAAAATTCATTTTCCAGTAGAGGAAGTGGCACCCCTAGAATGGACGGTGTTAGTGGATGACGCCTCTAACAGCAAGGGAAGCAACACCAAGGTAGTATGAGAAGGACCAAATAACATACTAATTGAACAATCATTAAATTTGAATTCAGAGCCAACAATAACCAGACTTAGTATGAAGCCCTCAAAACCGTAGGTCCTCACCCTAGAAATGGGTGCTTCAAGACTAAAGGTGAAAAGTGATTCCCAACTGGTATCCAATCGATTCATCAAGGAGTACCAGGAAAAGGAGCCTTAGCTCACAAACTATCTCCACAAGGTGCATGGTTTATCAATACGCTTTGAGTCCTTTGAAGTAAAGTACGTTCCCAGGGAGAAAGTTTTTAAAGCATACCTATTGCCCAAACTCGCCAGCATTAAAACATCGGGGTACACTCGAATAGTGATACAAGAGAATCTCACCGCCCCCAACATTGAGGCAAATAAGATATGCACACTAGAAGCCTCTCTAGACTCAAGTTGATTGTCACCCATAATATGTTATCTGCAGGAGGATAAACTCTTGCATGAGGAGATGAAGGCAAAGAAGGTTCGGAAGCAAGTTGCTAAATACACCTTTTTTACGGGAAACTCTCAAATATGGAAAAAGCCTCCCATGTGCTACGATGCCTAGGGGAGCGCAAAACTACCTTAGTCCTCATGGAGGTTCATCAAGGATCATGCAGTAGCCACATTGGTAGTCGGGCCCTCACCCACAAACTACTGAGAGCGGGCTAATATTGGTCCACCTTGATGAAAGACAATGTGGCATTTGTCAAGAAACGTGACTGATGCCAGATACACAATGATCTATATTATGCTCCAGAAGAGGTTCTTCACTCTATGAAATCACCATGTCCTTTTTATCAAGGGTCTTGGACATCATTGGTCCATTACCTCTAGCACATGGACAATTGAAAATTTTTATAGTAGGAGTCGACTACTTTACAAATTAGATAAAAACGAAGGTTGTTTCCAAAATTACAAAAGAAAGAATTCGACACTTCTAATGGAAAAAGTTATGTGCATGTTCAGCCTAACATGTGTTATCATATCAGACAATGGAATCCAGTTCGCCAACACCATAGTTACTGACTTTTGTCGTGAATTGGGAGTTCAAACAAAGTTTATCTCTGTTGTTCATCCATATACTAATAGACAAACAGATTCAACAAACAAGGTGGCCATAAAAGGGATTAAGAAGAAATTGGATGATGCCAAAGGGTTGTAGGATGAATTTACTTCAAGAAATATTGTGTTCATATCATACCATCCCCCATTCAACTACCAAGGAAACTCCATTCACCATGGTATATGGAGCAGATGTTATGCTACCCGTAAAGATCGACACACCATGATGAAGGCATTCTCAATTTAACCTATAAGTGAAAGTGTCGAGGCTAAGGTGCACTGCTAATCTAATTGACAAAATAATAGATGTTACCCAAATTCGTGAGTTTGCTGCCAAGCATATGGTGGCCAAAAGATAAACCTTTAAGGTAATGCCAAGGGAAATGTAGGAAAGCAACTTGTTAAGACAAGTTGTTGTGCTTGCTAGGCATGGAAAGCTGCAACCAAATAGGGAAAGATCCAAATTTTGGTACTTTGTTATCATCAAAACCTAATATATATGGTATAAAGCAAATTTGTTCCAACAAATTAAAGAATCACATGATTTGAAGACTTTAGACATATCTACTATGTTTGGAAAACTAATTGAGCACTAAAATGAATTAAAAATACTTTAAGCATATAAAGCTAAACACAAAAAGAAAGAGAAAATAAAATAAGAGAAAAGAAGCATTTCCATGAAATCCTTGTCTTCAATGATTTCATAAAGTATAACGAAGATAGTTCAGATGAAGAGATGGGTTTGTCTGTTCATCGTTACAATAAGTATATGAAGAAACACTGTTTGAAACACTCATAGAAAAAATTATAAATTTTATAAAGTCCAACCAATCAAATAAATATTAAGACAATAGAAGGATGGTAAAAGATCTACATGCTTTGAATGTGTTAAACTCGATCATTTTCGAACCAAATGTACAAACTTCTCTAAGCACAAGGACAAGAAATATTTCTATAAATCAAAGAATAAGATTAAAGGTATAAGATCTTATATTTCATGGGAACAATATGAGGACTTATCATCTTCCAACTCTAACTCGAGCAAATAAGTAGCTAATATTTTCTTGATGGCTAGAGACAAGCATAAAGACTCAACCGCAAGTAATTTCAATTCTTATCTTGTACCTTTATATGCTGAATTATCTAAGGCATTTAATGATATACGTGAAGATGCTCTAAAAGTGTTAGGAAAATTCTCTCCAAAGGAAAATAATTTCGAATCTTGAAGAAGAAATTTTTAAGCTCACTAATGCTTTGGTGTCATTAAAAGATGTTCATGCACCTATTATAAATGATCAAGTTTGTGTGTCTCAGACTTTAGTAAAAAAAGGTAAGATAGTTGAATGTGGTAATTGTCCAACTTTGAAAATTTAGATTGAAAACCTTAAAGGAGCATTAACACAATGTCACAACTCATCTAGTGTTTGTTCTATAAGTTCAAGTGACCAAAGGTAAAATGTTATGATCAATGGCTCCATCATTAGTTAAACCCCATTGGACTTCGACTTAGACCTAGATTTATTTCCATTTTGGATTCCCTTACTCTTTCTCATACCTCATGAAATATTTAATCCTTATCCACTATCATAAACCTTCAACTCTTAAGTTTTGGTTAACTCCTTGTTCCTAATTGCTGATTGGACCACCTCCAAAGTGATATTTCATTTCTTACCATAAAGAAGGAAATCCTTGAAATACTCCAAAGATATAGGTAATGAGCTTAAAAAGAGTATAACCTTATCCTTATAATCAAGTTTCACAACAATATTTTTCAAGTCATCAATAATTTTGTGAAATTTCGTCAATTTCTTCACAAAAGATTTGTTCTCCACCATCTAACATGAATAAAGTTGTGTTTCGAACACAGTCTATGAACAAGGACTTGATCCTATAAAATGATTCAAGCTTGACTCACATTTCCTCTACAATATTTTCCTTTGCGACTTTCCTCAGTAATTTATATTTGAGACACGAGATAATGACATTCATGACCTTATCCACCAAAATCATTATTTTTGAAAAACTTCTTAATATCCCATTTTGAATCCATGATAATTAGTTCTAACCTTGAACCCTTTCTCTCATGGGTTCCACTTATTTCAAAATGAAGATTAAAATATTCAAACACATTTGGGAATATAATGTGTGGAACAAAGAATAATGACAATCAATAATAAACAATCTCAAACAATAATAATCTACAATGTAAAGAAAGTGTAAGCAAACCATAATAACAAGAATAAAATAATAGTAAGAATTAAAATAGCAAAATATTTATCCAGGTAGATAAAAAATAGACAATTATGGAGAGGGAAACAACTCTAACCCAATAACAATCAAGAGTTCTAACAAGAGATTATAAATGAATTATAGCATATTAGCTCAGGTAGTTCATAAAGACACTTTCTAATTCCTACCCATTTGAGATTTAATCTTTTCAACCTCTATATAGATGAATCACCTAATACCAAGGTGTTAAGAAGGATTTCTTAACACTTAGGTTACAAAGAAATATCTCACAAATTATTAAAATGAAAATCCCTAATAATTATCTCTTTATATTTACAAACCTCTTTATAAAAACCTTCTTAATAAACAAAGTTTACAAAAATGTTTAAGTATGAGACAGTTTTGAGGCATCTGCCTTTAGCCTATGCCATACATATCGTTTCACTACCAAAAATAACCAAACACCTTGTGCGTTGCCTCAATTAAAAGTGATTGAGGAAGAACAAATTTATTTGGTTGAAGCATAAACAAGTTTTTCTATTTCCTTTAGTACATCATCCTTGCGGCCCATGCTGGCTTCCTTGCAAGTGAGCTAATGTGTGTGCATGTGCGTATGTGTAGGGGGTGCGTGTGTATGAAAATCACTTATTTAAATGAAAAAGAAAATAAACAAGAACGAAGATTATAAGTTAAAACTAACTCTAAATTACCCTTTTTCAATAAATGAAGAACAAGAGACAAAAAAACTTAGATTTTATTAAGAGCGATGACACTAATGTTAGTGTTATATCAATGTTATTTAACATTTATCTCAATATTTTGGATCTCTTAAACTTTAACCTATAATAAAAATTTATACATTTTCAACTATAGGGTTAGAAATACTCAACACACTTAATTTTTCTTAATCGATTTAAACACACTTTTCATCAAAAAAATCCAGAGTAATTTTTTGTATAATCTATGTGTTTTGTTCACCAAAATAATCTCATATTAATTGGAAATAGATGTTAAGGATAGTTTATATGCAATTCCCACACTCCTCGATCCAATGAGACTCCTTTTTCAAATGAAAACATTGTGACATGGTCCCACACCTAAAGCGGGCAATACCTTTTGGATGCAAAGACGCATACTTAAGGTTAAATGGAACATTGATGATAGAAGGAGGGGTCTGACCCAAATGCTCAAGATTCACACCCTTCCCCTTAGTGTTGACTAGGGACAACTATTCTAATTACCAAATATACCCTCGTTGCTTGGGAACCGAGGCAAATGGTAGTTTATATGCAATACCCATACTCCTCAATCCAACGAGGCTCCTTTTCCAAAGGACAAAACCATGTCATTTTCTCGCATCTAAAGTGGATAATAATGAAATTTATATATCCCTATAGTGTTTTGGTTTTTCTTTTGGTCTTAGTTTCTATCTTATTGTTTATTGTTTTATGTTATTGAGTCTCCCTTAAGTTAAATTTTACACATATCTTTGAATTGAGTGCAATTCATTTAAATCATGTTTTTGCATTAAATTGTGTCTTACATGAATTAAGTTAACCCCTTAGGTAAATTTTGTTAAAAATAGTTTAAGTCAAATTAGTCAATTATTTAGGTGAAGAAGTGCATGAATATGACTCTCATCTTATAAGCTTTAGATTCAACCAAACACTTCATTTTTCTTAAAATAGAAACTTCTTAAAGTGTGATTTAAATCAAGGTTATGCGTGATTAAAATCAATAAATAATTGTGAAATTCAGGTTTTCCCTCCACCAATGTGATTCAAATTACAAGCTTATCTGATTTGAATCAGAAGCAAGTTTGACTCAAATCAAGCTAAAGAATGTTTCGAATCACATGATTCTTTTAATCAAATTATTAAATTGAATCGCTGATTTGAATCAAATGAGAAAATTATGAGTTATAAGTTATTTATTGAAATCATTTTCTCTTTTTAGTTGAATCATATCCACCACACTTGACCCAAATCAAATGGATATTTTACTCATTTTTAGTGTTCTATCTCAAGCACATATAAAAATCATTTTGTATAATTTTTTTAAAGAAGTGTGTCATAACATCATAACTTTGAGATACTTTCAAAGTACACAAAATCACAATATTCAATTAAATATGCATTCATCTTCAACCTCTAGCAAGATATTATGCGTTGGTTGTTTCTCAGTTCTTAGAGAGAGTATGATCTATCTTAGATGAGGATCTTTCGCTCTTGATGTTTGTGAAGTTATTGAGCTGCATGTCAAGATTCATATTGTATGATGTTGCTAGAAATCGACAGCCAAGTGGAGGAAAAAAGGATTTCGTATCCACTGAAGTTGGGAGTTATTGTTCCTTCATATAGGAAAAGAGCCCAACAAGGTATCGATATGATCGAGTAAATATCGTTGCAAAACAAATGCTTGGAGATGATCTTGGATATGAGTAAGGGGACGATTAAGACTGGGTGAAGGTATTGGAATTTCAAATGTGTGGGCCATGTATAATAGAAGAAATAAAGATTTAGATTGAAGTTGTTAATTTTTCTTAATTTCATCATCTGGTTATTGTATAAAACACACGTTGTAAAAATCGTCAAAATAATTGAAGACTACAAAATTTCAATGGTCCTCCATTGAAGACTGGATTATGAGAAAAGCGAGAGCAAACACGCTAAACCAGTATAAAATATGGTGCAATCTTATCTTTATCTTCTTTAAATTTTTTGTATAAGTTGCATGTTTTAGGTATTTACCGATTTCTTAGAAATCACATGTTCATGGGTCAATTATTTTCATAGTGTTTTTTTGTGTAAAGTTTATGTGTGGTAGTGATTAATTCATATGGATTATCTTTCTTGTGATTAAAGTTGTTTGTAACTATAATGTTAGACTGATTCTATTTATCAATAAATATCTATTTAGACTTCTCATTTAAATTGATTTTAAGTTTATTCATACATTGATTAACTATATTATTCATAATTTCATATTTCATTCAATTTCCTATACATACAGTAACTCGTGATACTGTAAGATATTTGATCAAAATCTATTAGATCAAGAGTAGCTTATGATTAGACAAGATTTATGCATGTTGTTGAAGTATGTTCACATTCTGGTGTCTAAGACCTACATACTGTAGTAGAAATGTGTTCTAGTATGTGGGTGTCGAAAGGCTAGGGTTGTTAGTATTTTGAATTTAGCCTATTTGGTATGTCCAATTGTTTAAGTTAGCTTGTATCCTATGTTAGCTTGTAATGGGTATTTGTGAAAAAACCCATTAGTTTAGTATGTTAGGTTTATTATAAATAGTATACTAGTCTCTCATCATTGCACACTACAAATCCTAATTTAGAGTGAGAGAGGTTATTTGTTATTCTTGAGTACTTGTAATCTGATTTAGAGAGGAAGTAAAGAATAACAGTTATAACCAATCCTTGTTGTTCTTCGTGTTTTTCCATCTTTTATACCCTAATTGTTTCCTTATCATAAATAAACAATTATTATATTTTATTTCAAAGGTGTCATGTTTCACAACAAATACCAATCCAACGCATACACAATAAAATTTCTGCTGCCGAATTTTCAAAAAACTCTAATTTTTAAGAAAACTGTTTTTGAAACATTTTTTAAGGCTAAGGTCTATTAAACCCCCTTCTACAACTTTCTCACCCATATTCTCCCCCAACAAATACCTCATAGTTGAAATGGTGTGAACTTGAGGCTGATTAGAACATTGGCGCTAAAAGGAAGGTTCATACCCATATGCTTCCACCCTACCCCTTAAGCTCGACTGAGGGCACCAATTTAAGTATGCAAAACTAGTCTCACATTTCTTGAAAAGTTATGCTAAAGTTAGTTTATATACAAGAAAATTTATTTTCAACCCAATGAGGTGTCTTCTTCAAAGGACAAAATTGTGACAGGTTCTTACACCCAAAATAGATAATACCTCGTAGACGCAATGGCGCAGACTTAAAGTTAATCAAAAAAATTCTTCTAGAACGAATGATCAGACCCAAATGCTTGAGGTTTGCACCCTACCCATTAGTTTCTACCGGGGTCAACTATTATGGTCACCAAATAATACCACATTGCTTTAGAATCGAGGAAAACAATAGTTTATATACATTACACACACTCCTCAACCTAATGAAGCACCTCTTTCAAAGGATAAAACAGTGACAGGTTCTCACATATAAAGAACATAATACCTCATATTCGTAACGGCTTTGACTTGAGGTAGATCAAAATATTAACGCTAGAATAAGGGGTAAGGCCCCCATCACCACAACAAATAACGCTTTTCATGACGAAACTTTTATCTCCAACATGCTAAAAACCAAGAGGATATGTTCTCGGAGCGTAATATTTTATTTTTTTAATAAGATAAACATCATGTTACGTTAGTGTTATAAAAAACCGAGGTAACACACCTATAAGTTAGCGCCTATTTTTTCCATAAAAAATTAATAAACATGTTATCTCGGTTTTCTTGAGAACCAGGGTAATATAGCTATAAGGAACCTTGTTTCAAATCCCATTTGCCACAATAATAGAAAAAGGAAATATTTCATTGATAATACAAAAAAGAAACAAAGAAAACTATTCAACAAATTCAAATTTCTCAGTCCACTCAACTTCAACATCACCCCTAAATATCCCTAAATTATAGAAAAGTTCAGAAAGAACTCTACCATAAGGTATGAGGAAAGTTGTTTCCTCCCGAGAAGTCTTTTTATCATTTCCTTCAAGAATTTAAAAATGGTAAGAGGATGATTAACTCTCATGTTGTAGGTAAGGAATAACAATATATGCTTGTCATACCAAGTAAGTGTTTCTAGGTCTTTTTTCTTTTGGGCAGAGATTTTCCACTAGAAGTTGAAACCAAAATTTTGCAATTGGTTTTAGAGAAGCAGGACTGGAGAGATTATTTTTGTTGGCATAAAGTCGATGAAGGAGGGTTGTGTAGATACTAACCAATTGGTTTTAAGACAACTAATCAATCAAATACTAACCATTTTTCTACTAACATAATTCAAAACTCAAGATATTTTCAAAAAGGATTGTGGAGATATTTTTCATTAACTGCAAACTGCGTCTACGATTCCACAATTTTCAAATCCAGACATGGTTCAAGAATTAATTAAAAACATTTCCACAATCTATAAAAAACTAACAAAACACTTATGTTGTACCCCAAAATTTTCCCTCTCATTTTATTCAAGAAACTCTCCTAGGATTCTCAAATGCTCAAGGTTGCTCAAAGAATTGATCAGACAAATTCTCCTCCTAAGCAATGGATTCACAACTAGGGTTTCATTGTTCACAAGGAAGTTTGGGTTTAAAATGCCTCAAGTTGTTTCCATGGTCTCTTATATGTTTTCAAGAATTCTCTTACCAAGTTTCAAGCCTTGAATCACAAGTTTGCTCAGTCAATGACTTAGATGACTAAAAATCAACTATATTGGATAAAAAGTCAACTATGGTCAACATACAGTCAAACTTCAAGATTTTTGGTCAAAATCAACATTTTGAAGTCATACTCATCATTTGATCAAGGGCTGATCATGATTCCTCAATAAAAGCCCTCAAATCATCAAAAGTCAAAGTTGCCAAATTAGGGTTTCCTTAGAAGAAGTCAACTAAACTTTGACCAAGCGTAAATTTCACATGCTTCATCAGTTTTCCCCCACCAAAGCTTATTTTGAAGGAAATTCAATTACCTACCACTTTGACTCTCTAAGCTCAAGTTCAGAAAATGCTTCATTTGAGAGATATGAGCCAATACATTAAAGGTCATTTCAAAAGTCAACAAAAAGACACTTTTTTTCAAGGCAACTTACGTCAAGATAAAGTCTCCAAATACAAAAATGATCAAAACAAGGATTATAGAGGACATCTTGAGTTTTCCAAAAATTCTAAGATCATATTTAAAATATAAAAATTGAGAGAGTTATGACAAGTGCAAGTTGGGAAATTTTGAGAAAATGCAAGAAGTTCAAATTGGGCAAACTTGATGTTTTGGGCTATTGGGCCATTGTTTCCGAGTCCAAACGTGTTATATACTCCTTATACACCTCAAGTCTTGTTCATGCACCCCTTGACCTATTTTTATTTTAATTATTTTGATTTATTCATTAATATTTCAAAAATAAATAAGATAAAATATAGGCCTTTCTTACATAAAGACCAAGCCCATATCTTTGACCTAGTTTGTACTATATATTCCCATTCATTCTCATACAAACACAGACGAAACCCTTGCCTCAAAAGAAACTTGTTAAAAATCTCAATTTTTCAAAGAACCCTAAAGAACTTGAAACTTTATTCATAGTCCTTTTCACTACAAACAAGCCACTCCATTCACTCCCAGCCATCATACAGAGTAAGAATAGATCGAGTTTGATGGTTCAAAGCTCACGAAATACGCATGCATTCATCACCAATTTCATGATCTTTACAAAATTCATATTTTTATTTTTATTTTTTTAAGCCATGCTAATGCCATTAATTTATTCTTGAGATGTGCTTGTACAAGTCTGGATCATCATAAGGATCCCATGCAATCGAAATAGTGATATGCCATATTTGCATTGATCTACATCGGTTTCACCATAGCTCTTAAACCAGGCTGCTTTAGCTCAGAATAACTGTCCCATTGAACTCACAGCCCATAATTTAGGGGGTAGGGTACTTTTGATTTTTTAACATCCTTGATTTTTGCAGGATGGAAAGAAGGAGGTTACCGGAGAAGACGACCAGAGCTAGGGCTTCGGCGCCTCTCTGGTTCAGGAAAAATTCTTATATAATATATTTATTATTTGATTTAAATAAACAGATGTATTACCGCCCCATCGGTTGAAGCGCGCACGATAAGGTCTTAGTATGCCAAGGCGTGTGTTCGATCCCAGCCTTTTGGCATTTTGATGTTTTTTCTGATTTATTTGTCTTGCAGTTTATAAAACACGTTGAAGCTATCTCCCATCATGAAAGCGCGCTTGGCCCAATGGTGGACGTGTTGGCTGAGGATTCCAAGGGCGTGGGTTCAACACCCACCCCTACCATTTGGTTTATTTTGCTGACAATTCTCTCTTCTTCTTACTCTTCCTCCTAAAACCTTTTTTTACAAAACCTTTTTTACAAACCTTTTCGATAAACCTTTTTAATTTGATAAACCCTAATTTAGTTTTAGGTTTTTAATTTAATCAACCCTAATTAGGTTTTAGTTCTTTATTTAATAAATTGATTTAGTTTTTTATGTTTTTTTCACTAAACCCTTCTTTTTCCAATTAAAATCAACTTAGTGTTTTTAGATTTTTAATCAATTTTCTTTTTAATTAATTAAAATTAATTAAGTTATTAGGTTAATCATCAAACCTTTTTTTATCAAAAATCACCAGACAATTTCTCTTTGCCTTTCCCTTTTTTACCTTTTGTGCATTTTATTATTTCGCCTATTTTCGATTATGTAGCTGCTTACAGTTTGTAATAGTTTAATTACGGTTTTGCCTTTTCCTCCATTTTACTATTTGTACCCCCATTCACGAAGTCTTGTAATAGCGTAGAATTTTACTTTTCTGCACTTATATTTTTATGTCTTGTATATAACTGCTAGATGTATGCTAATAGGGTTTGTATGGCAAGATTAGAAACGATCGTAGAAAACCCTAATTTCAAGATAAATTAACTGAAAACAAATCACTCTTCACACTTACACCTCCAGTGTAACCTCATTTGTTTCCTCGGAAAATAGTCATGTCGCTCGAACGTGGGGACGCTTTAGCACTGTCCCTCGATTAAAAAGACCGTAGTCCCTCGATGACCCTTCGATGCTGCCTTTCGGTAAACGACCTAGTCCCTTACGAATTACTAAAGCTCCCCTATGAGTTTCCTTTATGACTGTACGATGACCCGCATATGTCCCTTCACATCCAACGATAGAGCTTCCTACTAACTAATGGTAGGATAACACTGTCTAAATGAGGAGGAAAAGAACGATAAAGACTTTGAGTAGGTAGATAGATCTTAATCGCTTGCTCGCGAACATTTCAAAACATCTTTTTAACACAAAACACTTTTCAAAATATTTTCAAATAAACACTTTGTACGCATCTTGAGAATCATTACAAAGTTGTCTTACTATTGGCATTTCTAAATATTTTTTCAAACACACAACACAAAGTATTTTCAAAATAAAGTGAGCTAGCAATTAAGAGCTCGTAGATAACTACGAATGAAAAGGGTGTTAACACCTTCCCTTTTCATAACCAGGCCCCCCAACTCAAAAAGAATCTCAATGTCTTTCCTGTTCTTTTCACCGTTTTCTTATTGGATAAAAGAAAAGTCGGTGGCAACTCTTGCTATAAGCAACATTTGCGATAAGACGCAAAACAAAAAGTCAGTTCTCCCACTGTATTACAACTTCGAACTATGAATTTGGACTCTGATTCCTCATAAGAGGATACGTAGGCACGCGACTTAAAAATTGAGGCGAGTCCCCTGATTAAAATTAAGACCCTTTCCAAAATATGAAATATTTAGAAACGTCAACTGTCAAATTCCCATCCTACCTTAAGACCTAATATTGGAGCCACTTGAGAACAAGTGATATGAAGGGTGCCTAACACATTCCTTTCATCTGATAAACCCGCAAACTTATAATCTCTGAAAAATTAGGGTTTCCTATTAAATTTCATTCTCTTAGGATAAAAATTAATAGTGACGGCCCCTTTTTTTTGTTGGTAGAAAAGAGTTTTCCATGCATTTGATCTTGCCTAAAATATCAAGGAATTGAAGATCCAACATATGACCTTCATCGAAAAATAATTTTCTCTGAGTAAAAAATGTAATATTCTGGATAAACACTGTAGTTGGTAAACAAATTATATTGTTAATGTTCTGTGTAAACAATGTAACGAGTTTTATTAAAAAAAAACAAATAACCCTTCAGTTTTCTTAATAAACGGAGATAAAAAATGCACTAGTTTTTGTAAATAATAAAAGTGCACAAGCTGAGGATCGAACTCATGTGCGAATAAAATTAGACCCTAGTGTTTTAAACACCAAGGTGATAAGTCTTTATTTATTATGATGACCTTACTCACACCGCTTTTAATGCTGAGATAAATTATATTTCGCGTCCGACATTTAATGTGTTATTTGTAGTAGTGCATATTCGCACCCTACCCCTTAACCTCAATTGGGGGCAATTGTTTCGTCACCAAATAAAACCATATTGTTTAGGAATCGAGACAAATGATAATTTATATATAATACCCACATTCCTTAACCCAATGAAACATTTTTTAGAGAAAAAATCGTGAAGGTTTCTCATACACAGAGCTAACAATACCTTATAGATGAAATAATTTATAAATATTTATTTTAATAAGCACTTAGCTGCAAATAAGTTGTTTATCAAAATAGATTCTATATTTAATAAACCTATATAATTAGTCGATTTTAAAATCTTATCTATGTAAAGTCATTTAGAGATTGATTGATGTTTGTTTGTTTTAAAATGGCAAATTCAAAGAAAAAGGATTGCGATGAAAATCATTAAGCTTCCCCTTAATTAAGTAATCACTTGATATTCTCATGTTACAAAGGGTTGAAACTAAAAGTTGGAACGTTCGAGTGACGGGAGCACACATGAAAAAGCAGCGTCACAAACTTCCGGAAGCAACGTTATTAACGACGCGGAAAAGTCTTTGAACATTCCACCTCTTTTTTTTTGTCTCAACTTTACCCTTCTTTTCACTGACTTCTTTCTCTCAAATTTTGTGTCCTAATTATTCTACTGCTCCCAATTTAAGATCTAGAACGTTCTCGTTTTGATTGGTTAAACCATAATGATTATGGTATCATATAACTGTGCGTCAATGAGAATCCACGGTTTTTCCCGCGGCAAGAAAAGGTCAATGAATTAGAATTTAGACGTTTCTCCAATATACTCTTTCACTATGACCAAAGACCAAAGAAAATTCATTCACTAGCCACAATTTCTTAGTCAAACTTTTCTTTCCTTTTTTTGTTTCTTTCTTTTCCCACCTATTTTCTTTCTTCGTAATACACCCCTCTTATATCCCATAACCCATAACATAACTCACACTCATTCTCAAATCCCAACACTTTTGTTTCTTTTTTTATTCTAATCCTTCTATCATGGGAGATTTAAAGAGTTTGATACATGAGCTATTACAAGGATTGGAGTTGGCAAAAAAGCTTAGAATTTATCTCAATGTATCTTCTTCTTCTTCTTCCATTCATGAAACACGTGATGTTTTGATACAAAAGATCATATCCACATTTGAAAAGGCACTTGAAATTGTTAACCGTAAAGGACGCGTTAATAATCTCGCTGAATCATCACAACAACAACAACAGCCATCAGCCTCGGGAACACTAGCCATGATCAGAATGTTGGATTCGCCTCCTTTAAGCTCTAGTCCACGAAGTGAAGACTCCGACCGAGATTTTAAGAACCGTGATGATCACAATACTCCAAGAAAAAGGTACGTAAATTTCTTCGTCTCATAATAAATATCAATTTTCATTTTTCATGTGTGTTATCTTACACTAATTATCATTTTTCATGTTAGAAACACTCTACCAATTAGATGGACAAAACAAATTCGAGTTACACCAGGAATAGCACTGGAAGGTCCTCTTGATGATGGATATAGTTGGAGAAAATATGGCCAAAAAGACATCCTTGGAGCCACTCATCCTAGGTATGTATACTATGAATCAGAGTCACAGACATGCATACGACACCAGACACTTACACGTTCACATTAGTAATGATTTAAAAAAAATGAATGAATTGAACGTGATCACAAGTGACACAGACACACATTTTTCAGAGTATCGGTATTAAAGAGAATGTATTAGATTGAAAATGAACTAACTATATGAGAAAAAATTTATGTGTTTGTACATGTGCAGAGGTTATTACAGATGCACTCACAGAAACATTCAAGGTTGTTTGGCAACAAAGCAAGTACAAAGATCCGACGAAGATCCAACAATCTTCGAAATCACGTATCGAGGAAACCATACATGCACAATAGGAAGTGTTTCCAATGTGGCTGTTCCAATTCCAAGCATAAATCCAAATGCAAATCAAGAAACAAATGTGAACACAAACCAAGAAGTAGTGAACCTGCGAACAGGTCTAACAGTTCAGACAGAGAATCTAGATTTCCTCGACCAATCATTTGCGCCATTAATCCATTTCCATTCAAACCATGTACTTGAAAGTAACTTTGCTGAAAACTTCAACTCCCCTGCAACTTCTGGAATAAGTCACTTCTCCATGTCTCCATCTCCTAGTGTGTTTCCGAATATGGCTAGTGAGATTATTCCACCAGCTACTTCTGTTGCAAACACACCAACTGATTTAGATTTTCCATTTCAACAGTTTCAATTTGACGGAGAGAACTTCACATTCGATAGCTCGCACTTTTTCCCTTGAACTGTATGGGATGAAACTGATCAAGAGTTTAAATGTTTAATAACAGAAAAATCATTAGAACTACATGTCCAAGTCCAAGTTTAATGGAGTTTTACTTTATCGTTATAGAAAGGTCCAAGTTTAATGGAGTTTTACTTTATCGTTATAGAAAGGTCCAAGTTTCATGTCCTCATTTTCCTTTTTTTTTTTCTTTATGGATTTTAAGAAACAAGAGTTTAGCTTGACTTATAAAGAGTTAGTGCTTACACTATGTAAACTAAAGTATGCGGTGAAGTGGTTCATTTTATTCAAATTTGTAAGGAAGGGGAGGGAAAAATTCAACTCATTGTATTAGTTTCCAATTCATTGATAAATATTCCGAATTCATGACCAACAAAGCAGCTTAATAATATATTGATTTTTTTAGTACAAAAATTGTGTGGACATAAAAGAGGGAATAACAAGCAAGGGATTGATAGTACTATATTTTGTCCAGGAATCAGCCAAGCACAATCCCTCGTTCACACGGCACATAGATGTCACAAACATCATATAAAGTTGGGACGGAGACAAAATACCCGACAACAATGAGAATTTTGAAGGTGGTCGTGTTTCTACACAAGATAATGAAAAATACGAAAAATGAGAGAAAACGTTTATTTTTCTGTAATGATGATTACAAAAATTGTAAAAAAGATTAAAAATATGATAGTTATTACTAATTTATTTATACTTAGATACTAGAACCACATAGACAACATACTAAAATATTAAATTATCCTTCAATATCATTCCTTAATTTAGAATTTCCTAATCAAAATTAACAAAATCAATTTCATCCCTTAAATGGAGAAATTGATTTGTCTTGATCGCCTTTGTCTGAACATCTGTCAGCTATTATGGACTTGACTTCTCAGAAAATGATACTTTGTCTCAATATACTTGCTTCTCTCATGCAACACTGAGTTCTTGGCAAGGTTGGTTGCATACTTGTTATCAATCATCAACTTTAGCGGCTTGTCTACCTTGATCATCAGATCCTGCAATATATTCAGAAGGCAAACAACTTGACATGCAGCTACACGTTGACAATGCAACAACATATTGCTTCTTCGAACACCAAGAAATAAGACCTCCTAGAAACTTAAACAAATATTCAGAAGTACTTCTCCTATCAACTTTATCTTCACACAAATCAGAGTCTGAGTAACTCATCAACTATGAATTAGTCTTTCTTCCATAAGGGAATAATACTCCATACTTCAAAGTTCCTTTGATATACCTCAGAATCCTGACAACAACTTGATAATGGGACCACTTAGGTTTACTCATGAACCTACTAACAATTCCAACTGCATAGTAAATATCAAGTCTGATATTACATAGATAACCCGGAGAACCAACCAATTGTTTGAAGGTTGTAGCATCCACATCCTCACCCTCAGAATCAGAATCCAATTTATGATTGGTTTCTGAAGTTGTGACAACAGTCTTACAATTCTGCATCTTAAATCTCTTTAGAAGCTCAAGTTCATATTTCAGCTGGTGTAAAATGATATCCTTCTCAAAGTACAGAATTTACATCCCTATAAAATATACCATATTTCCCATACTAGTCATCTCAAACTCATTCATCAGCACCTCCTTAAACTTGACTATATCTTCTAGACAATTCCTTTTTAACAATGTGTCATCAACATAGAGAGACACCAGAATCATATTGCTTCCAGGATGCTGCACATAAACGCCATATTCTATCTCACATTTATGAAACCCATGCTTCTTGAAAAATGAATCAATCTTCAAGTTCTAAGCTTTGGGCGCTTGCTTCAATCTATATAAGGCTTTATGCAACTTGTACGACATCCCTTCCTGATTCTTTTTCACAAATCTAAAAGGTTGTGACACGTAAACCTCTTCTTGTAATAGACCATTCAGAAATACAGACTTCACATCAAGATGCATCAGAGGCCAATTCATATTTACAGTTATAACAATCATCAGTCTGATTATTTCATGTCTAACTATAGGCGCAAACAACTTAAGGTAATCTAGCCCAGGTTTCTGAAGAAAAACTCTAGCCACTAGCCTTAATTTGTGCTTGCTAATTGATCCATCTGGCTTAATTTTACCTTAAAAACCATTTGACGTTGATTACTTTCTTCTTGTTTGGAATCTTAGTCAACTTCCAAGTCTTGTTTCTTTCTATAACCTCAAGTTCTTCTTTCATGGGATTCAACCATACTTTGTTATTGAGAGCTTTTTCAATACCCACTAGTTCAGAGTCTACTAACATGACACACTGAATGACCTCTCTATCAGAGTCTACTTCGGTGTCTTGCAACATGTTAAAATCTGCAAATCTTCTTGGTATTTGTCTGATTCTTTGTGGCCTCTGAACTTGTTCTAAATCGTCTAGAAAACCTGGAACTGTGTTAGCTTCTGGACCTCGTTCAGAACCACCACATTTAGAAACATGATCACCTCCAGAAGCTTGTCCTACAGAACTACGACTTCAGAGTTTTACCTTCCAGAAGCATAATTACCACTAGATTTTGGATCATCGTTAAAATATAGATCAGAATCAGATTCACCCTCTGAATCATCTTCAGAGTCTTCAGAATTATCTTCTGACTTTGAATCGTCTCCAGAACTTTTAAGTTCTGACTCATCTTCAAAACCTTCTGAAGTATCTTCAGAAGTTAGCTCTTGTGTTGGCACTACACCAAAAATGGATTGAGACTTTCTCCAATCCCATGCTTTTGACTATTTTACAATGACGTCTCTGACGACTTCAACTTTATTAGTTTCTAGAAAATAAAGCTTGTACACACATGTACTGTGGTACTCCACCAGTAACATTACTTTTCTTCTATTATCCAGCTTCTGTCTTCTAGCTTCTGAAATGTGTTTGTAACGTATAGAACCAAACACCTTCAGATGGCTAACACTTTGCTTGTCTCCGGTCCACTTCTGAATATGAACTATTTTCTTCAGCTTCTTTGTTGGACATATGTTGAGCATATATGTTGTAGTGGCAACAACTTTTCCTCATAAGGTGTGAGGAAGCTTCTTCTTCTCCAGCATGATTCTCGATATATCAAGCAAAATATGATTTCTTCTTTCAACAAGACCATTTTGTTGATGAGTATAAGGAGAAGTAACCTCATGCTTAATTCCATTCTCCTCACAAAACTTATGGAATTCTACAGTTATACTAACCTCTACCATCTGTTCTGAGAATTTTCAACTTCTGACCACTTTATTTCTCAGCCTTCACCTTGAACTTTTGGAACTCGGTAAAAACCTCATGCTTAAACTTGTTAAGTTTTATCCATGTCATTCTTTTGAAATCATCCACAAGAGACACAAAAAACTTGTTTCCTCCAAGTGAAGGATCTGAAAATGGTTCACACACGTCAGAAAGCACTACTCCTAAAGCATGCTTTTCTCTTGGGGCTACTTCCGACATAAATGGAAATCTGGATTTCTTGCCTTTCATGCATACCTCACATGACTTCTCAGGCTTCACAGTCTTTGGAATTCCATGCACGAGCTTCTTAGAAATCAGATTCCCTAAACTCTTGTAGTTGAGATGCCACAACCTCTTGTGCAACAACTTACTATCAACTTCAGTGCCTTATGCACTAAGGCATTCTGCTTCAGATGTCTCCACATTCAACTTGAATGTTCCCTTGCTTCTCTGTTCATATTTCATAATCAGCTTCTGATTGGAATCATACAACTTCAAGAGATTATTCTTCATAACAAATGAGAAACATTTCTCAATGAGCTGACCTACACTCATCAGATTGCTCTTAATTACAAGAACATACCAAACATCCTTCATGAATAGTCTTCCCATTCTTTACTTTGACTTTGACATTTACCATACCTTATGCATTAAGGTACTTATCATCAGCATATCTGATCTTTGTCCTCCTTCTGGAGTCAAAATCTATCCGCCATTGTTTGTTTCCAGTCAAGTGATTTGAGCAACCAAATCTTTAGAATTTTCAATTTCTACAACAATGTAATCAAATTGATGGGTAAGAGACCTTAATATCTCCATAGTGGTTACTTATTCAGAAAGAGTTTCTCCACAAGCTTTCATCTCATTTCATTAGAATCACTCTAGAGATGTACTGAGATACCTTCTCTTTGTCCTTCATGTTGCGATACTTATACTTCTTTCATAGATACGAAAGTTTCACCTTTTTCACTTATGTGTCACCACCGTAACACCTAATGAGTGTGTCCCATGCATCCTTCTTTATCGTTGAATCAAAGATTTTATCAAACACGTTCACATCCACACATTGATGGCTATAGAACAAGCCTTCTGATCCAACTTCCTCATATCACACTAAGAATTTCTTTGCGCATCAGTTGCATTTTCCTGGAAATGCAATTGAAACATAAGCATCATTGACGAGATCAAGAACATCTTAATCTCCAAAAAACACACGCATTTGAATCATCCAGCGATTCCAGTTGTTTGCATCGAGCAGTGGAAGTTTAGTGCTTAAACTACCATTTTCGTTCATCTTCAACTTTGTGTAAGTCACTCAGATCTCATCAAACACAAAGTTTCCAAATCCCACAGAATCCGAAAATGTGATCATGTTACGATTTCGTTCAATATTTAACACAAATTCAAGAAACAAAATCAATCACACAATGCCTCACCGTTTCACTTGTGTTTCCAGTGTTTCCATGTGGATTTGAACCGGGCTCTAGATACCAATTGTTAGTGCCCAAGGTGATGAAACACATGAAAAATGGGAGAATATATTTATTGCTCTACAATGAAGGCTACAAAAGCTGTAAGAAAGATTAAAAATATGACAACTACCAGCAGTCTATTTATAAACACATACTAGGGTGTTGTACCCCAAAATTTGCCCTCCCATATTCTTCAAAGTTTTGACAAGCATCATCTCAATTTGCTCAAGTCTACTCAAGGGTTGCACAGTCAACCATCCTCCTAAGCCAGTCAAATTAGGGTTTTGGTTCTTGCAAGGAAGTTGAGGTTTTCAAGGGCTCAATCAAGTCCCATATTCTCATATACATTTTCAAGCACCTACATGTCAAGTTTCAAGGCTCACAAAGTCAAGTTGCACAGTCAAAAACCCTAATTGCTTCACAATCAACTGCAGGGGCAAAATGGTCATTTGGCAGTCAAAAGTCAAAAATTTTGGTCAACATCTTATTTTGAAGCCACAATCATCATTTGGTCAAATCTTGACCATGATTTCACAAGAATGGCTCAAAAATCATCAAGATGCAAAAGTTTCTATTTTTGGACAGCTGAAAAGTCAACTGTAACTTGACCAAGGCATAACTTTTTCATGGTTCATCAGAAAAATCCCATACAATGCTCATTTTTAAGGGGATGACATTTCTTACAACTCATCTTCACATTCCAAGTCCAAGAAATGCTCTCACAAAAAGTTATCAATTTCAACATTATAGGTCATTTTCAAAAGTCAACAAAAAGGCACTTTAAGTCAAAGACCATAACTTGAGATTGGTAAATCAAAATGACATGGGACCAAAGGAATTGGTTAGAGGACTTCAAGACCTTTCCAAAATGTCCAAGAACATGTTCATATGATTAAAATTGAGCAAGATATGCATTGGAGAAGTTGGGAAATTTTTGTGAAATGGCCAAAGTCAACTATCCTTGAAACTTCAATTTTTGACAAAAGGGCCCACTTTTTTCCACTTGGTTAAGCCTTGTCATGCCACCCACGTGTCCCATGACCCATTACAAGACCAAACATTTATTTTTTCATTTTTATTTAATTTTTATGGATTTAATTCACTTTAATCCATAATAATTCAAATAAAAATAAAAAAAATGAGTTAAATGGTATCTTTGAGTTTTGAATGACTTTTATATGTCATGAATCACATACCAAATTCGTGCCAAGCCTATTATGAGCATGAAATTCAAATTTTGAACAAAATTGGCAAGTTGCTTTAATGGTGGTTATGGAAATCTCAAAACATAATTGCATTGGTTAAGAGCTCATAATAGTGACTGATTCTCATTCAAGCATATATGTATAAGCCTTGCATACAGGAAGCACGACCTAGAAACCTCTGAAATGGAAACCCTAATTCTATCAAATTTTCCACAAAATTGACAAATTCGAATTTGTTTGTTTAGCAAGTTTCAAGGAGTTTTAAGGATTCAATCGTGTTCCTGGGCATAGCATCAATCATTCCCAACTCTTACACGATGCAAAATCATCCCAGATCGTGCTCCCTAGCTCTCATTGGCTTGGTAAATTTCTTGAATTCGGTTTTCATATTTCAGGCATCATTAACTGTTTTTGATTGTTTGTGTGAACTCAGGATACCTATTAGAATGTATTTGATGCATAACATGCAAGCTTTAACGCAGGAGTAAGGACTTGCCATTGTTAGGGCAGTTTTTGTTATCTTCTTCGAAACTCACCGTACAGTCGTTTTCAGGCCAAAACAATGGCACCATTGAATCCGCAGGGGTCGAATTAGGGTGATGAGGTTTTTCTTTTGCTTTGATTTTGCCTATTTTGCAGGATCGACCATTGTGCTTGCCGGAGAAGACGACCGGAGCTAGGGCTCCGGCGTCGTTGACTGGATTAGACTCCGGCGTGGCTGGCGTGGCACGATAACGCAGTCTGATTCGCTCCCATGTTACACCTGGGCCCCACGCGTGTTGACTGTGTTTGAAAATTCCAATATGCCACGTTTTCATTTTTAACCCATTGATTGTAGATTACAAACACCAAAGACAGCTAGCTCAGTTGGCAACGTGCTGGTTGATTTCTCCAGAGGGCACGAGTTCGATTCTTGGCCCTGGCATTTTCTCTTTACCATTTTTCATAACTAACTTGCTTTCTATATTTTCTTTTTAATATTTTCATCCTAATTTAATTTATCTTTAAATAATCTTCTCATGCATTTAAAAATCACAAAAAATATTTTCCTTTTGCATTTTAATCAGAAAAATGTTTATTTAATTTTTGACATTAAAATTAATATTTTTGCATGCATATTTTAATTAATTGTTAAATAATCATTAAATTGACTTTTAATTGCTTTTAATTATCAATAAAACCAAAAAAAACTATAAAAAAAAATGTAAATACTTTATTAATTTTATTTAGGTAATTATTTTGTAAATAAATACTAATAAATTGAATTAGTTTTAATTAGGCAACTTTAACTTTTCTTTTAATAACTAAAATAAATTTAGAATTAGGTTTTTATTAACTTTTAATTTTAATTCTTTTATTTTTATTTTCATAAAAAAACATATAAATACAAAAAAAAACATTTTTCTTTTAATACATTAAATAATTAGTTTTAATTCCATTTAATCACAAAAAAGGACAAAAAAATTCAATTCTTTTCTTAAAAGGGTCAAAAACCCTAGGACGTTCCAATTTAATTTCTTTTCGCGCGTTATTTTTATATTTTGATTATTATGTAACTGCTTCAAGAATGTAATAGTAATTAGGTTTATTGCTTTCTTTACTTTCCGCACTTTATCAAAACGGGTCTTTGTTTTTTTTTTGGCGATGTATAGACCCGCTCCTTGTAATAGCGTAGCTTTACATTCCCGCAATTTATTTTCCGCACTCCTAACTGTTAATAGGCATGAAAGACTGAATGACAAATTAAAAACAATCTGTAGCTCACAAATAACATGTACAAGATAACCTTAACTGAAAAACAACACACAAAGCACATGCCACTTCTAGGGTACGCCTCACTGGTTGCCTCGACGTGGTCATCAAGTATAGGGTGTCTTAGAGGTCGCCCTCCTGTCTAAAGATCCAGTTGCCTCGAAACGGTTGCCTCGGATAAAAGGATCTAGGACATTAGGGTTACTTCTAAGACGTCCTACTATTGCTTCGGTGACCACATTGTCCTGATAATCGAATTGACCCGAACACCTCCAATGATGGTGCTACCTACCTCTCAATGGTGGGATAACACTATCTAAAGGACTCTTACACAACTTAATTCCTTAGAGTAGGTAGATTCTCATGGGTACTTGCTCTTTCAAACAAACAAAAACATCTTTTGCACCCCACACTTTCAAAAAGTTTTCAAACAAAACACTTCATACACTCTTGAGGACTGATACAAGAGTTACTTAGAAGTTTTTCAAACGAACTTTTTCAAAACCCACACACACTTGAAAAGCAAACAATTTTGAAAACATAAGAGCAAGTACCTAAGAGCCCATGGATAACCATGGATAGAAAGGGTGCTAACAACTTCCCTTTCTATAAATCTACCTCCCGAACCGAGAAACATTCTCGAATAAGGAATTTTTCTGTGCTTTTCTCCTTTCCATATTGGAGAACATAAAAGACGGTGGCGACTCTTGCTTACCGCGACATTTCGCGAAACCAGCTAAAAAAACAGTCAGTTCTATTTCCATCGATCACAGAACTGGCGACTCTGCTGGGGACATTAAATGTGAGGTGTACCTTAGGAATAGTTCATCATCATGATTTCAATTACTTGATCTGTTTGCTTTAAAATTGTGGGCCTGTTTTGGAGTTACATAGATCCTAACCCGGATCTGGGGGATACCTTCTTAGAAAGTAGCAACAAAACTGTGAGGGAACTGTGCGGGGTATACCGAGATGGTTGAAACAGTTTGCTACGTTGATGTGGCACTTTGGTGAGTACCGGTAACCCTTGAGTCAAGTCAAGGAGAGCACGGGGCCGCCGCGTAGTGTCGTGAAGCATCAACTGACCTTAGGAACCTTACTTGACCATCCTGGCCTCTTTAGGGGTAGTGAGATGACTGACTTTGGTGCAGTCCAAAGTTGGTTGATACTCGATACTACACTCATTGAGGGTTGTTTTCTTGGAATATTTTGATCGCTAGTTCAGTGGCTAAATCAAAACAATGAACATAGAAAACAACCCTATGATATTGAGCTCCTTAGAACCCGGTTACTTGTGATAGGATAGGTTTTGAGCCCACCAACTTCAAGAGGGTAGTACCCCAAACTTCATGCTGGCCTGAACTCTAAGGGCTGTCTTGTGTGACTTGTGTGCCTTCAAACTTGACTATTTGCATGCTTGTTACCTAACACATGAGTTTCTTGCAGGGTGTGTTTACAGTCCTTGATCTGGGCTCATAACAGGGCCTACTTACATCACTTCATGCATATCATACCATCATAACATTGCATACATCCTACATAAGGACTAATCCATTTCAAGGATCTCAAGGGTTTGTGATGCAGGTCATGATGAACCAAATGTCTAGCAAGGGGAAAAGGGGATTTATTTTCCTCTAGCCAAGGTTGATAACTTGAGTCAGGGGCTATGACCCACTCGATATGGTGAGCTTTGACTCTTGAAGAAGGACTCTCAGCAACATGAAGTTCCTTCAATCAAGCTACCCAAATTCAAATTCTAACAAGTTTCTCTGTTTGCCCCGCGAGATCCTCGAAAACATCGCATGCATACATACATATCATTGCATTACAGTACTTTGTTCTACAGGTTGCTTAATCTTCTTCACTGTTTATTTCAGCCATCATCATGAATCCTGAATCATCCAATGAACAAGCTATCAAGGCCCTCCAGGACCAGAACGCCCAGTTCCAGGAGCTGGTCATGAGCTTAGCCCAGGGACAACAGGAATTGAAGACTTTGCTTTTGAAGAAGAAGAAGAAAAGGACTGTTTTGTTCAACCCTAGATGCAAATCCGGGAATGGATCAGAAAATGAGGCTGAGCTGACCACCCCATCTGCTGGGAAAGACAGCCCACAAGGGAGAGAGGTTCCTAGTCCTGTGGTCTCCGAAAGCGAGACAGATTTCAATGATGAACAGTATCCTCCCGCTGAGGATAAGTACAAACAGCTAGAAGACCGGTTAAGCGCCATGGAGATACAAAAGGTGCCTGGCCTGGACTTCGAAGATCTAGGTCTATCCTCTGGGGTGGTGATCCCACACAAGTTCAAGGCACCTGCCTTTGCAAAGTACGACGGAGCTTCCTGTCCTAAACTGCACCTCTGGTCGTACGTGTGATACAGTGGGAGAACTGACTTGAGTTTTGCGTTTGTATTCGCAAATGTTTCGGTTGAGCAAGAGTCGCCACCGACTTTTTATTTTATCCTAAGGAAAGGTTAAAAAGCACATCAAAAACCTTTGAGATGTTTTCTTGGGTTCAGGGAGTAGATTATAGAAAGGGAAGGTATTAGCACCCTTTCTATCCATGGTTATCCATGGGCTCTTAGTTACTTGCTTAGATCAACTTGCCTTGATTTTCACTTGTTTGAAATGGTGCTTTGTGCGTGGTTTTTTTTGAAAATGTTGAAAAAGATGCCTTGTCTAGGCAACCCTTGTAACAATTCTTTACTCGAATGTTTTACAAAAGGTGTTTGTCTTTTTGAAAAGATGTTTCAAGGTTTTTTGAAAGTCATTTTGAAAGTGTAGTGATGTGTGGTTTGAAAAATAGGCAAGTGTTTTTTTGTTTTGCGAGTTGACAAGTAACTAAGAGCTATCTACCCTAAAGTTCTCAAAGATCTTTGCTATGTTTTAACCCTTTTAACAATTTTGTTCCACCATTGCATTTGGTGGACAATCTTGTGTTAGGATGTTAAAGGGACGGGCGCGGGTCATCGTTTAGACCATAATTGCAATGGTGCCAAGTATCTTTGGGCAATTTTTCCTTTGAGGGACTTGATCATTTTTAGGCAACTTTCGAAAGCGTCATCGAGGGACTATGATCATTTGAATTGTTTTGTTTTGCCCAAAGAGACCTAACATGCAATATGGCCCATTATTGAAGGCAACAAGTGGAATACCCTAGGGGTGCAAGTGTGATTAGTGTTGTCCATTTTCATGCTTGTTTATCTTGAAGTTAGGTCAAACTATTTTGGTTAATTGATTTGCATACAAACCCTAATTTTAGCATGGTATAATTAGAAAGTTTTAAAGTGCGAAAAAATAAAGTTCCTAAGTTATTACAACACAATATATGGGATGGGGGGTACAAATGTTCAAATGGGGGGTATTTTGACAAGAATTAAAACCCTAGACTATTACATCCAATCTTGGAATTTTGCAAGGTATTTATTTACACAATATTCAAATAAAAATAAGATAAATATGCAAAATGCAAAAAAAGGTTTTTCATATGTATGTAAAAAGTATTTATCATGTATCAAATAAGCAAAAATAAAATCAATTAATTTTTGGTATTTTTATGCATTTAGGGCAAAAACCCTAATTTTTACAAATAAAAGTATTTATTGTATGATATATGCAATATTTATTAATTATTTACAAAAAATAAATAAAAGAAGGTATTTTATATAAAAAGTATTTTTGAGGTCAAAATATTAATAAAAACAAAATGTATTAATTCTTTGTATTTTTATAAATATATTAATAAACATATATGTATTTATAATATTTACAAAATACTAAATATACACAAAAATATTAATATTTAACATTTAATAAACAATATATTTTTTTATAAAAATGTTTTTTTAAGATAAAAATAAAACAAGAATCAGAAAATAAAAGTATTTGAATTATTTTTTAATATTCTTAAATAAAAGGTATTTATGTGTTTATTTATATACAAATATCAAGTTAAAACAAATAAATGCTTAATAAATACAAAAAATGGTTTGAAAAATATTTTTAATATTTTAATGTTATGAGAAAAAATAAATAAGTCAGAAACAACAAGAAAAAGTCAAAAAATGATCAAAATAAGCACAATGGGCCAAGGGGGTTCAAAAGTAAAAACAAGGTGCAAATAGGAAGTCAAACTCAGGCCCAACCCAAGAAGACTTTGTCTTCAACCTCAGAACCTGTTTGAATCAACAAAAACGCACGTTTTCCTATCTCCAGATTCCCTGATTTTTAGCACAAACTCACAACATGAAAAGTGTTAAGCATCAAACCACGATTCTGGACATATAAAGAACTCATCCTAACTCTCAGAAATGAGAGAGAATTTCTCCATTCCTAATTCTTAACCTAACTTTTTATCAATGTTCAGACCTCAAATTCTCATAGCACGGGAAAAATAAATGGAAAGTAAAGATATGTATAGCTTCAGGGACATGAGTATGACATTTTTCATTCACAAACTTAGAGCTAATTCTTCCTACATTGAGAGATAGAAGTCCAAAGATTTACCTGTTCAGTTAGAATCGTGTGCAACAATAGAGATGCTTTAAAGGAAAGGTAATGATTGGCACAGCTTACTTGATGTCCCAGGATGCTATTCCAACCTTTAGTTTGCTTCAAAACCAAGTGAATCGTGTTATGGCACTTCAACTGCAAAACAGAAAATATGAAAATGGTGATGTTAGTTAGGGGTGTTACAGGTCGTGTTTAGGGCTTGGAACAGTTTCAAGGGATGGTGTGGGATGTGTTTGAAGTGTTTTTGGTCAAGGTGTACGAGGGAAATGAGCTATGGAAGTCCAACTGCAGCTTATGCCCTGTTTTTGCAGTTTTATGGTGATTCTGTGTTTGAGAAGGTATTGGAAGAGGTTGGCTTGTGTCTCAGGTCAGGGTTGGTGTTTAAAAAGTGTTCACAATCTTTGCTTAAGCTCTTGTTGAAAAGAATGAGAGTTGGTAGCTGTTATGCCAGTTTTCTTCACCTTTAAGCAACAAAATGCCAAGTTGTGTTCTAGACTTGTGCAGCCCCCCAATCTATGCTGCATACATTAGCCTTGGTTAGAGTGATTTGTGTACAAAATACCAGCTCAAAAGATTGTGGCTATGCTTCTTGGATTTGCATTTGACATAAAGTTCAACTTTTCTAAAATGGATATAATGCTTTTTCTACTTATGGCTTAATTTTGCATACAATGCTTAAACACATAAAATAAGGTCTTGTCACAATGGGTTAGCATTAAATTTATGAGTGCAAATGGGATATAGGACCTGTAATCAAGGAATTCAAGTTGAGTTCAAAATTGCCTAAGTGTATGAACATGTAAATTGGCCATAAGCAAAGTGACTTTTTCCCAACTTGCCAAATTCGATTCTCCCTAACCATGAGGTTGTTTGATGAGTTCTTGGACATTTTGGAAAGCTTGGAATGTGTACTACAATCCATCTTTTTAATTAAAATTGAAATTCCAAGTGGAAGCATGTGAAAAGTGGCCATGAAGTTGGGCAAAAATCCTGCCTAAAATAGGTCAAAATTTCTCTAAGTTAAGAATGGTTTGGTACCCTTGTTCCAAAAATTGTAACTTGAGATACAAGCTTCTTTTGAGGAAACTTTGTGAATCAAAGTTGTAGATTTTGCAACGGACTACAAATTTCATGTTTTGACTTTTCCTTGAATCCAAATGCATCTTGATGAGAAAGTGGGACAAAGTTAGGAAAAAATTAGGGTTTTTCATAACTTAGAAAAATTCTAAGTTATGAAAAATCTTCATTTCAAACCCTAAATTGTGATTTTTGATTTCTTGATGAACAAGCTTCATGATTTGGCATGTTTTGATGAAAAGTGAATCTTGACACTTGATTTTGACCAAAAAGTCAAAGTTTGACTTTTCAGTATACAGTCAAAAATTGATCAATTGACTGGAAAATTCATCTGTCAAGCTTATGCATTTGGGATCTTTTGAATTTGTTGAACATGTAAAGACAATGTCATAGGGTCCTTGAGTCCATAGGTGAGCTTGGTTTGCCATTGGATAGGTCAAACAGTCAGAAATTGCCTTTGTGCAGTCAAAACCCTAAAAATGACCATTTTGCCCTTTTGGTGATCTGATCAAATTTCTTGGGGGATTATGATTCAAACTTGATCAAATGGTTCATATGAGTTCATTATGTTGATGTGGGTCAATTTCCATGAGGTTTGACTGTCAATTGGCCACAATTGACTTTTTCCCCAATATAGTTGATTTCTAGGTCAACTGTCCAATTGACTGGGCAAAGGTTGGAATCAAGGCTTGAAACTTGGTATGGATAAACTTGGGAGTTCAACATGAAGCATGAAAGTCATCTTAGGCATTTTAAGTCAAAACATCTTTGTGCAAACACAAACCCTAATTTGGGTCAACAGTGCTAGGAGAAGTCTTGAGTAGAGGAAACCCTAACTGGATCTTGAGCTCCAAGGGCCTTGTGATGAGAAAATATTGAGAAAATGGGAGGGCAAATTTTGGGGTACAACAGTTGCCCATGTTAAATCTTCTTGAATCCGAAGAGTTAGATTGGCAAGTTTGCCTTTCGCGACTCGAGGGTAAAAGAAGATTGGACACTAGAGTGCCCTTAAATTTGCACTCGTCACAACAATGGATGTGGGAATGGGCTTAGAGATGCCATTTGGAGATGGGCTTAAAGATTCCATCTGGAAGGGTGACAGAATCTTGTCGGGGATGGGCTTAAGATGCCATCTGGAATGAGTATCAGAAAGGTGTCCATGTTTTGGACCATCTCCGAATTGGGGGTTTGAATAAGCAATAGATTGACATCCGTATCTGGAGACATCCGTAAACTGTTTTCAAAAATTGCGTCTGAACAATTGATAGATTAACATCCGTTGTTAGGAGGAATCCGTAAACTGTTTTCAAAAATTGCGTCTGAACAAGTGATAGATTAACATCCGTTGTTAGGAGGAATCCGTAAACTGTTTTCAGAGGTCTGAAGAGTCTGAACAAGCGATAGATTAACATCCGTTGTTAGGAGGAATCCGTAAACTGTTTTCAGAGGTCTTGAAGTTGAATAAGCAATAGAGCAACATCCGTTGTTGGGAAGCGTCCGTAAACTGTTTTCAAAAGTTGAGAAGAGTCTGAACAAGCGATAGATTAACATCCGTTGTTGGGAGGAATCCGTAAACTGTTTTCAGAAGTCTTGAAGTTGAATAAGCAATAGAGCAGCATTCGTTGTTGGGAAGCGTCCGTAAACTGTTTTCAAAAATTGCATCTGAACAAGTGATAGATTAACATCCGTTGTTGGGAAGAATCCATAAACTGTTTTCAGAAGTCTTGAGAAAAATCTGAACAAGCGATAGGTTAACATCCGTTACTGGAGAACCCGTGAACTGTTTTCAGAAGTCTTGAAGTTGGAGGAAGAACCGGTGTAGGGTTTCCTGATGATGAGTTCGTGAAAAACTGCATCTGGGTGCATCTAGAATAAGCATCAGAACGTTGCCATGTCTGGGTCACATCTGAACTATTTCTAGAAAGAATCTCGAAAAATCATGATTTTTTTGTCTGTCGACTGATCTTACTTGAAAAGGTAAAGAGTTAGTTATATGCAATGTCACGATGCATAATGCAATGTATGTTATATGATATGAATGTAAATGAATGTGCATGTAAGCTGGAGAGCTGTCTTGCGGAGGATAAATGAATCCTAGATGGCTGAAGATAAAAGCATCTTGACTGCTGCCGGGAAGAATAATTCCTTGGCTGTTGCTGGGGAATACCAGATCTTCAATCATCGAGGGGCCTCAGGACCACCGCGGGGAATTGGAATTTCCTTGGTGACTTGCAGGGTAAGAGAATTTCTGATGATTTCTACCGGGGAGTTCAGAAGCTGATAGGCTCATGATGGAAAGGTAGGGCTGAGCATCCTCAGCCTGGTGGGAAGTATCTCTGTGGGGAAAAGGTTCACTAGCTTGGTTCAGCTGGGGATACTGAAACTTGACTCTTGAGGGGAAACGAGTTCTGAAGGGCTCTTTGACGGGAGAAATCAGTATCGGGAGAGTTTTTTCCTGAGGAGGATCCTGAAGTCTGACTTTGTTTAGGGAATTAAGTTCTGACTGAGGAATTTGGATTTCAAATCTGCTCGGGATTTTCTTTGAAAGGGTATCAAGATATCTAACCGTACCTTCAACTTACTAGTAATCACTCTTTCTTGATTCATAAGGAAATGATTATGTTCAAATGCATATGCCTATTTAACAAAACATTGGACGTTTCTCAAATAAAACATAAGTGCAAAAGAAAAGAGAAAAGGAACGACACAAATTTCTGGAAAAGTATTTGTATTAACTTTCTATGAGTATATTTGTACAAAGGAGACAATCATCCTAGTAAGAGGATTTTGTCGTAAATATTGAAAAATTTATACAAAAGAAAGATGGCTATGTGAAATAATTCCATGGGATTCCATTCCGCTATAGCCTTCACAACTCTGAATATCTGTCCATTCAATGCTTCGTCTGCCGATGGATGGATTGATCAGAAGCTTGGAACTGGTTGATGAAGAGATTGTCCTTAAAGTGATCCGACGAGACATAGTCATACGCTTTAATTCCCTAACTTTTGCCTGAATCTCCCTTTCAGGTTTTCGATCCACCGGGAAACCCCTTTTTGCCCAAGCCGCCCTTTCGGGTTTTCAACTTGCCGGGTGTACAAATTTCTTTATATTTTTATCCCTAACTTTTGCCTGAACCGCCCTTTCGGGTTTTCGGTTCACCGGGATGCCCATTTTTGCCCAAGCCGCCCTTTCGGGTTTTCGACTTGTCGGGTTATTTTATGCGTAGTATCTTTTGACTATGTCTGCGTTCGCAGGGTGCGGCAAATCGTCGCCGTCCATGGTGGTCAGAATCATTGCACCACCAGAAAATATGCTCTTGATCACAAATGGTCCTTCGTATGTAGGAGTCCATTTGCCCCTGGGATCACTTTGCGGCAAGATAATCCGCTTGATTACGAGATCTCCGACTTGATACACTTGACGTCTGACTTTCTTATTGAAGGCCTTGATCATCCGCTTTTGATACGTCTGACCATGGCATACAGCAGGGAGTCGCTTCTCGTCGATCAAATTGAGTTGATCAAGTCGGGTCTGAATCCAATCATCTTCATTCAAACCTGCGTCCTTCATAATCCTTAGAGAAGGAATCTGAACTTCCATAGGCAGGACAGCTTCCATGCCATATACCAAAGAAAATGGCGTTGCCCCGGTTGAAGTACGTGCCGTCGTACGGTATCCATGTAGAGCAAACGGTAACATCTCATGCCAGTATTTGTAAGTGACTGTCATTTTCTGAATGATCTTCTTAATGTTTTTGTTCGCAGCTTCAACAGCACCGTTCATCTTCGGCCGATAGGGAGATGAATTGTGATGATAAATCTTGAACTGTTCGCACAATGCGGTGATCATCGTGTTATTCAGATTTGTAGCGTTGTCTGTGATGATCCTGTCTGGAACACCATACCGGCATATGAGATTTTTCTTGATGAAGCGGGCAATCACATTTTTAGTAACAGAGGCGAAGGAAGCTGCTTCGACCCATTTGGTGAAATAGTCAATGGCAACCAGGATGAAACGATGTCCATTGGATGCCGTGGGTTTGATCTCTCCAATCATGTCAATGCCCCACATTGCAAATGGCCACGGAGCTGTCAAAATGTTGAGAGGAACAAGAGGGATATGAACCTTGTCAGCGTAGACTTGACACTTGTGGCAAGTACGGGAATGTTGATGGCAGTCAGCTTCCATGGTAGACCAGTAATAGCCCGCCCTTAGGATCTTCTTAGCCATTGTATGCCCGCTCAAGTGAGTGCCAAATGTGCCGCTGTGTATCTCGGTCATGATTAACTCTGCTTCAGCTTTGTCTATGCATCGGAGTAAAACACAATCATGGCTTCATTTGTAAAGGATGCCGTTGCTCAGGAAGAATTTGGCAGCAAATTTCCTTAAGAACTTCTTGTCATTTACAGAAGCTCCTTCGGGATAATCTCTAGTCTGGAGATACCTTTTGATTTCATGGAACCAGGGTTGTTCCACTACTTCTTCGGTATTAATCTCGTGACAATGTGCGGGTTCATCCATTCGCTCGATGGTGATTTGGGGAGCCTCGTTATCCTAGTTGAGTTTAAACATGGAGGACATTGTAGCTAGAGCATCTGCTAGCTGATTCTCTTCTAGCGGGAAATGCTCAAAGGTAATTTGCTCGAAATGAGGCAACAATGTCAAGACATGTTCTCTGTATGGGATAAGATTAGGATGCTTGGTATCCCACTCTCCTTTGATTTGACTGATAACCAAAGCCGAGTCCCCGAATACGATCAAAGATTTGATCCCCAAGTCTATAGCAGCCTTGAGACCAAAGATGCAAGCTTCATATTCAGCCATGTTGTTTGTGCAGCTGAAGCAAAGTCGGGCCATGAAAGGTGTGTGACAACCTTCCGGGGAAATGAGTACCGCACCGATACCGTTTCCAAGGGAATTCGAAGCACCATCAAAGTACAGGGTCCATCGGGATCCCTTTTCGGGTCCGTCATACGATATGTCACCTTCAATGTTGTCCAAATTCATGATGTCCTCGTCTGGGAAGTCAAATCTCATGGGTTGATAATCTTCGATAGCTTGATGAGCCAGATGGTCAGCTAGTACACTCCCTTTTATAGCTTTTTGAGTGGTGTACTGGATGTCATACTCAGTTAGGATCATTTGCCATCTAGCTATTCTTCTAGATAAAGCAGGCTTTTCGAAGATGTACTTGATAGGGTCCATTTTGGAAATCAACAAGGTAGTATGAGTCAACATATACTGCCTTAGTCGGCGAGCAGCCCATACCAAAGCGCAACAAGTTTTCTCGAGCAGTGAGTAGCGAGTCTCACAGTCGGTAAACTTTTTGCTAAGGTAATAAATAGCATGCTCTTTTCGACCAGACTCGTCATGCTGGCCCAAAACACACCCCATTGAGTTATCCAAGACGGTCAGATACATGATCAATGGTCTTCCTTCAACGGGTGGCATCAGAATAGGAGGTTCTAGCAAATACTCCTTGATCTTATCAAAAGCAGTTTGGCAATCGTCGTTCCATTCTACTACCTGATCTTTCTTTAATAGTTTGAAAATTGGCTCACAGGTAGAAGTCAGATGAGAGATGAATCTGGCAATATAATTCAAGCGCCCCAAGAACCCTCTAACCTCCTTTTCAGTACGGGGAGCAGGCATCTCTTGTATTGCTTTCACTTTTGCTGGATCGACTTCAATGCCTTTGTTGCTTACAATGAATCCTAGGAGTTTACCAGACCTAACTCCAAAAGTACACTTACTTGGATTCAGCCTGAGTTTGTATTCTTTCAACCTGGCAAACAGCTTTTCTAGATGTTCAAGGTGTTCCTCCTCTGTTTGTGACCGAGCTATCATATCGTCTACGTAAACTTCAATCTCATGATATAACATATCATGAAACAAAGCTACCATGGCACGTTGATAAGTTGCCCCGGCGTTCTTCAGTCCGAACGGCATCACCTTGTAACAGAAAGTACCCCATTGTGTGACAAAGGTTGTTTTCTCTATATCTTCGGGGGCCATTTTGATTTGATTGTAGCCCGAGAATCCATCCATGAAGGAAAACACTTTATGCTGAGCTGTATTGTCGATTATAATGTCAATGTGTGGTAGTGGAAAATCATCTTTGGGGCTGGCCCTATTCAAATCCCGGTAGTCCACACACATCCTGACTTTGCCATATTTTTTAGGTACCGGCACGATGTTAGCGACCCATTGAGGATAAGATGTAACAGCCAGAAAGCCAGCGTCAAATTGCTTCATCACTTCTGCTTTGATCTTTTCAGACATGTCAGGCCTCATTCGGCGGACTTTTTGTTTGATCAGTGGACAATCCTCTCTTGTGGGGAGACGGTGAACCACGATGTCTGTGTCTAAACCCGGCATGTCTTCATAAGACCAAGCGAAGATTTCAACGTACTCATTTAACAACTGTATCAGGCGTTCCTTAACACTTGGTTCCAGATTGGCACCCACTCGTACCTCCTTCCGGCCTTCCTCGGTTCCTAAGTTGACAGTTTCCAACAGCTCTTCGTGAGGTAAGATGGCCCTTTCCTCTTGCTGTAGAAGTCTGGCTAGTTCCCCTGGTACTTCACAACCTTCGTCATCTTCGTACTCGGCTTGATTGACTAGATCTTCAGAGTTATTGAAGGATATAGCAGAATAGTCACCCATGGAATCCAGAGTGGATGGGTACCTGCATTTGTGAGTGTGGGTGTGTGTAAGGGATAGCCATCCTTAAACAAAAAATGCAAAAGGAAAGAAAATGAACACATCAGTTTATCAAATGAAAAACGTCCAATGAATCATTAAACATGGCATATGGATATGAAGATAATCAAAACCCTTACAAATGGACCTACATGCCCCGGGCAAGGCACGAGGTAAAAAAGTAGTGTGCGGATTATTCAAAAGTAATTATTACAGACCACAGGAAATGTTTGACAGATAAATTACTGATTAATAAAATTAATGGGGACAAAGTCCTTTGCCTCCCAGTTGCATAGTCCTCCTTTGATAGTTGGGTAGATCCACTCTTCAATGTTGTCCTCTTCGTCTTCACCCTCCAAAGCGTTGATCCCGTAAGGAGAAATCTTGATTGGCGCTCTTTCAATCTTTGAACGGCGCATAGCTTTCTGGCCCGTGGCAGTGAATCCTAATCCAAATTTGTCTGTTTTGTATGGAATATCAGGCAACTGCCCCCATGTTGAATTCTTCCCTTCCTTCATTGCGACCTTCGCGTCTTCCAGAGATGCCATCCTGGCCATCTGCTTTGGTACTTCAGCTACTAATTTTGCTACTGTTATTTCAGGAGGGACTTCTTCGAAATGCTGGAATGGTGTCTCAATGAACTCACCCTCTACCTCCACATACCGAAAGGAGTTCAGGTGGCTGATCATATACTCCTCTTCACCATGGACGGTTATGATCTTTCCCTTGACAGGATACTTCAACATTTGATGTAAGGAAGAGGTGACTGCCCCGACATTGTGTATCCAAGGCCTACCCAACAAGCAAGAGTATGACGGACGGATGTCCATCACATAGAAAGTAGATTTAAACACCTCAGTGCCTACCTTGATGGGAATATCAACTTCCCCATGGACCATCCTCTTCGAACCATCGAAAGCTCTGACAACAATATCACTCGGCTTCAGCTCTAAACCTTCACAATCTAGTCGGTCCAAAGCTTTCTTAGGCAGTACATTCAGCGAAGAACCAGTGTCGACCAAGACATGTGCGAGAGTAGTTCCTCGGAACTCGACTGAAATGTGCAAAGCATCATTGTGGTTTCTACCTTTAGGAGTTAGGTCGGCATCAGAGAAACCTAATCCATTGTCTGCAGTAAGGCTGGCCACGCAATTTTGGAATTGGTCTGCAGAGGTTTCCTGGGGCACATGGGCTGCCTTTAGGAATTTTATCAAAGCCTTGGCATGCGCTTCTGAGCAAAGTAGTAGTGCCAACATGGAGATCTTCGAGGGGGTTTGCCCCAGTTGTTCTACCACGTCGTAATCACTCCTTTTAATTATCTTCAAGATCTCTTCTATTTCTTTCTTGGAGGTTTCCGGGATGACCAAGGGTTGAGCCCTCGTCCTGACGAGCTCATCTTGGGTTCCCTTACCTTTATCAGCAGAGGTAGGAGGGACAATACCAGGAACAACAACATCTTCAATCAATGGGGTTCTAGCGGAGAGTTTTATTGGTGCAGGAATAACTTTGGTAGCAGATGAGGGTCCAAAGATTGCTTTTGGAGGGGCAATCTCTGGAGAAAATATTCTCCCGCTTCGGGTGATCTTGCTTGTGCCCGCAATGTTTCCAATGCTGGCTTCTTCTTCATCCGAGCTACCTTCAGTTACTTCAACTTGTTTAATACCATGGTAGTAGACGTCACCACCGTAGTTCCATGGTATTGACTTCTCATAAATGTAGGGGACAAGCCCTGACATTGTTATCTTTAGAGGAACAGACTTCGTAGCTGGTGTAATCTTAACAGGCTTTCTGACGGCCTTGGAAAGATTGGCGTGAATGGTTATAATTGAGACATCTTCAGTATGGGTTGGAATAGCAGAAACTTTTTCAAACAAAATTTGTCGACTGTCCATTAGGCCTTGGATGCCTTTCTTCAGTAACGGACAATCAAACGGCAGAGAGTAACAACAGTAGCAATCTTCTTTACATCCCGGGAAAATCCCGGCCCTTAACAGATTCAACTTGATGGTTAACAACGGAGTTATCAGATCATTGACATCAACAACATACAAATCTTCTTCAATAGCATTGACATTTCGACCGTGCTTCGGCATCGGAGCAGATATCACGTTCGGCTTCTCTGGAGCGTCGAACTCCACCTCTTTCGCCTCTATCAGGTCTTGGATTTTATGCTTGAGTGCCCAACAATCGTTGGTGTCGTGCCCGACACTGTCAGAATGGTAGGCGCATTTAGCATTAGGATGGTTATGTGGAGAGGACGTATTCACATTTTTTGGTGCCTCTTTGATAATGGCGAGATTCAACTTTAACAAATGGGGAAGCATTTGCGCTGGTGTCATATTAATGCGGGTGAACTGCCGTTGTGTCCGTTCCACCCGCTGTTGATTTGGTCTGGACTGGTTATAGCGAGGCTGCTCACTTGAAGGGTTTTGGATCATTACGGCCCCCACAGTCGACCGGCGCTCAGTCTTCCCTGCTCTTCTCTGAGAGTATACCACATCCGTTTCCTTCTTGAAAGGCTTCTTCTCAACACTTGCAGCGACACCCTTCTGTATTTTCCCTGACTTGATGTCGGCTTCTATCCTCTCCCCAGTTAAGATCAAATCTGTAAACCCCGCGGAAGAATTACCAATTAGATGGTTGAAGAATGGACCAGACAGGGTCCCCAGGAACATGTCAACCAGCTCACGGTCAGTCAAAGGCGGCTGCACCCTTCCAGCCAAGTCTCTCCATTTTTGTGCATACTCTTTGAATCCTTCGCCCGTTCCTAGTGACATACCCTGAAGTTGGGTACGCGTAGGAGCGAGGTCAGAATTATACTGATATTGTTTATAAAAAGCGGTGGCCAAGTCTTCCCAGTTTCGGATACTGGCTCCATCCAGTTGATAGAACCACTCAAGTTGAGCCCCAGAAAGGCTATCCTGAAAGAAATGAATCCAAAGGTTTTTGTCCGCGGTGTAAGGTTGGATCTTCCTTACATAGGACCTGAGATGCATTTTTGGACAGGACAGCCCGTCATACCTCACAAAAACCAGCACTTTGAACTTTGGGGGAATCACAATTCCGGCAACTAAACCCAAGTCTTCGAAATCCAAACCCGGAACTCTCTGCAGCTCCATAGCTGCCAACCTGTCTTCTAAACCTTTGTACTTGTCATCAGCCGGAGGGTATTGTTGATCAGAGTAGTCTTCGTCCTCTTCAGCCTCCTCTTCTTCCATATCGGACTCGGAAGGTACCGCAGCCGCACCGCCTTTACTGGTTCCCTCCTCAGAAGTAGGAGGAAATTCAAGCACTCTTCTTGCTTCTCCTTCAAACCTTCTCCCTAAAGTAGCCACCCCGAGTCTCTTTTTCTTCTTTTTCACTGGGTCTTTATTCCCTAGTAGGGCCTTTAGATCCTCCTGACCCTTAGCCAAGGTCATCAGGAGTTGTTGAAACTGTGCATTTTGAGCCTGCAAGTCCTTGACTGTTTGCTCGAGATCCATCTTACTGAAATAAACAGCAGACAGATAAGGAAACCTGGTGTGAGACCTGCTTATGCACATGATGAATGGTATGCTTATGTATGCAATGCATTCAAGGATTTATAATATTCAAAATTGTTGAAAACAAAAAAGAACGCACGTCATATTAATAAGAAGAAATTTGTCAGTACATAAATGCCCCACGGGCCAAATATTACAAAACTTCTCAAGGTAAAAAGACGTTGCGCATCCTCTTTGGTGCAATGTAGGTGTTGAGAGTCTCCTTCTCATGGAGTCGGCGGGTAAGCTCTAGAACCTTCTTCTCACTAGCGTAGAAGCTGGCTTCAAAAGTGTTCTGTTCCTCCTTGAGCTGAATCCAACTCTTCTGCATTTCCTCCCACGATGTAGGCATGTCAGGATATAGGATGGTGTAGGGAACCTCTCCTTCCTTGACGGGCTCTTTAATCACAGGGAGAACATGAGGATAAGGCATCATTAGACTCTGGGCTCGGGCTCGTACCCACTTGAGATAAGGCTCAAGAGGGATGGAGTTCTTGTGCCCCAGTGTCTTGCTATCAACCTTGTTGGGCATCCTCCAAGCTCTGATGAATCTTTGACGAAGTCCTTGCGCATCGTTGTCGAAGTCAAAAACTAGGTCAGGAATCAACATGTCGTGAGGGCCATCCCTCCGTGCATATCCAAATTGCCTCAAAGCTAGACAAGGGTTGTAGGTAATGCCCCCTCTAATGCCAAGTAATGGAACATTAGGGAACTCTCCACAACGATCGACGATGATGACATTTTCTCTAGACCGAGAACACCAATGTACATCAGAGTGAGTAAGGGTCATCAACCGTTGTGACCACCTTGAGCCTTGTTCATTGTTGTACCCCAAAATTTACCCTCCCATATTCTTCAAGAATTGCAAAGTCAAAGCTTCAAAATTCCCCAAGGGTTGCACAGTTCAAGGGCCTCCTAACAGTCAAAAATTAGGGTTTTGGTTCTGACAAAGAAACTGAAGTTTCCAAGGGTCCAATCAAGTCCCATATGCCTACAAACATGGTCTAGCATCCTCATACCAAGTTTCAAGACTTACAGCACAAAATTGCACAGTCAAAAACCCTAATTGCACTACAGTCAACTGTAGGGGCAAAATGGTCATTTGACAGTCAAAAGTCCAAATTTTTGGTCAACATCCCATTTTGAAGCCACAAACATCATTTGATCAATGCTTGATCATGATTCTCAAAAGCTTGGTTCAAAAAGTCTCAAGATGCAAAAGTTTGCATATTTGGACAGTTGAAAAAGTCAACTGTAACTTGACCAAGGCATAACTTTCACATGGATTATCAGAAAAATTCCATCCAAAGCTCATTTTGAAGAGAAAGACATTTTCTACAACTCCTCTTCATACTTCAAGTCCAAGAAACGCTCTCACAAAAATTTATCAATTTCAACATTATAGGTCATTTTCAAAAGTCAACAAAAAGGGACTTTAAGTCAAAGGCCATAACTTGAGATTGGTAAATCAAAATGACATGGGACAAAAGACATTGGTTAGAGGACTCAAAGACCTTTCCAAAATGTCCAAGAACATGAGCAAAGCTTAAAAATTGAGCAAGATATGCCTTGTGGAAGTTGGGAAAGTTTTGGATATTTTGAAAAGTCAACATTGCTTCAAATGTCCTAAAATTGCTAATGGGCCTCTTTTTCTTCCACAATTCATCATCCAAGGCATGTGCACGACCATTTGGCCCAAAGGGAAGTTTTTTTTATCATTTTTATTTATTTATTTGGATTTTTAATTATTAATAATTCATTTAATTAAAATAAATAGGTAAAAAATACTAAACCTAATGTTTTAAATCTTTTTGTGCATGGAATAGGCTTAAGATTTCGTGCACAATCAGATATAGAAAGAATCATGGAAATTGGATATGATTGGCATCAAAAGCATGTGAAAAAGATTGGAAACATTATGCATGAAAATCAAATCTTCCATACATCAATGCATTGATTCTTTGGACCAAATTTCCAACCCTAATCGTTCACATATATATACCAATGCCAACCCTAATGTTCATGACCACAAAGCTGCGCAGGAAAGCCATAGTCAAACTTGCAATTTTCTCAAAAAAGTCAAATACTGAAAACTAGGTTCTAGGGCGATTGAAGCTAAAATAATTGGTCCATTGTCTTGCTGAGGCTTCAAGGAAGGAATTGGAATCAAAACCATAAGCTTTAACACCAAGAAACGTGAGAACGATCGCGCCCTGTACATAATTTTTTTTTGCATTCTTGCATCATGATTCATACGTTTTCTGTAGTTTTTAATATTTGATTTATGTTATTTGACTCATTACGAAGCTAACCACATGATCTAATTGAGTTTTTAGGCATTGTGCGCGATTTCACCATGGATACGTGCTAGGGTTTTCAGAACCTTGAATTAGGGTTTCTTAGTTAAGGAAAAATTAGCACGTGAGACCTAGGCCATTCAACTCAGCATGCTTGGACGATTTAAAAACACACCTCGCGATTAATTTATGATTAGCAGGGTGCTAATCGCTATTTTTGAACTTGTCACTTAGTGGGGGTTTAAAACCCCCGCTATTCAGTTGTTTTTTATTTCAGGAAAACGCAGGGATGAGGAAGAAGGCTAGGTGGCCAAGACTGGTTGGTTCATTCAAACTTTCGCGCGTAAAAGGGCACTAACGTTTGCTTTATTTTATAATGTTTGTTGGTTAGGTAATATACAAAGAAACCAAGTGGAGCAGTTGGCAAGGCGTGTGTATGGTAATTCCTAGGACCTGGGTTCGAACCCCAGGTCCCCATTCTCTTTCAATATTTTTTCTATAAAACTAATCCCATGCAGATTCAACCCTGGGTTCCACCATATTCTCCACATCCAGGCCTTCCACGTGCTGGCTGAGGGTTAATTAATATTTTAATTCCATTTAATTCTCATTAAAATCATAAATACCAAAATCTCAAAAATAATTTCTTTTTTCATTTTAATTTCATTAATTTGTAAATAATAATTTAATTTCGTTAAAAAGGGTCCAACGCCCTCGTTTCCAATTTTAATTCATATTCGCGCATTTTATTTATTTCTTGTAAATATTAATGTAATTCTCCCAAAGCCGTGTAAACTTAATTTCTCGCACTTTACTTTATTTCTTTATTTATTTTCTGTCAAATCGGGTCCTGGATTTAATTTGGCGACGTGGACCCGCGCCTTTGTAATAGTTTAGGAATTTTATCTTTCCGCACTCTTTTCTAACTGTTAATTAAATCGCATGCAAGAATGAATGTCAAAATAAAAGCAACGCGTAGATCACCCCTGACACGACAAAAGACAAAAATATCTGAAAACGATACACAAATCACACACCACCCCTAGGGTACGCCTCACTGTTGCCTTGCCTCTCGAAAGGTGATCGTCGAGTAGAGGATGTCTTAGTAAGTCCTCATGATCCGGGAACCTGGCATGAGGGTAGCTTCTAAGGTATCTTCCTATTGCTCTGGTGATCACCATGTCCCGAACACCTCCAATAGTGGTGCTACCTACCCCTCAATGGTGGGATGGCACTACTTTAAAGGACATTTACACAGACGAATTCCTTAGGGTAGGTAGACGACTCTAGATACTTGCTCTAAATTTCAAAACAAATTCAAAATACTTTTCACACCAACACATTTTCAAAAAGCTTTCGAAAGTAATTTTTCAAACACTCTCGAGGACCGATACAAGAGTCATTCTGAAACTTTAAACGAAACTTTTTTTAAAAACCTACAATTGAAAAGCAAACAAACCATTTTGAAAACACAAGTGAGCAAGTATCTAAGAGCCCATGGATAACCATGGATAGAAAGGGTGCTAACACCTTCCCTTTCTATAATCTACCTCCCGAACCGAGAGCAATCTCTTTAAGGAATTTTTCTGTGCTTTTGTCCTTTCCATTTGGAGAAAATAAAAGACGGTGGCGACTCTTGCTTCCGCGACATTTCGCGAACCAGCGTTAAACAGTCAGTTCCAGATCCACCGATCACAGTCATTCTTCAAGACAAATTGTGGAAGGTGCGAAATAAACCACCTTGCAAGGAGAGGAGTACAGCACATGAGAACACCCCTCTTTCTCATTGTTCGTGTGTAAAATGAGTGAAGAATGTCCCCAAGCAATGTTGGTATTGGATTTCTGGATAAGAAGATTTTGACGGCATTGACATCTACCAGCTGGTCAGGATTTGGGAACAAGACCAACCCATAGATAAGGAGTGCCACAATTTCTTCAAAGGCTTGCAGGTCCAATGAATTCCAACATTCTTGTGCCTTCTCAAACAAGAATTTTGCTAAGAATCCTTTGACGCCGCTTCTAGTTTCCCAATGCCCCTTGATGTCAGATGGTTGTAGATGTAGTGCTCGAGCAACATCTTCAGGCTTTGGTTCCTTTTCCGTACCGTTGTAGGGTAGTTGATTAAGGATAGGAATTCTCAGGAGTTGAGAAAACTCCTCCAAAGTGGGCACCAACTGATAGTCGGGGAAAGTGAAACAGTGGTGAAGAGGGTAAAAGAACTGGAATAACACTTTCATCATGTCCTCTTCAATGTTGGTGTTGACTAGGCTGAGCAGTCTACCATGTCTTTCACTGAAGGATGAGCTTTCCGGAATCCTTGATGTGAGCTCCTTGAGTTGAGGAGGGATTCTCACAAGGTTGACTTGGATAGTTTTTCTTCGAAGAATTTCCATGACCTACAAAACAAGAACAAAGATGAAGATCTAAACCCTTGAAATGGTTAGTGAATGCATATGATGTTTTATGATGTTTATGATGTATGCACAAACATATGTACAAGCAAATCACACAAAACCCTAGTTTCAGGCTTGCATGAGGTTTCATAGGTAAGTACCCTCTTGAGTGTAGTTGGCTTAAAAACCTGTCCTATAAATAGTAACCGGGTTCTAAGGAGCTCAATATCATTGGATTGTTTTCATTGTTCATTGTTTTGGTTTAGCCACTTAACTAGCGACCAAAATATTCCAAGAAAGAAACCCTCAATGAGTGTAGTATCGAGCATCTACTAACTTCGGACTGCACCAAAGCCGGTTATCTCACTACCCCTAATGAAAGGCCAAGATGGTCAAGTAAGGTTCTAGGTCATTAGTGCTTAGTGACATCACTCAGCGGCCCCGTACTCTCCTTGATTGAACTCAAGGGTTACCGGTACTCACAAATATGTCGCACTAATATAGCTATTGCTTCAACCGTGTCGGTATACCCCACAGAGTTTCCACAACGTATTGCTATCTATAAATGTTTCCCAAAATCCGTGTGTAGGATTGTAAACCCAAACAAGAGAGCCAAGATATAAAGCAATCAAAACAAACAATTAGTCATGCAAGAGGGTGATCTAAGCCCTAAGGTTACTCCACTTTTAAATTTTTCCCCAGCAGAGTCGCCAGTTCTGTGATACGGTGGGAAAACTGACTTGAGTTTTGCGTTTGTATTCGCAAATGTTTCGGTTGAGCAAGAGTCGCCACCGAATTTTTATTTTATCCTAAGGAAAGGTTAAAAAGCACAGCAAAAACCTTTGAGATGTTTTCTTGGGTTCGGGGAGTAGATTATAGAAAGGGAAGGTATTAGCACCCTTTCTATCCATGGTTATCCATGGGCTCTTAGTTACTTGCTTAGATCAACTTGCCTTGATTTTCACTTGTTTGAAATGGTGCTTTGTGCGTGGTTTTTTTTGAAAATGTTTTGAAAAAGATGCCTTGTCTAGGCAACCCTTGTAACAATTCTTTACTCGAATGTTTTACAAAAGGTGTTTGTCTTTTTGAAAAGATGTTTCAAGGTTTTTTGAAAGTTATTTTGAAAGTGTAGTGATGTGTGGTTTGAAAAATAGGCAAGTGTTTTTTTGTTTTGCGAGTTGACAAGTAACTAAGAGCTATCTATCCTAAAGTTCTCAAAGATCTTTGCTATGTTTTAACCCTTTTAACAATTTTGTTCCACCATTGCATTTGGTGGACAATCTTGTGTTAGGATGTTAAAGGGACGGGCGCGGGTCATCGTTTAGACCATAATTGCAATGGTGCCAAGTATCTTTGGGCAATTTTTCCTTTGAGGGACTTGATCATTTTTAGGCAACTTTCGAAAGCGTCATCGAGGGACTATGATCATTTGAATTGTTTTGTTTTGCCCAAAGAGACCTAACATGCAATATGGCCCATTATTGAAGGCAACAAGTGGAATACCCTAGGGGTGCAAGTGTGATTAGTGTTGTCCATTTTCATGCTTGTTTATCTTGAAGTTAGGTCAAACTATTTTGGTTAATTGATTTGCATACAAACCCTAATTCTAGCATGGTATAATTAGAAAGTTTTAAAGTGCGAAAAAATAAAGTTCCTAAGTTATTACAACACAATATATGGGATGGGGGGTACAAATGTTCAAATGGGGGGTATTTTGACAAGAATTAAAACCCTAGACTATTACATCCAATCTTGGAATTTTGCAAGGTATTTATTTACACAATATTCAAATAAAAATAAGATAAATATGCAAAATGCAAAAAAAGGTTTTTCATATGTATGTAAAAAGTATTTATCATGTATCAAATAAGCAAAAATAAAATCAATTAATTTTTGGTATTTTTATGCATTTAGGGCAAAAACCCTAATTTTTACAAATAAAAGTATTTATTGTATGATATATGCAATATTTATTAATTATTTACAAAAAATAAATAAAAGAAGGTATTTTATATAAAAAGTATTTTTGAGGTCAAAATATTAATAAAAACAAAATGTATTAATTCTTTGTATTTTTCTAAATATATTAATAAACATATATGTATTTATAATATTTACTAAATACTAAATATACACAAAAATATTAATATTTAACATTTAATAAACAATATATTTTTTTATAAAAATGTTTTTTTTAAGATAAAAATAAAACAAGAATCAGAAAATAAAAGTATTTGAATTATTTTTTAATATTCTTAAATAAAAGGTATTTATGTGTTTATTTATATACAAATATCAAGTTAAAACAAATAAATGCTTAATAAATACAAAAAATGGTTTGAAAAATATTTTTAATATTTTAATGTTATGAGAAAAAATAAATAAGTCAGAAACAACAAGAAAAAGTCAAAAAATGATCAAAATAAGCACAATGGGCCAAGGGGGTTCAAAAGTAAAAACAAGGTGCAAATAGGAAGTCAAACTCAGGCCCATCCCAAGAAGACTTTGTCTTCAACCTCATAACCTGTTTGAATCAACAAAAACACGCGTTTTCCTATCTCCATATTCCCTGATTTTTAGCACAAACTCACAACATGAAAAGTGTTAAGCATCAAACCACGATTCTGGACATATAAAGAACTCATCCTAACTCTCAGAAATGAGAGAGAATTTCTCCATTCCTAATTCTTAACCTAACTTTTTATCAATGTTCAGACCTCAAATTCTCATAGCACAGGCAAAATAAATGGAAAGTAAAGATATGTATAGCTTCAGGGACATGAGTATGACATTTTTCATTCACAAACTTAGAGCTAATTCTTCCTACATTGAGAGATAGAAGTCCAAAGATTTACCTGTTCAGTTGGAATCGTGTGCAACAATGGAGATGCTTTCAAGGCAAGGTAATGATTGGCAAAACTTACTTGATGTCCCAGGATGCTATTCCAACCTTTAGCTTGCTTCAAAATCAAGTGAATCGTGTTATGGCACTTCAACTGCAAAACAGAAAATATGAAAATGGTGATGTTAGTTAGGGGTGTTACAGGTCGTGTTTAGGGCTTGGAACAGTTTCAAGGGATGGTGTGGGATGTGTTTGAAGTGTTTTTGGTCAAGGTGCACGAGGGAAATGAGCTATGGAAGTCCAACTGCAGCTTATGCCCTGTTTTTGCAGTTTTATGGTAATTCTGTGTTTGAGAAGGTATTGGAAGTGGTTGGCTTGTGTCTCAGGTCAGGGTTGGTGTTTAGAAAGTGTTCACAATCTTTGCTTAAGCTCTTGTTGACAAGAATGAGAGTTGGTAGTTGTTATGCCAGTTTTCTTCACCTTTAAGCAACAAAATGCCAAGTTATGTTCTAGACTTGTGCAGGCCCCCAATCTATGCTGCATACATTAGCCTTGGTTAGAGTGATTTGTGTACAAAATACCAGCTCAAAAGATTGTGCCTATGCTTCTTGGATTTGCATTTGACATAAAGTTCAACTTTTCTAAAATGGATATAATGCTTTTTCTACTTATGGCTTAATTTTGCATACAATGCTTAAACACATAAAATAAGGTCTTGTCACGATGGGTTAGCATTAAATTTATGAGTGCAAATGGGATATAGGACCTGTAATCAAGGAATGCAAGCTGAGTTCAAAATTGCCTAAGTGTATGAACATGTAAATTGGCCATAAGCAAAGTGACTTTTTCCCAACTTGCCAAATTCGATTCTCCCTAACCATGAGGTTGTTTGATGAATTCTTGGACATTTTGGAAAGCTTGGAATGTGTACTACAATCCATCTTTGTAATGTAAATTGAAATTCCAAGTGGAAGGATGTGAAAATTGGCCATGAAGTTGGGCAAAAATCCTGCCTAAAATAGGTCAAAATTTCTCTAAGTTAAGAATGGTTTGGTACCCTTGTTCCAAAAATTGTAACTTAAGCTACATGCTTCTTTTGAGGAAACTTTGTGAATCAAAGTTGTAGATTTTGAAATGGACTACAACTTTCATGTTTTGACTTTTCCTTGAATCCAAATGCATCTTGTTGAGAAAGTGAGACAAAGTTAGGAAAAAATTAGGGTTTTTCATAAGTTAGAAAAATTCTAAGTTATGAAAAATCTTCATTTCAAACCCTAAATTGTGATTTTTGAGTTCTTGATGAACAAGCTTCATGATTTGGCATGTTTTGATGAAAAGTGAATCTTGACACTTGATTTTGACCAAAAAGTCAAAGTTTGACTTTTCAATATACAGTCAAAAATTGATCAATTGACTGGAAAATTCATATGTCAAGCTTATGCATTTGGGATCTTTTGAATTTGTTGAACATGTCAAGAAAATGTCATAGGGTCCTTGAGTCCATAGGTGAGCTTGGTTTGCCATTGGATAGGTCAAACAGTCAGAAATTGCCTTTGTGCAGTCAAAACCCTAAAAATGACCATTTTGCCCTTTTGGTGATCTGATCAAATTTCTTGGGGGATTGTGATTCAAACTTGATCAAATGGTTAATATGAGTTCATTATGCTGATGTGGGTCAATTTCCATGAGGTTTGTCTGTCAATTGGCCACAATTGACTTTTTCCCCAATACAGCTGATTTCTAGGTCAATTGTCCAATTGACTGGGCAAAGGTTGGAATCAAGGCTTGAAACTTGGTATGGATAAACTTGGGAGTTCAACATGAAGCATGAAAGTCATCTTAGGCATTTTAAGCCAAAACATCTTTGTGCAAACACAAACCCTAATTTGGGTCAACAGTGCTAGGAGAAGTCTTGAGCAGAGGAAACCCTAACTGGATCTTGAGCTCCAAGGGCCTTGTGATGAGAAAATATTGAGAAAATGGGAGGGAAAATTTTGGGGTACAACATACGTAAGGAAGATCCAACCGTATACTGCTGACAAAAATCTATGGATCCATTTCTTCTAGGAAAGTCTTTCAGGGACTCAACTCGAATGGTTCTATCAGCTGGATGGAGCCAGTATTCGTAACTGGGAGGACTTGGCTACTGCATTCTACAAGAAGTATCAGTACAATTCCGACCTCGCTCCTACGCATACCCAACTCCAGGGTATGTCACTTGGGACGGGTGAAGGATTCAAAGAGTATGTGCAAAAGTGGAGAGACCTGGCTGGAAGGGTGCAGCCACCTTTGACTGACCGTGAGCTCGTTGACATGTTCTTGGGGACCCTGTCTGGTCCGTTCTTCAACCATCTGATTGGGAATTCTTCTGCTGGGTTCATAGATCTGATCTTAACTGGTGAGAGGATAGAAGCTGGTATCAAGTCTGGGAAGATACAAAAGGGTGACTCCTCGAACACTGAGAAGAAACCATTCAAGAAAGAGTCCAATGCTGCGTACAGTTAGAAGGGTCGTCGTGACCAACACATAGGGGCAGTCATGATCTCTGGTTCTGCGTCACGCCGACAACCGCAAAAGGGAAATCAGCGAAGGCCAGACGAGCCTAAAAGACAGTTCACCAACATCAACATGCCATTGTCACAAGCACTGCAGCACATGTTGAAGATGAATCTGATTGCGGTGATAAACCCTCCTGCAAATCCTAAGACTTCTTCTCCAAGCTACAACCCAGATGCGAGGTGTGCTTATCATTCCGGTAGTCCGGGGCACGATACTGAGGATTGTTGGGCGCTGAAATACAAGATCCAGAATATGATTGACGCCAAATAGATCGAACTCGAGCCTGCCGAGACTCCCAACGTGATCACTACTCCCTTGCCAAAACATGGCTAAGATTGAGAGACTCTTGTTTCATTTAAATTCTGATATTGTATTTTTCTATGCTTATTCAAACAATTATCATGTCAAACTCTATTATTTCATTAATGCATTACACGTGTCTGTTTTGAAGTAATTGTGTTCACTATATTCAAAATTGCTTTTATTCTCGATTGAAAATTCTAAGCCTCTTGTGGGAGGATGACGAAAACGGTACCACAATCTACAGTATGCTTTTGAACAAACCCCGCTGATGAGGTACAGGCATTGTTTCAATTCCTAAACACTGGAGTTATAAGGAAGATAATCCCTCGTCAACCCCTCTGAGCCAAAGAAGTAGGAGTTTTTCTTTTTGAAAATTAAAACCCTTAATCATAACCTGGGGCAGGGTAGTTCTCTCAGTTGATCCAAGTGCACAACGAATGACACCAAAGAAGTCCTTACAAAACAAAAGACAGTGATGGTTCCGAATGATCATAAAGACAGGCAGTCATCATTTCTCAAAATAAAAGCCCAACAAGTCAAAACCTATGAAAGAGACTTACAAAACTGGGGCATCCCGCTGGCTGTAATCGCAAAAAGGAACAGTTCAGGAAAAAAATAGGGATAACGAAATCAAAAAAGAAAGAGGTCCTACAAACCCTCAACACAAAAGGAAATGACTGCCCATTCAAAATAAGCTGTCAGTATCCGAACCATCACTGGTATATCAAAGCAAAGACTCAAACAAGGTCTAATGCATGATCAGCTGAGTTTAGGTTTGAAGAACATCACGAAGAGCAGGTGGGTACAGATAAATTTGAGCCTTTATCCTTTGTTTCTTAAACCGTGAACCAGGCCACGTTATAACCCTCAAAAGTCCTAGCTGAAGCATGGGTTAATTCGAAAGCATACTGTTACAAAGGTATCCCGACTCCTTAAGGCTCGCTGTAAAATCTTGAGTTGACATCACATAATTTGCTTGTTTTACTGAAAAATGCATTTTCAAAAACTTCAAGACAGACATAGGCTTTGCATTTTTTATAACATTGATTGCATATGACTATTTGTTTGAATAGCATAGAAGTTCGCACGACGAATATCTAAGTGAACAAAAGTACTTCCAACCAAGGGGCAGACATGTTCATGGTCTATCATCTGGGGCAGTTAGGTCAAGATTCGGAGAATCTCTCAAAAGGCCAACCAGCTTGGGGCAAATCTCTATCTGGATCACTTGGGGCACTGGACAGGAATTCTAGCAATGAATCTTGCACGATCAAACATCTTTTAGTAGCATGGTAACACTGCGCTACTGACAGTGACAACTTCCTGTATGCTAAGAGCGTGGACATAGTCGAAAAAATACTGCGTATAATCACAGACCTGCTAGGTTGACACACCTAGGCAAAAATAAGGGCTTCCCGGCGAACCAAAAGGGTTCGGGCAAAATAAGGGATGAAAATGAAAAAATCTGTACACCCGGCAAGTCGAAAACCTGAAAAGGCGGCTTGAACAAAAATGGGTATCCCGGTGGACTGAAAACCCGAAAGGGCGGTCCAGGCAAAAGTTAGGGATCAAAAGCGTACGACTATGTCCCGGCATCCCGTCACTTGTCTACCAGAAGAAGATTTGTCAATCAAGCGCCTCCACAGGTATCTTCTCCTACAGAAACAGGGGCAATATGAGTTGTCTAAGCGATCTAGTTGCTCTGTCCACCAAGGTACTAAGGTAGGTTCAGCTGAAGAACGTAACCAAGATACCTTCACTCCCTGCAGAGTAAGATAAGATTCAGCAATACTCTCCCCCGAGCAGAGTTGGTTTCCAATCAGCCCTGAAAAGGCACAGTATCTCCAGCAAGTCAACAACACTCTCCCCAAGCAGAGTTAATCTACTGTCAGCCTTAAGGAAGTTGGGTATCCCCAGAAAAGCTCAATATTCCCCAGCGGAGTATACAGATGTTCCTGAGCAAGCATCCCCGGCCGTCTTAATATAAGATTATTCCCCGTCGGAATACCAGACACCCCAGTGGAGCTATTCCCCAGTACAGTTCAAAAGTCTCCCCAGGAGAGTTGAATTAATCTCCCCAGTAGATTCTGGGAGCTCATCACCAGTAGATTCTGGAAGCTTATCGTCGGCAGAGTACGAACGCTTCTCCCCGGCTTTATTCAAAGGTTATTCCCCACCAGAGCTTATAACTGGGTTATCCTCAGCTAATTACCACGGAAAGATCGTCCTCGGAGAGGTTCTTCCCATCCCCCAACGGAGTTCATCAAATTCCCCAACATAAGCTTGTCAACGGTATCCCCAGCGGAGTTATCATCAAACCTCAGCCAAAGTATCTCTTCTCCATAGAGTATTCCCCGCAGAGTAATCTCTCCAACAAGTTTATTCCTCAACGGATTCATCTTCTCCTACCGATTTATTCTTGCAACCATCCTCCCCAGCAGAAACGAAGAACTCTACTCTTCAACATCAGCCCAGGATTCAACAAACTCCCGGCATTCGTCAAGGATTTATTTTCCCAGACGAGAATACATTCATAAACATCACATCTTCATACATTATAGCATGCATACGCATCATATAACACAAATCTCATTTATTTTTGAGAACATCTTAAAATGATGCAGTTCATGCATCATGACATTGCATACGACTAATAATTTGCCTTTTCAGGAAAAAGTCAATCAAAAGATGATTACCATCTACCTTTACAGTTCCAGATCAACACCGGTAACAAGCCAGGAAAATTCTGTGGACGACTGATCGTGGGTTAATATCTGAAACCAAACAGGACAATTATCTACTTGATCATCCTCAGGCAACCCTACACCGGTTCCTTTTCTTTCAGAAGAAGTCTTACACGGGCTCATCAACAGGCAACCCTACACCGGTTCCTTCTCAATCTCAGATGTAGTTTTACACGAACTCATCATCAGGCAACCCTACACCGGTTCCTTCTCAATTTTAAGACAAAGTCTTACACGGACTTATCTCAAGATGACCTTACCCCGATTCATCCAGAAGTTTTACACGAACTTATCCTGCAATAACCTTACCCCGGTTCCTCCAGAAGTCTTACACGGACTTATCTCAAGATGACCTTACCCAGGTTCATCCAGAAGTTTTACACGAACTTATCTTGCAGTAACCTTACCCCGGTTCCTCCAGAAGTCTTACACGGACTTATCTCAAGATGACCTTACCCCGGTTCATCCAGAAGTTTTACACGAACTTATCCTGCAGTAACCTTACCCCGGTTCCTCCAGAAGTCTTACACGGACTTATCTCAAGATGAACTTACCCCGGTTCATCCAGAAGTTTTACACGAACTTATCCTGCAGTAACCTTACCCCGGTTCCTCCAGAAGTCTTACACGGACTTATCTCAAGATGACCTTACCCCGGTTCATCCAGAAGTTTTACACGAACTTATCCTGCAGTAACCTTACCCCGGTTCCTCCAGAAGTCTTACACGGACTTATCCCGAAGTAACCTTACCCCGGTTCCTCCAGAAGTTTTACACGAACTTATCCCGAAGAAACCCTACACAGGTTCTCTCTCTCCAGACGTAGTTTTACACGGGCTCGTCGTCAAAGAAACCCTACACAGGTTCTCTCTTCCCAAAGATGCAGTTTTATACGGACTCGTCATCAGAAACCCTACCCAGGTTTTACTTCTTCCAGGATGCAGTTTTACACGGGATCATCATTAAAGTAACCCCACACAGGTTCCCTTCTCAAACTCCAGACGTAGTTTTACACGGACTCGTCATTAATAAACCCTACACAGGTTTCCTTCTCAGTTCTAGATGCGGTTTTACACGGACTCGTCATCAAAGTAACCCTACACAGGTTCCTTCTCCATTTCAGATGCAGTCTTATACGGACTCATTATCAGTAAACCCTACACAGGTTTCCTTCCTCCAAAGATGCAGTTTTACACGAGCTCATCATCAGTCAACCCTACACAGGTGTCCTTCTTTCTAAGATGCAGCTTTACACGAGCTCAACATCAGGCAACCCTACACAGGTTCCCTCTTTGAACTTACAAAAATTACACCTCCAGATGGCCTCTATAAGCCCATCCACCTGTCAACAGTCTCCAAATGGCATCTACAAGCCCATTCCCGACAAGGTTCTGTCACATCTCCAGATGGCATCTATAAGCCCATCCTCCCATACCATCTTTCCAAATGGCATCTATAAGCCCATTCCCGACAAGGTTCTGTCACATATCCAGATGGCATCTATAAGCCCATCCTCCTATCCACCATCTCTCCAAATGGCATCTGTAAGCCCATTCCCGACATCACATTGCTGATACCTCACTATGTGAGTGCAAATTTCTGGGCACTCTAGTGTTCAATCATCTTCCACCTTCGGATCACGAAAGGCACACAAGCCAATCTACATCCTCAGGTCTAAGAAGATTGAACAGGGGCAACTGTTGTACCCCAAAATTTTCCCTCCCATATTCTTCAAAGTTTTGACAAGCATCATCTCAATTTGCTCAAGTCTACTCAAGGGTTGCACAGTCAACCATCCTCCTAAGCCAGTCAAATTAGGGTTTTGGTTCTTGCAAGGAAGTTGAGGTTTTCAAGGGCTCAATCAAGTCCCATATGCTCATATACATTGTTAAGCACCTACATGTCAAGTTTCAAGGCTCACAAAGTCAAGTTGCACAGTCAAAAACCCTAATTACTTCACAATCAACTGCAGGGGCAAAATGGTCATTTGGCAGTAAAAAGTCAAAATTTTTGGTCAACATCTTATTTTGAAGCCACAATCATCATTTGGTCAAATCTTGACCATGATTTCACAAGAATAGCTCAAAAATCATCAAGATGCAAAAGTTTCTATTTTTTGACAGCTGAAAAGTCAACTGTAACTTGACCAAGGCATAACTTTTTCATGGTTCATCAGAAAAATCCCATCCAATGCTCATTTTTAAGGGGATGACATTTCCTACAACTCATCTTCACATTCCAAGTCCAAGAAATGCTCTCACAAAAAGTTATCAATTTCAACATTATAGGTCATTTTCAAAAGTAAACAAAAAGGCACTTTAAGTCAAAGACCATAACTTGAGATTGGTAAATCAAAATGACATGGGACCAAAGGAATTGGTTAGAGGACTTCAAGACCTTTCCAAAATGTCCAAGAACATGTTCATATGATTAAAATTGAGCAAGATATGCATTGGAGAAGTTGGGAAATTTTTATGAAATGGCCAAAGTCAACTATCCTTGAAACTTCAATTTTTGACAAAAGGGCCCACTTTTTTCCACTTGGTTCATCCTTGTCATGCCACCCACGTGTCCCATGACCCATTACAAGACCAAACATTTATTTTTTCATTTTTATTTAATTTTTATGGATTTAATTCACTTTAATCCATAATAATTCAAAAAAAATAAAAAAATGAGTTAAATGGTATCTTTGAGTTTTGAATGACTTTTATATGTCATGAATCACATACCAAATTCGTGCCAAGCCTATTATGAGCATGAAATTCAAATTTTGAACAAAATTGGCAAGTTGCTTTAATGGTGGTTATGGAAATCTCAAAACATAATTGCATTGGTTAAGAGCTCATAATAGTGACTGATTCTCATTCAAGCATATATGTATAAGCCTTGCATACAGGAAGCACGACTTAGAAACCTCTGAAACGGCAACCCTAATTCTCTCAAATTTTCCACAAAATTGACAAATTCGAATTTGTTTGTTTAGCAAGTTTCAAGGAGTTTTAAGGATTCAATCGTGTTCCTGGGCATAACATCAATCATTCCCAACTCTTACACGAAGCAAAATCATCCCAGATCGTGCTCCCTAGCTCTCATTGGCTTGGTAAATTTCTTGAATTCGGTTTTCATATTTCAGGCATCATTAACTGTTTTTGATTGTTTGTGTGAACTCAGGATACCTATTAGAATGTATTTGATGCATAACATGCAAGCTTTAACGCAGGAGTAAGGACTTGCCATTGTTAGGGCAGTTTTTGTTATCTTCTTCGAAACTCACCGTACAGTCGTTTTCAGGCCAAAACAATGGCACCATTGAATCCACAGGGGTCGAATTAGGGTGATAAGGTTTTTCTTTTGCTTTGATTTTGCCTATTTTGCAGGATCGGCCATTGTGCTTGCCGGAGAAGACGACCGGAGCTAGGGCTCCGACGTCGTTGACTGGATTGGACTCCGGCGTGGCTGGCGTGGCACGATAACGCAGTCTGATTCGCTCCCATGTTACACCTGGGCCCCACGCGTGTTAACTGTGTTTGAAAATTCAAATATGCCACGTTTTCATTTTTAACCCATTGATTGCAGATTACAAACACCAAAGACAGCTAGCTCAGTTGGCAACGTGCTGGTTGATTTCTCCAGAGGGCACGAGTTCGATTCTTGGCCCTGGCATTTTCTCTTTACCATTTTTCATAACTAACATGCTTTCTATATTTTCTTTTTAATATTTTCATCCTAATTTAATTTATCTTTAAATAATCTTCTCATGCATTTAAAAAATCACAAAAAATATTTTCCTTTTGCATTTTAATCAGAAAAATGTTTATTTAATTTTTGACATTAAAATTAATATTTTTGCATGCATATTTTAATTAATTGTTAAATAATCATTAAATTGACTTTTAATTGCTTTTAATTATCAATAAAACCAAAAAAAAACTAAAAAAAAAAATGTAAATACTTTATTAATTTTATTTAAGTAATTATTTTGTAAATAAATACTAATAAATTGAATTAGTTTTAATTAGGCAACTTTAACTTTTTTTTTAATAACTAAAATAAATTTAGAATTAGGTTTTTATTAACTTTTAATTTTAATTCTTTTATTTTTATTTTCATTAAAAAACATATAAATACAAAAAAAAACATTTTTCTTTTAATACATTAAATAATTAGTTTTAATTCCATTTAATCACAAAAAAGGACAAAAAAATTCAATTCTTTTCTTAAAAGGGTCAAAAACCCTAGGACGTTCCAATTTAATTTCTTTTCGCGCGTTATTTTTTATATTTTGATTATTATGTAACTGCTTCAAGAATGTAATAGTAATTAGGTTTATTGCTTTCTTTACTTTCCGCACTTTATCAAAACGGGTCTTTGTTTTTTTTTGGCGATGTATAGACCCGCGCCTTGTAATAGCGTAGCTTTACATTCCCACAATTTATTTTTCGCACTCCTAACTGTTAATAGGCATGAAAGACTGAATGATAAATTAAAAACAATTCGTAGCTCACAAATAACATGTACAAGATAACCTTAACTAAAAAACAACACACAAAGCACATGCCACTTCTAGGGTACGCCTCACTGGTTGCCTCGACGTGGTCATCAAGTATAGGGTGTCTTAGAGGTCGCCCTCCTGTCTAAAGATCCAGTTGCCTCGAAACGGTTGCCTCAGATAAAAGGATCTAGGACATTAGGGTTACTTCTAAGACGTCCTACTATTGCTTCGGTGACCACACTGTCCAGATAATCGAATTGACCCGAACACCTCCAACGATGGTGCTACCTACCTCTCAATGGTGGGATAGCAATATCTAAAGGACTCTTACACAGCTTAATTCCTTAGAGTAGGTAGATTCTCATGGGTACTTGCTCTTTCAAACAAACAAAAACATCTTTTGCACCCCACACTTTCAAAAAGTTTTCAAACAAAACACTTCATACACTCTTGAGGACTGATACAAGAGTTACTTAGAAGTTTTTCAAACGAACTTTTTCAAAACCCACACACACTTGAAAAGCAAACAATTTTGAAAACATAAGAGCAAGTACCTAAGAGCCCATGGATAACCATGGATAGAAAGGGTGCTAACACCTTCCCTTTCTATAAATCTACCTCCCGAACCGAGAAACATTCTCGAATAAGGAATTTTTCTGTGCTTTTCTCCTTTCCATATTGGAGAACATAAAAGACGGTGGCGACTCTTGCTTACCGCGACATTTCGCGAAACCAGCTAAAAAAACAGTCAGTTCTATTTCCACCGATCACATAGGGCCATAAAGGCAAGATACTAAATTACTAAATTATCCTTCAATAGGTTGTATAAGAAACCCATGCCATCAAAAATCTGATCCCAAAACATGAATTCACTTGGAAGATGAGCCACATGCTTTCCCTCCATTTCCTCCTAACAAGCCACTTGCTTCCTGATCAATGGAGGTCGGGGTCACGTCACTCATAAAAAATTTACCGACATCATCCTTTTTCTTCTTAACTGGAGGGGACTTACAGGTTCCAGTTGCAGATTGGGTCGTAACTAGAATGACCTTCAGCATGGTGCCCTTCGACACATATTGTTTTCTCTTTTTGGTGACTCGGTTTTGAAGCCCGTCTAGATTACCCTGATGCACTGGCTGGACTCTTACTCAGCGGTCTTTGGCTTGTGCCATAAATTTTTTTTTCTCGGCCACCATAACATTAGTCATCTTTTCTTCACAGACAATAAAAAATTGTTTGGTGTCGGATAAAGAGAGAATAAATATTCGATCAATCTATCTAGGTTGCCTTTATACTTGAACAAATTATGCACCCACATAACTTGGAATAGCTCCAGAAGATCATCCGTCTCTCTTTTAGTGGCACTCGGTTTATGTGGGTCATGACAAATAATAGAAAAAGGGTCAATGATCAAATAAAAAGGAAACCGATAGTCCCTTCTTCCTCTTATATTACTTTCAGGCAATGAGCACCACTCCTAACCTATAGGAATTTGTTCTTCCATCCCTTATAGTTTAAAGTGCAGGGGAAAGGATGGCCCACCCGTGCATAGAATTTACGAAAATCTAACCTCCTTTATACACACCTTTAGATTTATAGAAAGAAAAGAAGATGCCAATGGAGGGCATGATATTAAGACCCCAACAAAAAACCTCAAACACCCAGGAAAAATCCCAACTATTAGGATGAAGTTAGGAAGGAGACATTCAAGATTTTCAGTAGTTCAAATTGGAAGATAGTAAAAAGGGATACCCACACTAAGTCATCAATAACGTCGAGGTAAAAGTAAAAAAATTTGTCGGGACAAGTTGTGTTTCTGAAATATGTTAGTGAGTTGTGTAGGTGGAAAAAACCTCTATTTAAATAAGAGTTAGGGTACATGAAAAGTCTCATAGGCAAAAGGATATAAAGGAAGTAGTAGTAGGATCAACGATGGCAGTATGGACTTTACAAGGGCAAATAAAAATAAAATCATGAGATATTAAGTTACTTCTTAAAACTCAGAATACTAAGATTTTTATGGTGGATAGATGTTCGGTTAAGGCGGATTGGAATTATCATATGACTTTTAATCTTAAGCACTTCACTTCTAAGGGCCTTACGGTTGGGAGTTGTATACATCCCGAGAAATTACAATGATTGGGATTTGAGACCGGTTGAAACACATAGTCAAAATACCCGAGTGAGATATCCCATAAGCATCTCACCCCTTTGGGCCTCATGCTTAGGGGATGTTTACATACCAGAATATGAACGGTCCAGATTGTAACTAGGGATGTAAATGGATATCCATGGAGACTGATAATATGATATACGTGTCCCTTCTGTTGGATATGTTGCAACAAATTTGTTCATATCCCTTTGGTTTTGATGGTAACAAAGTACTTAAAGAACAAATGGGTATACTAACATATGTTTAAGTGTGCAGGATCATAAGCTTAAAAATTAACTTGGTTCTGACCTTAATAAAGGCATATAAAGATAACCTAAAAGACTCAGATTCTGAAGGATCAGTATATGATAACTCAGAACCTGGTATCTCAGCTTCTGGTGGTAGCTCAAAATCTGAAGACCTAAGTTAAAGATACTCAATTTTTGATACGTACTCTGTCTCTAAAGCATAACTATCTTGTCAAAGCCATATTATGTAGTAAGTCAACTAGAGTTTATTAGTGCAAGGCTCAGGGAAAGATGACATGACCTGTTAAGTATGATGCAACATTTTTTGTAGATGCCTAGTATGAGGAAAAAGCTATGGATTGTCGCTACCGCGAAAAGTACCGACGCAAACAGAGTCGCCATCGAATGTTATTTATCCCATAAGGGTAAAGGAAAACATCGAGTAAACCCCAAGTGGTCAAGAACAAGGTCTCGCAATAAAGAACATGGTATGAAAGTCAGTTACACAAGGGCAAGGTATTAACACCCCTCAAGTTCGTGGTACTCCATGAGATCCACTCTTGATTTTCTAAGTAGAGGGTGTGTTATATCTAATGCTTACAAGATAAAGGAATTCATTGTTAACAAACAAAAAGAAAGTTTTTATTATTGCGCTCGCCTAGGTTTTACAACCCCGTGCCTTGTATCTCGAAAGAATCAGAGCACCGCAGTTCTTCTCAAAGATTTTGGTTTGTTGGTGTATTTAATGGGTAACAACCCTTATTGAACATGTTTTCAAAAGAAAAATCCCAAGCGGAAAAAGAGATTGAATTGGTTGAGTGCTTTGTTGGGATCATAGAAAATGGATCCCAATGGAGGGACACTTACTACTTCTCCGCTTATTTGCAAAAGACTTTATGAGTTGAACCACACCAAAGACTATGAACGAAAGAAAGAACAAGATAGAGAATGTACCCTCTCATCCTTTTCCCATTTCTTAAGGTTCGTGTGGAGTATGGTTCTCATATTTATTTGTTAGATGCTTTAGAATTTTCTCAAGAAAATAGGCTTTAGTCTTTCAAACATGCAATGCAAAGACTATCAACTAAGGGAACTTGAATCCTAGTTGTTATAATACAATGGTGGACCTAGAGTTAGGATACAGGTAATCCTACCTAGTTGTTTTCATGCATGGTTTACAAACCTAGAGTCTACTTGATCCAAACCAGGGTTGAATCAAGAACCTAAGGGAGCATGTGATCAATCAACAAAGAAAATAAGAAGAATGATGTCGTGATCTCAGCTGGGGTGTAACAATGGGAGACTCCTTGTGATAAACCAAAAGAAAAGAAAAATAACGATGTCGTGATCTCAGTCGGGGTGTAAGGTTGAGGGACTCCTCGTTCATCACAAAGTAAACATATAGACAAGTATTAGAAACACCAAACAATCCTAGACAAGTAATATGATAAGCATATCATCTAGAGGTAAGTCTATGCAAGTGATAGGAAAGAGAATATGCATCAAGAAAGCACTAGCCTAAGCAAGTGATAGGAAAACATGGAATAAACAAACACTTAAACAAGTGATAGGTCTACATGAAATAAGAAATCATGTTATAAAGGAACACGTAAAAAAGTGATATGTCTATATGCAAATCCTAAACATGCAATAGGATGACAAGTTATCAAGACAAACATGTATGAGATGTAAAATTATCCTAAACATGCAATAGGATATGTCACGGTGAAAAATTGAGGAGACCAAAGTATTGAGGAACTTGACTCGCAAAGACTTAAGAAGTCACCATAGAACATTATTGTTTCCAAGAAAAAGGGAAAAGATTGAAACCCTATTGTTTAACATGCAATGAAAGAAGCAAAGACTAAAAGAAAATCATAAGGAAGAGATCCAAGTGTTGGCTCCTAAATTCGACACCTTTGTTTTGATTGTTGTCAGCCATTAAAGCTGAAGGATGTCTTCGACTGGTTAAGTCTGTCGAAATGCCCGTCGAAAGATGGCAAAGTACTTAGAAGATTTCTTCCAAGGAAGAAGGCTGGTTGCCTTCGACGTCGAAGGAGTTTCTCGTCGAAGATATCTCTTGACGAAAGTGTTCGATGGTTCAGAGTGGAGTAGTTTGAAATTCAAGCTTTTGGAGGGAAAACGGTTTCCAGCAGTTACCACGTGCAAACGTGCAAGGATCTGGAGCGTCGAGCATGGAGAACGTGCCAAGTGGATTGATCTCGAAGCAGTGTAACTGCCCGACGGTTACTTGGGATGTTTTAGTATAAATAGGAGTAGACATGTAGTTTCTCGCGTGTGTTCACAATTCTATACAAAGTCACTCATATAGATTCAAGTACCCAGTGTGTGAGAAAGAATTGTTGAGAAATGTATGTGTGAAACACCAATTTTATCAATTAAAGTCATTTACTTTTCCAGAAATTTACTTGCTTTCCTCTTTACATTCTTGTCGAACCTTTTACTTTAAAGCCTTGTTTATTTTACCAAGTCTTTCCTTTATGCAATTCATTTAAAGCCAATTTATTTAAAGCCTTATCCAATTCAATCAAACTTCAAAATCAACCTATGTCCTAGGATCAATCTGATCGATCCTGCGAGTAACCAAATAAGTAACCATTTGGAGGATCAGCGGTTGTTTACCAAAACCCAAGGTAAACAAATTGGCACACCTGGTGGGACTGTGTGTTGATTGTTGAAAATAATCTCATCTTTTCGAGTTGTATGTTATTGAGGAGTGGTAGAATATACACTAACGATAACAATACTGCCAGAGGAAGGGAAGAGATGGAGAATCCGCCAAACACTAACGAAATCCCACAAACGAGTGTGGGAGCAACGGTTAGTATGACCGTAAGTGAAGCGACAAATGTTGGTTCGACACCAGCATTATCGGTCACAACCACGGGGCCAATACCTTCGTTAGCAGGCCCTAGGATACCTTTGGGAACCCCCCCACCAAGGGGAAATTTAGGCACAAGGCCTTTGGTTCCCCCAGGATTTATTCCATTCTATGGTATGCCAACTTCTGAAGTGGCAAGCCTGACGAATGCTGCGTCCACTTTTTCAGACCCTTTCGTGAGTGCCTCTTCGCCACTCCAAGGCTCTGGAGTAGGCATGGCGAATAGAAATAGGACCCAACTCTTAGGAGGAACGTCCCAAGTAGCCCATGGCCTTACAAATGCCTCGACAGCAGTCTTGAGGCAACAGATGGACGAAAGCAACCATGATATGGTGCAAATGTTGGCACAAACTTTGAGTACAGTGCTAAACCCTCTAATACAAAACACTACTCAATCAAATCAGCAAGTGACAGCGCAAATGACGCGTTTGGCTGACTTCTTTGGAGTACCCCAACCTATTCGACAGCCCCAAAGGGCGCAAATAAGGGGAAATCAGGGGATATTTTTAGAGGAAGAAACCACCATTAACCAGGCTCAACAGCCTGTCGAAGAGAACCTTAGGGCACGATTGGAACAGCCTGTCGAGGAGCCTAGGGTAATAGCCCCAGAGGTAAGGTTAGTTAACAGAAACCAAAATGCTGACGAAGTGGTTCATCATGTCCAATACCAAAACATGGGTTTGGAAAACAATCTGGCAACCATGATCGAAAGGATCATGACTCAGAATGGGATGAACATGGGCTTTCGAAGGCCCAACTTTACATCTCCATTGTCAGAATACGTGTTACAAACGGACTTACCTCCTAGATGCAAAGTCCCCAAATTTACTAAGTTCTCTGGGGACACGACAGAATCTACTGTCGAGCATGTGGCGAGATACTTGATCGAAGCAGGAGACATTTCGAATAACGAAAACCTAAGGATCAAGTACTTCCCAAGTTCTTTAACCAAGAACGCTTTTACTTGGTTTACAACTCTCCCCCCAATTCGATCCATCATTGGACCCAGTTGGAAAGATTGTTCCATGAACAATTCTACATGGGGCAAACCAAGATAAGCCTGAAAGAACTGGCCAGTGTGAAGAGACGTTTCACTGAACCTATAGACGAATATCTGAATAGGTTTAGGTTGCTCAAGGCGAGATGTTTTACACAAGTGCCAGAACATGAGTTGGTCGAAATAGCCGCAGGCGGTTTAGATTATTCCATTAGGAAGAAGCTAGACACCCAGTACCTAAGAGACATGGCCCAACTGGCCGATAGAGTTCGACAGGTCGAACGCCTCAAAGCTGAAAAAGCTAAGGCAACGAAAACTCACAAGAGAGAGAGGATAGCGTACGTTGAGATGGATGACGAAGATCTAGAATCCTTCGACGATGCTTTAACTGTCGAAGAAGGAGAAGTCGATTTAGCAGAACTAAAACAAGGGCCACCATACTCTTGTAAACTGTTAGTCCCCTCAAATGGGAAAAATCCCATTGGTCCAGAAAGGACCAACGATAGGTTCCCAAAAAAGACTTATAGTTTTGACATCACAAAATGTGATGAAATATTCGACTTGCTAGTTAAAGATGGCCAAATGATAGTACCCCCAGGGGTAAAAGTGCCTCCTCTTGATCAAAGAAAGAAGAGAGGTTTTTGCAAATATCATAATTTTTTGGGCCATAAAACTTCTCAATGTTTTCTTTTCAGGAATCTTGTGCAAGACGCTATTGAGGAAGGGAGATTAAAGTTTGCAGACAAATCCCCCATGGCTATCGACTCCAATCCACTGAAGGCTGAAGCCCACTATGCTGAACCCTCTGAGGTGAACATGATAGAGGCAACCAGGATCCAGTCGAAGAAGCCAGGAATTACCATGGTCGAAGTCTCAAAGGACCACATCAACATGCCAATCTTTGGCAGTTTTTCTGGAAATTTATCCAGGAAGACAATTGAAGCTGTCCAGAAAGCGGTCGAGAACCCGAAGTCGGAGACTGCTGAAGCACAAAAAACTGGATCAAAGCCCAGTTCCCACTTGGCCACCGTTCAAGGCCAGACGGAGAATCTGGAGATACAAATGAAGCAGTTAACTCTTGCTAACAAAGATACAATGAATATCAACATGGTCGAACTCTCTGACCCAAAAGCATCAGAAGAGGCCATGAGGCAAGAACAGGCTAATAAGACTGCTTTCCCTCGGGAAAACGAAAACTTGGAAGATTTTTTACAAAGATTCCAGAAAAAGAAATCAGAGGTGATGCTGTGTCCAAGATGCAGTTCGATCTTTGATAAAAAAGCTGCTGAGCACATTCAAGGCGTAAGAGCAGCGAATAAGAGAAGGGAGAATGCTGACCTTCGACATGATCCCAGAAGGGGTTCTAACCAAGAAAAGAGGCCATTAACTTTTAGGCCTCCAACAAATGTGCCAGTAGACACTTGGTACAAAACCTCTGGCCGGAAAAGGCCAAGTGAGGAGAAATGGCATTCTTTCGATGTGCCAAGAGGTTCCTCTTTGACTCAAAAGAAAGAGCCTCAAGTTGCTGCACCTAAGGTTGCACAAGTGTCCAGCAACTACAAGGGTAAAAATCCTATGTCTCGATCTCAATGGAGGAGATATCAAAGGAGACGAAAAACTGAAAGGGAGGCTGCCAACGAACCTAAGGCATAAACTAGTTCGAATGTTCCTCAAAGGAAACAAAGGAAGCCTCTAGAGAGAGAGCCAGTAACCAACAGGCTAGTTTGGCCTAACCAAAGTGAAGTCGAAGACGAAGATGATGCTGAGTCTGATGATACTTTGGATATAATGGTGAATATTGTTTCAGTGCTGCCCAGGGAATTCAATCGACAGGTAGAGGTCGAAGCAAGTGACTGGGAAGTGGAGCAAGAAATGGCCAAACATAGGCCAGTGTGCTATTTTGTCATGGACAATGGCACTACTGAGGAACAAAATGGCTTCTTCGAGCCACCTACAGAGGCGATGAAAAATCACCTCAAGCCTTTATTCATAAGGGCTAAACTTGAAGAAACTACTGTGAACAAAATATTGGTCGATTGTGGGGAAACCATCAATATTATCCCTCACTCTATGCTAAGGAAAATTGGCAAAAGGGATGAGGAAATTAAACCTCACAACATGGTCTTGTCGAACTATGAGGGCGGCATAGGGACCACTATGGGAGTGATCCAGCTAGATATCAAAGTTGGGTCTATCCTTCGACCAACGATGTTCATGGTCATATCGGCCAAACCTAACTACAATCTTTTGTTAGGCCGTGAATGGATTCATGGTGTTGGCGCTGTGCCTTCATCGATGCACCAAAGGCTGCTGCTATGGCGTCCAGATGGGATGGTCGAAAACATAGAGGCAGATCAAAGCTACTACCTTGGCGAAGTAAATCACCTGGGTTTGGCAGATTTCGACAAAAACTTGGCTCACATAGGGCCATGTCCAACACCTGACTTCGACATGGCGCCAGCGCCAAACACCTTTTGTTCCCTATACCTGCATCCTGAGCATGGTTTCCAATGGGACAGAGAAGACTTGTCCCACATAGACTTCAGTGGGTTAACTGATATCCAACCAACTGGTTGGGGAAGTGAATTCAGTGATAATGACTGAGTCACAGTCTTTGAAGCGAATTTCGGCTTATGTGGCCGAAACCAAGATGATAACGGCTCTCGAAGCCGAAGTAAAGTACATGGACACACAGGCCAATGATCAACAATTATCTGCTGTTGGCCCAGGAAAGGATTTCGATCCAAAACCTCCTGATATCATGCCAAAAGAAATGCAGGAACAGAGGCTCGACGCCATCTATGACGATGAGCCTTTGGGCTTCGAAAAGGATCCCTTGGCGAACAACATTAAAATGTTAGCACAAGACCCTTTAGAAGAAATCAACTTAGGCGAAGGATCAGAGAAAAGGCCAACTTACATCAGCGCTAAAATCGATCCAGAACTTAGGTTGGAAGTAATCCAATTGCTGAAGGAGTTTAAAGACTGTTTTGCATGGGATTATGACGAAATGCCTGGTCTCGACAGAGGATTGGTAGAACTTCAGTTGCCAATCAAACCTGGGAAGAAGCCAATCAAGCAAAATCCAAGGCGCTTCGCTCCAGAAATATTGTCGAAGATCAAAACGGAGGTCGAAAGACTTCTGAAATGCAAATTCATCTGTGTTACAAGGTATGTCGAATGGATTGCAAATATTGTGCCAGTAATTAAGAAAAATGGCACATTAAGGGTGTGCATAGATTTCAGAGATTTGAATGCTGCCACCCCCAAAGATGAATATCCTATGCCTGTGGCGGAAATGCTAGTCGATTCTGCCGCTGGTTATGAATACCTGAGTATGCTCGATGGTTATTCAGGATATAATCAAATATTCATTGCTGAAGAGGATGTGTCGAAAACAGCTTTTCGATGCCCTGGGGCCTTAGGCACTTACGAATGGGTAGTGATGCCTTTTGGCCTAAAGAACGCTGGGGCAACGTACCAGCGAGCAATGAATACTATCTTCCATGATTTTATTAACACTTTTATGCAAGTATATATTGATGATATTGTTATAAAATCTGTTTCCAGGAAGAATCACATTGACCACCTTCGACAATCATTCGAAAGAATGAGAGAACATGGTCTGAAGATGAACCCTTTGAAGTGTGCGTTCTGTGTGAAAGCTGGAGATTTCTTGGGCTTCGTTGTCCACAAGAAAGGAATCGAAATCAACCAGAACAAGACGAAGGCAATTCTGGAAGCGAAAGCGCCATCGAATAAGAAGGAATTGCAATCTCTCTTAGGCAAGATAAATTTCTTAAGGAGGTTTATATCTAATCTAAGTGGGAAAGCTCAGGCCTTTTCACCCTTACTTCGACTGAATAAAGAGGGGTTCGAATGGGGGCAGGAGCAACAAGAAGCCTTCGACAAAATCAAAGGGTACCTAACTAAGCCACCTATTTTGGTGCCTCCTTGTAGCAATAGGAGTATGAGATTGTACATAGCTGCATCTGACAAAACTCTGGGAAGTATGTTAGCCCAAGAGGATGAGAATGGAGTCGAAAGACCCATTTACTATCTCAGTCGAGTTTTGAATGATGCAGAAACTAGATATAGCGAAGTTGAAAAATTGTGTCTATGTCTGTATTTTTCTTGTACAAAACTCAAGCAATATATAAAACCAGTTGATGTTTATGTTTCGTCTCATTTTGATGTTTTCAAATATATGTTGTCGAAACCTATCTTGCATAGTCGAATTGGCAAATGGGCATTAGCATTAACTGAATACTCCTTGACCTTTATGCCTCTTAAGGCAGTAAAAGGACAAGTGGTTGCAGATTTCATAGTCGACCACTCAATTCAAGTCGAGGATATTAATTATGTGGAGATAGAACCTTGGAAATTCTACTTCGATGGTTCCAGCCATAAAGATGGAACAGGGGTAGGAGTCTTGATTATTTCTCCAGATAAAATTCCAACAACATTCAAGTACAAAATAGCAGGTTCTTGTTCGAACAATGAGGCTGAGTACGAAGCTCTAATTACTGGCCTTGAGATATTGTTGGAATTGGGGGCAACTCGAGTCGAAATAATGGGAGACTCAGAGTTAGTCATCAAGCAAGTCACAAAGGAATATAAATGCATAAGGGAGAATCTCATTATGTACTTTGTGATAGCAAATCGTTTATTGAAACAATTTGAAACGATCAATATTCGACACATACCCAGAGTCGAAAATCAAATAGCCAATGACTTGGCACAAATTGCATCTGGGTATAAGATTTCAAAAACGAAATTGCAAAGAGCAATCGAAGTTCGAGAAAAGATAAAAGCAACTTGTCTATCACCATCAGACTTGGAATCGACGAGACTAGGATATGCTGATCACAGTAACTTCGAGATTTCGTTCATTGATAATTTGTCAGAGCAAGATTGGAGGAAACCTATTGTGGACTATCTCCAAAATCCAGGAGCTTCGACAGAACGAAAAACAAAATATAGGGCGTTGAGTTTTGTACTCATGGGTAATGAGTTATTCAAGAAGACGCCTGAAGGGGTGTTGCTAAAATGTTTAAGTGAAACTGAAGCATACATAGCCCTTTCGACTACGCATGCTGGGGCATGTGGGGCTCACCAAGCAGGCCATAAGATGAAATGGTTGTTGTTTCGACAAGGACTATATTGGCCCACTATGCTGAAAGATTGTGTTGAGTTCGCCAAAGGTTGTCAAGAGTGTCAAATCCATACAGGCATCCAACATGTACCAGCAAGCGAACTTCACTCGATAGTGAAGCCTTGGCCTTTTAGAGGATGGGCGTTGGATCTCATTGGAGAGATTCGACCAGCATCATCAAAGAGTCAGAAATACATATTGGTAGGCATTGATTATTTTACTAAGTGGATCGAAGCTGTCCCTTTAGTCAATGTAGACCAAGAAAATGTCATTGAATTTATTCAAAAGAACATTATCTTTAGATATGGAATCCCTGAGACAATAACAACTGATCAAGGGTCAGTTTTCACTGGTCGAAAGATGCAGGAATTTGCTCAGGAAACAGGTTTCAAACTCCTAACATCCACGCCTTATTATGCACAGGCGAACGGTCAAGTCGAAGCAGCTAACAAAGTGGTGATTGGCTTGATAAAGAAACATGTTGGGAAGAAACCAAAGAATTGGCATAAGACGTTAGACCAGATTCTGTGGGCTTGTCGAACGTCCCCAAAAGAAGCCACTGGTACAACACCGTATAGGCTAACTTTTGGCCATGATGCAGTGTTGCCAGCAGAAATTTGTCTTCGATCTGCAAGGGTTCAGAGGCATTATGATATTCCTTCTGAAGTTTATTGGAACATGATGTTAGATGAACTGGTGGATTTAGACGAAGAGAGATTACGCGCTCTCGACCTACTCAGGCTTCAGAAGAAAAGAGTAGAAGACTCTTATAATAGAAAGGTAAAACCTAAGGTATTTTTGCCTGAAGAACTAGTTTGGAAGGTAGTTCTTCCCATGGATCGAAGGGATCGAAGCATGGGGAAATGGTCACCCAAATGGGAAGGACCCTTCAGAGTTATCCAAACTTTTTCTGGTGGAGCCTATGAAGTCGAAGAGTTAAGTGGAGATAAAAGGCTCTTGAGAGTAAATGGTAAATATTTGAAAAAATACAAACCTATACTTCAAGAGATAAAAATAAAATAATAAAAGAACAAGTCTAAATTAACCATAAAAATGCCAAAATAGAAATTTTATAAATTTCAGCCAAGATGGCAATTGTTGTCGAATAACGATTACAGAATATGGTTACAAAAGAGAATCAATCAAAAGGTAAGAGAGTTCTTGAGTCGAAGATACTTGGCTTGCTGCAGCTCCAACCTCTTCTTGCACCAGGAGTTTTCCTGCACTAGTTTGGCAATTTGAGCGTCGAGGCTTTGGGCCCTCTCAGCAAATTCCAGGCCTTGTTTGATCTCAGTCTGGCTCTCGGTGTCTGAGATGGTCGAAAGAAGTTCCTCCTTGAGTACAGTGTTGGCGTTTATCTTCGCCTCTATTTCTGCGATTTGCGCCCGGAAGGAAGCATTCTCTCGATCAATGGCATCGACTTTTTCCTGCGCAGACGCTTTTTGTTTCGACAACTCAGCAATTCGAGAAGTCGAATCTGAGACAACAGTCCACGCAGAGGAGCTTTTTCCATACAACACCTCAAGCTGACTGTTAAACCCCCTTTGGCGCCTGTAATCTGCTGAGACTTGATCAATCATAGAGTGTAACTCCATGATCAAGTCTGAGACTTCTGGGGCTACAGCTTCAAAGTCGACAGCATTCAAGACCTCTTTCAAGCATGATGGAGCAGTGGGATCCCCCTCTAAAGCCTTCATCAAGTCCCTCTTGAAGAACTGGGCCTTAACCTTCGCCAAAGCATCATCAAGGGGAGAAGTTTCAGTAGACTTCCCCGACAGGGTAGGAACTTCCTGACTCGCGTCAGACGAACTCTTGCTCTCGATGATGGCGTTGAGGTAGCTAACAGGGTCAGTTTCTTTCAAGAGTTCCAAGTCCTCTTTCGACCTGTGCTTCGTTGAGGTAACCCTTGCAACAGTATTGTCGTGGGTTTGAGGTTCTTGAGTGTTAGGTGCCTCGACTGGTTGCTCTTCGACTCGGACTGGGGCAGTACCAGCGTCGACTTGTGGTTCTTCGCTAGCATCACCCTGGGGTCCTTCGCCAGCGTCATCTTGGTGTTCTTCGCTAGCGTCACCCTGGTGTCCTTCGCCAGTGCCACCTTGGTTCTCTTCGTCGGCAGCATTTTGATTTTCTTCGCCATCATTGCCTTGGTCCCTTTCTTCATGATTCTCTTCTGACAGATCCACCACCTGAACCGTTTCTGGCTGTTGTTCCTCCACCAGAGGTTCCTCTGTTGGTTTCTCTACCGTTTCAGCATTGGCCTCATTCTCAGTATGGGCTTCGTCATTGCCCAAGCCTTTTTCCTGAGGCCTGCTAAGTTCAGCAGATTCCAGCGTTTCTGAGGTCCTTGGCGGAGAACTTTCAGTAGTGTCCTGAAAAGGGAAAGAAGACAAATCTTCAGATGTCGAAAGAGACACAATCGAATATGGGTATCTATGCCTAAATTATAAAAAGGTCTAAGGGATTACCTGTGGATTAGCTTCAGCCCCAGGGCTGGAATTGTCGCTTTCGACAGGTTTGTTAAGAAGGATGTTTAGTTCCTCCTCGGTTGGCTCCTCGATGATCACTGGAGGTGGCCTAGGCTTTCTCACAGCAACCTTTATTCTGACAGTTCGACCTTCAGGAGCAGGAGCAGGAACAGAAGCATCCTTCGTCAACTTTCGCCTCTTCAGAGGGGCAGGAGGGGAATCACTTTCTTCATCACTCCCAGATTCGACCACCAGTCCTGGCCGTTTCTTGGGCGAAGGTGCCTAGAAAACCAATAGGAATTCGATTGAATAATTGCATCGAAAATCAAAAATCGAAAGCCAGAAAGAAAATGAAGAAAGTCTGGTTACCGATATAGAAGGCTTCTTCGAAGAGCCTTCCCCCTGTTGGTTGCTTGTGGTCTTCGCCGGCGCTGTAGTCTTCGCCGGCGGTGGAGGTTTTGTCGAAGGGCCTCCTCCTTGTTGGCCTTCTGTAGCCTTTTTGGCTACAGGCTTTCGAACAACTGAAAGCAAATGAAAAAATTAACAGGCTAGCAGTCGAAAAAGACAAAAAGTAATGTGAGAGCATGAACTTACATTTCTTTATTTTGTCCAACACAAGGACAAAAGACTTCTGCAGCTCATCCATGAAGTCCTTCTCATCGAAGAAGTACTCAGCATAATAGCTTTTCCACCACTCCTCGAAGGATGGTGAGCAAAGGAAATTGAGATGGTAGTCAAACAGCGAGAGGACTGTTCGACCAGCATATCTTCCGATATGCTTGATGGCAGCTTCTTCTGTGTAATCATTGCAGAAGTACAACATTGACTTCTCTCTTTGAAAAATCGGAGAAGGTAGGGTTTGGATAATACCAAACTGGCAAGATACCAGGTTTGGTTGGTATGCAATCAGACTCAGATGAGTCTTAGAACTCTTGAATCGAAGAGGCATGATCCTTGGTGTAAGGAGCGCCTCCCAAAGTATTGTATGCTCATCGACATTGGGACCACTCGACGCCCTTGGATGTGGCCTTGTGAACCATGCTGGGCCTACCTGCCGTCGAGCAAATGGGGCCATAGTTGAAACAAACTCCTTCCTTCGAGCAAACATTAGGACGAAGTTGGTGAAGGTTTGCTGAAACTCCAGTCCATCTTCCGTAGGTGTCAGCAGAGCCAGCCTGGTTCCTTCGATGCGTCTATTCGCTATTGCTGGAGCCTGTTCATTTACCTGAACCTTCTTGGGCAAAAAAGATTCGAAAGTGGCGTTGAGCCACAGTTGGAGCAGCCAAAAGGGCCCAGCAAGTAGCAAACTGGCCCTGTCCTCGATATGTTTCAGAAGAGTTGCCCCATTGCTGATCGAATCATAGAGGCTAGCCAGAATCAGTTCTGCCAAACAGATGTTTTGGCGGTGATGCAGTTGAGTAGAAAGAGTGACCATCTTTTTGGTCACTTGTAGAGACTTCGAGCAAAACACAAAGCGAGTCAGCCATAAGGCTAGAAACGCTATGTGTTCGACATCCGACACAACATCTGTCGACCTGTCATGATAATGGTTGATGAAAGTGGTGTATGTTGGTTTGGTCTCAGAGAAGCCAATTTGGTCCTCCGACATCTCCTCCGGATCGAAGTAATCCCCGGTGGGTCGAAGGCCAGTAATAGCGGCCACATCGAAGAGTGTGGGGGTTAGCATCCCACAGGGAAGATGAAAAGTAAAGTGGGAATAGTCCCAGAACAACAGTGAAGCTATCAGCATCTCCGGGGAGTAGTTCAAACCTGTCTTCGACAGCATCACTAGGTCGAAGATTCCCATATCCTTCCAGATCGAAGTTTGGTGCTTCTCCAACTTTGTTAGCCAAGCAACGTAATCGGAGGTAAGGTTAGGGCAAGACCTGAAGACCCTAACACCTCTGTTGAAGAAGCGGAGGTCGATTTTTTCACGTGCAGGGTCTTCATTGTCTTCTGCGTCTTTTTTGGCGCATGCGACTGGTTTGAGTTTCTCGACTATCGGGAAATAGCTCTTGATCTTCAGAGCCTCAGAGATGCTTGGATTCATGGGGCCAGACATTGCAAAGATCTGGTTGGAGTATCCAACCGGGATCATCAAGTGGCGCGAGTAAGCATCGCGAACGGCGATGTCAGAAGGTTCAGGAACCCTTCGTTTGCCTGTAGAATTTACTACTGGGGCAGTGACGAAAACCTTGGGTTTAGCATGTTCAGTTGGTGCGTTAGCACTAGGAGCAGTAGAACCAGAGGCCATGGTTTGGTGTTGAGTTTGAAATAAGGTTGAAGATGAAGTGAAAGTGGAAGAGTTTCTGCAAAAGATAGCAAGCTTGTATGAAAACAGGGAAGTTTGAAGGCTAGATGGCGTAAAAAGTCCCACAATGGGATATTCACTGCTATTTATAGTAGTGGGAAAAATCCCCAATAACGAGGACATTAAATGCCATTTAATGCTGCAGGAGTTAGTGGGACGCGTGGCAGCCCCCTGTTGTTTTGGCCGTTTCTGCAGAAATAGAGGGACGCAGCGTGCGTCCTCGGTTTTGGGATTTGTCATAATGACAAATTCTGAAATGACGTTTGGTACTGCACGCCGTACTGAAAGTGACGTCCTAGGATCAAATCAATGATGGTTTTCTTGGGATTGCCAATAGTTGGTAAAAAGCAACAAAAAGTGCACAAGTTAATTTGTGACTAAGCGTGGAAAGACAAGTGTCGAATGGCGTTTCAAAGAATGCCTTTTTCTTTCAGAGTCGAAATAAGGCATTCTTGGGGGGCAATTTGTTGGCTCCTAAATTCGACACCTTTGTTTTGATTGTTGTCAGCCATTAAAGCTGAAGGATGTCTTCGACTGGTTAAGTCTGTCGAAATGCCCGTCGAAAGATGGCAAAGTACTTAGAAGATTTCTTCCAAGGAAGAAGGCTGGTTGCCTTCGACGTCGAAGGAGTTTCTCGTCGAAGATATCTCTTGACGAAAGTGTTCGATGGTTCAGAGTGGAGCAGTTTGAAATTCAAGCTTTTGGAGGGAAAACGGTTTCCAGCAGTTACCACGTGCAAACATGCAAGGATCTGGAGCGTCGAGCATGGAGAACGTGCCAAGTGGATTGATCTCGAAGCAGTGTAACTGCCCGACGGTTACTTGGGATGTTTTAGTATAAATAGGAGTAGACATGTAGTTTCTCGCGTGTGTTCACAATTCTATACAAAGTCACTCATATAGATTCAAGTACCCAGTGTGTGAGAAAGAATTGTTGAGAAATGTATGTGTGAAACACCAATTTTATCAATTAAAGTCATTTACTTTTCCAGAAATTTACTTGCTTTCCTCTTTACATTATTGTCGAACCTTTTACTTTAAAGCCTTGTTTATTTTACCAAGTCTTTCCTTTATGCAATTCATTTAAAGCCAATTTATTTAAAGCCTTATCCAATTCAATCAAACTTCAAAATCAACCTATGTCCTAGGATCAATCTGATCGATCCTGCGAGTAACCAAATAAGTAACCATTTGGAGGATCAGCGGTTGTTTACCAAAACCCAAGGTAAACACCAAGGTACGAGGGTTGATTATACAAAGGGAAGGTATTAGCACCCTAAGTATCTATAGTACTCTATAAGAACATTTTATAATATCTGGTTTTGGTTTAAAAAATTTTGCTTACTAAATGAGTGTGGAGACGGGAAAAATATTTTAGGATATTTTTGTTTGGAAAGACATAGCCTTATACCTACGTACCAATTAAGGATCAAAACCTTGTAATTCATGGTAAAAATAACAAAAGGGTTTGTTGTGGTTGATTTTAGGAGAATAAAATTTCATCATCTTTTAGAGAAAAAGCACAACTAATACCACCACAAGTATGAGAAGATGGATCTTGCATCATCATGAGGGAAGGGCTACTACCTTGGATATAAAGATCAACAAGTTTCCAACTAACATATTCATGTGGAAAGAATCACATTTACTTCAACAATTACTATGGGGATAGAAAAGTCATATCTCATCTATAAAGAGGATTTATATCTAACCTCTTTGAGAGAAGTTTTAAATTGAAAATCTGAGTGGCAAAAATATTTGAGTGAGGTTTAATCACTTTTAGTCTTTTGAAATTGTTTTGATAGATTTAAGTAAATTGAAGCTTTTTTAAAGAAAGAAAGTTTGAAAATGCAATGACACAAAGTCATGATTTTTATATGAAAGAGTTTAAAGTTTGAAAATTTACTTTTACGGTTAAAAGGGTTTTTAGAGTACATGAGAATACATAAGGTGATTATTCAAAAGAGTTTTATACAGGGGGGGGGGGGGAATGCATATGCTTATGACTATAAAGTTAACAATACTTTTGGATATTTGGGGGCATAAGTACTTTAACATAATTTACTTACACATACATCACAAGTGTTGAGCACAAAGGGAAAAGATTAACATACTTAAAAAGTTATAACAAAAGATAGAATAAACAAACAAGTAAGCAAACAAGCATAATATCACTTTGATTTGAAGGAGTTTATGAAGGAAATACATCCTTTAAATGGGAAGTAAACTCAAGGCACATGGATAAACAATCAAGGGAATAAGTCATGAATCATGGATTAGGGTTTTAGAAAAGTAAGATCAAACATCAAAAAGTCAAATCCTAAACCTAATTGAAATCAAGTTTTTCATGGTACAAATATACACATGGGTCTTGTTATCAAACACATTAATTAAAGAATGAAATGGTCATCCAAAAAGATTTTAATTGAGAAATAAACAAGAAACCAAGGAAAAGTCTTTTAAAACTACTAAAAAGGATTTGTTTTGAATTTAAAAAAAAGAGATTAAATAATTTTTTTTGGTATTTTTCACATATTTATAAAATAGGGTAGATAAATAAAGAGTGTGAACAAAATCAACTCAAAAGGAGTTGTTTTGATTGGTGAAAATTAATTTGAAAGTTTGTAATGAAATATACAAGAAAATGACTGATAAATATTAAGGAAAGGGGATGGCAAGAGTTGAACCCACGCCCTCAGGGTTATTGGCTAAAAGCCTTACCACCAGACCACGTGCCATGCTTGTACAAAGCGTGCGTTCAGTTGAAAATATTTGAAACCAAAGCCATAAAAATTAAAAAACAGAAAAAAAAAGAGAAAATGGAAAAAGGGTGGTTCACACTGGTTTGAACCCTTGCCCTTAGTGAGCAAATCCTTAGCACGCACATTCTTACCATTGAGGTTGATGTTTCATCCGTTCATAACATAACTTGTAATAAATTTAAAATAAACTCAATTTTCAAAAATGGAAAATATGGCGCCACCCCTCTTCTTCTTCTTCCCAGTAACGACAACAACAATAACCTCCATTGTCAAACTGTAAACCCTTCATTTCTCAACCATTTTGAAAAGTGTAAAAACCAAAATCACTCAGAATTTAACAAGGATTTCAAATATGCAAGCATCATAAATTAATACTGACTTCAACTCATGAATTTTTATCAGGACCAAACCGAAACTCTAATTGTTCAAAGACACGATTCTCAACACACAAGCAATATAAATGAAAAGTAAACACATAGTTAGCTTCAGGACATCGATATCTACATTTTTACTTTAGTATGTATGCACTAAAGATGCATGGATAAGAAGTTCAAAGTTTGAGTTTTTTACCAAGTTGGAGAAAGTCCAATGCTTCTTCTATGGATTTTTAGTGAAAAGTGACGATTCGATGAGCTTGCTGGGACCTTCTTGAATCTATTACAACCCTTACTTTGCTTTGAAAGTTGCTGAAATGCTCTAGCCAAGTCATGTTGCAAGCCACAATTTTTGAGTTTGGATGATGATGATGATGTTACAAAAGTGTAACAAGGGTTTAGACAAGTTCTAAATGATGATTATGAGGTGTTTGGATGGTTAGCTTGAAAATATATAACAAGGGTGATAAATTTGGAAGTTAAGGTTTTCAAGGTTTAAGAATGGAGTTTTTGAACCAATTTTGAATTTGAGAGAGTTTAGAGATGCTTGAGAGCTATGAATTGGTGTCTTTGAAGTGTAAGAAAGATCTCTATTTATAGAGAAAACTCAGAGGTAATAAGATGGACAAGTTCTCAAGTAATCAAGTTATGGCTTGGTTCAAATTCAAAGATCAAGTTATGTGAAATTTCCATGGTTTCAATGCATAGTACAAGGATTTGCTGGTATACAGACGTTGCTTCCTTGATTTAGGGTGGAGTGTGATATGAAGAAAGTAAAGGTATGAGCTCAAGGAAGGCTTTGTATAAAAAGCTTGCTTTTCAAGAATGACAATGGTGCATTTCTTCCTTAAATGACAAGTTATTTGGATAATAGCTTGTATCACCTGGGTAATGGCTCAAAAATTTGTCTACTCTTATGATCTTGGATAGATTTAGAGGTAATATGGCCCAAAAAGCAGGATTTTATAACATGGCTTGGAGATTTGATCATAAGGCTATCTCAAAAATGATATGTAATGCAACTTTGATCACCCAACTTCATCTCTTCGAAAATTCCAAATCAAGTAAGATAACTTGATGCCCTTAAACATTTCGGAAAGCTTGAAACTTTATGTACAACTTTCATGTTGAACACTTATTTTGAATCAATTTGGATCTTAGTGAAAAATGGCCATGAAGTTGAGATAAAAAAACTGACCAAAACTGTTTGATAAATTTCTCGAAGTGTTGGCAGAACTTCACATGCCCATATCTCTTTATTTGAGCATTTTTTGGAGATCAACCCTCAAAGCTAAAGTTGTAGAACTTTTAGTTCCCTACAACGTTCATGTTGAGAGTTTTCTTTGAATCAGTTTTCATATTGGTGAAACTTGCTTATGGAGTTAGGGCATTCTTAGGCACAAAACACTTGAATTTTTCTAAATGTTGGAAAATCTTCAAATTTGACTTTTGTTGAATTTCTTGATTTTCTTGATTCTTAATAATTAATTTTGATGAATTTTGGACATTTTGACGATCCTTAATCTTATAAGTTCAATGTTGACCAAAAAAAGTCTAAGTTTGACTTTTGTGTGACAGGTGACTTTTCATCAGTTGATTCCAATTCTTTCACTACCAATCAATTGTATATTTGAAAATGTCTTGAGCCATATAATTAGGTAAAGATGTTGCATTTGAGTTTTTTGAATCATTATTCAAGCCGTTAGATCATGCACTGAGCCAAAAGTTAATGATCTACTCCCTTCAATCAAAACCCTAATTGATTAAGAAGATTTCTTGATTCAAAATCCTGCTTGCCACAAGGAGAAAACGCACAACTATTTTTGTATTTAGAGATGCAATGATGCATATGAAGTGGAATCTTTGGTCATAAATTAGGGTACGACAGATGCCTCTATTTAAGTTTCTTCTATCCGGAGATGCAAAGATCAAAATCTTCGTCTCGACGCGATGAGAGGTACTTAAATACAAAATGTACAATTTTTGGCCCTAAGATGCCACAACAGAAAATATGCCTAAATGCTAACAAGAAAAAAATAAGGAATCCATGAAGGTATAATGAAAACCTCACCGGGGAGAAAGAAAAAACAATCCCAGGGAAAACCAAGCTACTGGGAGAAAATTAACTCAACTCATCAGGAGAAAAGAGAACTCAACTTTATTGAGGAATAACCCAGAGAGGAAGAAAACAAAACATGGTAACATCACCTCAATGATAACACTTGGTTCATGGATGAATAAATTAACCATCCATTAGAGTAAACAATATCTTTGCAAAAACTATCTCTATAATATCGAATAGATTAACCATCCATTGGAGTAAACAACATCTTTCACAAAGAACTATCTCTATTATATCGAAGAGATTAACCATCCATTGGAGTAAATAAAAATCTTCATAACAAACTATCTCTATCATATCGAAGAGATTAACCATCCATTGGAGTAAATATTATTAAGATTTGGGGACAAAAATTTCTGGGAACTTGACGGACTACTCAAAAGAGACTGTCGTTTTTCTTCCAAAAAGAAATCCGGGGACACACAAGCTTATCAAATAAAGAGATCACTACTTGTTGTCATGTAATAATTCTGAGAGTATTTGCAATAATGCTGCTGGGAAATAATTTCAACTTCTTGGGAAACCGCAAATAGATTCCTACTGAGGAGATAAAGTTTGCACATAAGGATCTTCAAAAAAAGTGCAAGTCCTCACTCTTGCGGAATAAATTTCTTCTAATAAAGAGAAAGTTTTAAAATGTGCAAAATAAATGCACTCGCAATCTAGGGTTTACTGCCTAGAGAGATCCAAACAAACATATTAGTCTGAGACAAGGTTCAATCCAGGGATAAACTGGAGAGAGACAGTCAAATAAGACTCTTCCCAAGGAGGTATAAACTCAAATTGGGATTTATCCTATCAAGATATGGACGGGAAAGCAAAAGAAAAAACTTCTTCCACGAGGGACAAGCTTAATGGGAAATCAAAAGGAACATCAACCTTTCTGCCTATAGCTAACACTCTATTGGAGGGAACAAAGAAATTATTGGGGAAGCAAGTACACTACTTGGGGATAAACACAACCAGAGTGAGTGGACTCAGGAACACCGAGAAATGCAAATATGCATGAATGGTGTTAGTATGTATGAATGAATACCATGTCTATGCTGACCATACAAATATAAACAAACAAAAAAATGTTAACACTAGGGATGACAAGATATAGTACACGGGAACTCGGGTAATCCCAACATCACCAATAGAGTAAGAACTTATTGTAAGTTCACTTCCTCCGGGAAGGGAAAATATCTTTTAATGGGGAGAAGCCCGAAGTTCATGTCTTCGATATTTCAAAAGGAAGAGGCAACAATATCCTTGAAATATTAACCGGAGGAAACTTAATTATATGGCAGTCTTTGAAAATCACATTGCCTTCTTAGTTCTACATTTCGGAATTTAACCATGCTCAGGGGAAACCAGTAACATTCCCTTTTAATTTTACGAGTTATAAGAAAACACTCTTTATTTTTATTCATATTTAAAAACACATTTTTATTAGAAAATAGTTTCAACATCATCATCATCCAGAATAAAATAAATTTTGTAAAGCTGAAATAAGATAAGAGTAGCAAACAAATAGGCAGCGACTCAAATTTATTTAATGGAATGGTAGTTCGCAAATTGTGCAACTCCATCTATCTTTACAATGTTTAAAAAATGGTAATTTTACGGGAAATGTTATATTGAAATACACAATCCTATTCTCCCTATCAACTTTGAATTCCAACAGTGTTTAGACTTTGTAGGCGATTTGATGAAGAGCCTTCGTAAAATAGATAGCTTGAAGAAGATCAACCTCAGAACAATGCAGTTACTTGTCAATAAGATTCCTAACTTTTGCCTAGATTTCCCTTTTGGGTTTTCAATCTACCAGGGTTATTATTTTTCTATTTATGTCTCTAATTTTTTGCTAGACCGCCCTTTCAAGTTTTTAGTCCACTGAGACGCTCATTTTTGCCTAAGTGGCCCTTTCAGATTTTCAACTTACCGAGCTCTTCTTTGATTTATTTTTAGACAAAGTATTTCTTGAATGCATCAGAATTTACAGGACACGGGAGCTCGTCACTATCCATAGTCATAAGAGTCATTGCACCGTTGGAAAAGGTTGTTTTAACAACCCCAAACCTTCAAAATTAGGATCCCACTTGCCCCTAACATCGGGTTGAAAAGATAAAATCCTTTTAAGCACAAGGCCTCCTTCTCTAAATTCACGAGGTCAAACCTTTTCATCGAACGCCTGTTTCATTCTCTTTTGATATAACCGACCATGACACAAGGCCGTCATCCTCTTCTCTTCTGTCAGATTCAATTGGTCATTTCGACTTTGACACCACTCATCCTCAAATAATTTAGCTTCCATTAGAACTCTCATTGATGGGATCTAAACCTCTACGGGGAGTACTACTTCCATTCTATATACTAGGGAAAATGGAGTTTCCCCTGTCAAAGTGTGAATGGAAGTGCAATAACTATGCAGAGCAAAAGGTAACATCTCATGCCAATCCTTGTAAGTTACAACCATCTTCTGGATAGTCTTCTTGATATTTTTGTTAGCAACTTCAATAACACCATTCATATTTGGTCTATATGAAGAAGAGTTTTGATGCTCTATCTTGAAATCATTGCAGAGTTCTTTCATCATTGTATTGTTCAGATTTGACCCATTGTTGATGATAATCTTGCTTGGCATACCATATTGGCATATGAGCTGGTTCTGGATAAACCTGTCCACTACTTTCTGAATTACATTCGTGTATGAAGCTGCTTCAACCCACTTAGTGAAATAATCAATAGCCACAAGGATGAAATGATGTCCGTTTGAGGCCTTGTGTAATACAGTGGGAGAACTGACTTGGTGTTTTATGTTTTATCGCGATTGTTGCGGATAGCAAGAGTCGCCATCGACTTTCCTTTTATCCAATAAAGGAAAGGGTGAAAAGAACAAGAAAGACCTATTGAGATTTTCTTGAGTTCGGGGGGTAGTTTATGAAAATGGAATGTGTTAGCACCCTTTTCATCCGTAGTTATCTATGTGCTCTTAATTTTTAGCTCACTTTGAAATGATTTGTGTGAATGTGTTTGTTTGAAAATATTTTGAAAAGTGTCGTCATTGGCAAACTTTGTAATGATTCTCGTCTCGATAAGAATGCATACAAAGTGTTGACTTTGAAAATGTTTTATGAAGTGTCGGTGTGTTGAAAGTTGTTTATTTTGAAATGTTTGTGAGCAAGCAATTACGAGCAATATACCTACTCAAAGAGTCTTTGTTCTTTTCCTCCTCCTTTAGATAGTGCTTGTCTACCATTGATTAGTAGGAAGCTTTATCATTAGATGTGAGGGACAGGCGCGGGTCATCGTACAATCATAGAAGGCCACTTGTGAGATGCTTTAGCAATTGTCGTTAGGGACTAAGATCATTTTACCGAAGGCAACATTGAAGGGTCATCGAGGGATTACGATCTTTTAATCGAAGGTCTTTTGCTAAAACTTCCCATATTCGAGGGACATGACTATTTTTCCGAGGCAACAAGTGTGAGTTACCCTAGAGGTGCATGTGTGCAAAGTGTTTTTGTTTTCATGTATATTATCTTTTAATTAGGGTTTTCTATGGTTTGATTTTAGTCTTGTCATGCAAACCATAATTACTAACAATAATATGGAAAGCGATAAATTGCGGAAAGTACATATCCCACACTATTACAATGCTTTTGGGGATGGGGGATATAAATTCACAAATGGGGATTATAAGTGAAAATAAAACCTAGTTACTATTACAAGACTTTTACAATTACATAAATTGTAATGCGAAATATTAAAATTTACAAAGATGTAAAGATAAAGAAAAGAGAAAAGAAACTTGTTTTTAGGGTTTTTTTATGGAAAAGGTTTTATGGTTTACCTAATTAATCTAATTAATTAAATTACAAGAAAGGTCAATTAATTATTAACAAAAAACCTAACTCTAAGTTCATTAAAATAAAATCCTAAGTCTAATTTAACTTTGTTTAAAAAATGGTTTTAAGCTAAAGTTATAAAGAAAATGTTCTATATTGTAGAAGAAATGATAATATTTAATTTAACAAAATAAAATAAAATGCCTAAATTAAAATATTATTAATTTAATGAAGAAAATATATTTTTTGGTGGATTTTGGTTTAGGTTAAATAAATATATAAAACAAATGAATAAAATATAAAAGAAATGAAAATAGTTGGAATTAGGGTTAAAAAAAATGAAAATGGGTGTTAGAAATAACAAGCAGGGTCCAAACAGATTTTTGTTGAAAAAAAAAAGAATAAGAATGGGTCTGCGTTGAAAGCAAATAGGGGGGTGGAAAAAATAATTCGGCCAAGGACCAATATTAGTTTGTTATGCAACAAAAAAAACAAGGGTGTGTGTCTGAATTTCGTTTGGGCCCAATGACAACAAGCCCGGGTGCTGCTAGTGATCCTGCGCATGGCTTGAGTGCGGCTGCACCATGCGGACTTTCCATCATGAGTGTTGGATGAAGATCAGGCAGTGAATAAGCGAAGGTGCATGATAGTTAGGGTGGATGTACCTGCGTGGGATCAACTGAGAATCCATAATGGTGGTGACAAGTGTCACCACCTGAGGCCTGTTAATTGGAATTTTTCATTTTAAATAAAAAAAACTAAACAATGATGAAAATTACAAAATTATTCTGAAAGAAATAAACATTATTTATCTTCTTACCTAAGGACTCTTGCTTCTCTCCATCTTTGGGGCTCGCTAGAAATTGCCCCTAGCAGCGGCGGGCGGCAGCAGACGGCGACTCTCACAGCGGCTTGGCTTTGGTCCTCATTTTTTTACATCATTTTGTTCGTCTTCTTCTTCTGATCCTTATCTTTGGCTCTTTTTTGAAGATGGTATGCGGTTTTGATTAGATCTTAAAAGGATTTTTTTTAAAACCCTAGTTCCTTCAAACGCAAAGTGGGACTGAAACAACAGTGAAATAAGCTTAGTGACGAATTCTGAGCGAAACGATGGTCGTAGTCCATGATGCAAAACCTTTTTATGGTGAGATCTCTCTGATGTTGACTTGTCTGATGTTCCTTTTCTCTTTTGTTTGATTTATGAAGGGACTTAGTGAATGGAAGATGATGATTCTGACCTAGGGTTTGGCTGTATGATAACTCGCTTTGTTATGATATTACGTGATTTTAAACAATGGATCCGATTTGCTTTTGTTTCCTCTTTCTCTGTTTTGATAGTTTCTGAATGGATTTTGCAAAAAGGAAAGTGATGAAAAAAATTAGATTAGGGTTTGATGGTTGTTTTTGCGGCTGTTAGGGTTTGTGAACAATAATTAGTTTTCACAATTTGGAAGGGTTTTTTGTTGTTCTTGTTGTGGCCTCCTTTTTTTGTATATGTTGTGTGGATTGTGTCTCTTCTTTATATGTTGTCCATTGTATTCTTGGCTTGAATGATTTTGAGGGGTTTTGAATCTTTGGCTTGTAGTTCTGTGACTGTATTTTTTTGTGAATTGTCCCTATTGCTTGTTGGCCCTGTGAACTATCTCTGTTGCTTGCTGGCTTTTATGAATAATCTTTGTCGCTTGCTGGCTTTTGTGAACTGATTTTTTGTGATGTCATTTGTACTTGTGAAATACATTACTTTTTAACTTTACTGTGAACCAAACGAATCTTTTTTTTTTTTGAGTATTTGTTTGAGATTTGCAGCAGAGGGCTAGGCCTATAATTTGATTTTGCAAATTCTGATTTTTTTTGTTGAAACAAAACAACATGAGAGATCTTAATTTTTTGCGTGAAACATGATGATGGACTTTACAATTATGATTTGGACTTTTTTTGTCTTTGTCTTTGTCTTTTGTGAACAAAATTAACTTGGGATTTGCAATAGATAAAGTTAGGCCCATGATTAAATTTAAATCAAATGTATGAGGCTTTTTGGCGCATGAACATGATTGAAAAACAAACTCTTTTTCTGTTTCCTTAAACAAAACCATAATGATGAATTGCAAAATACTTGCTTGAAAACTTCTTGTTTATGTTTTAATGATGATCGAACTAACCATTTTTCTCTCTTTTGTTTCATGAGAAAAAATGATGATGGGAAATAGTGGTGAGGAAGATGAAGAAGGAAAGGAAAAAAGGAGATTTTGGTTGTCATAGAATGACTTGGATGGAAAGCATGGAGTAAGAAACTTGAAGAAGAAATAGTCTTGGATAAGAAACTTGAATAATAGAATCTCATAGGATAACTTAGGATGTAGAAAGCTTTTTTGATTTGGTTTTGTAAGGAAAACTTGTATTTTGAATTTTGACCTTGATGTTGTAATTATTATGAACTTAGAGGTTTGAATTAGGAGAATGGTGAATGAATGTATCTTGAACAATGATTTTTGGATTTGTAATTATTTATGACTTTGTAAATATGTCGAATTCAAATTAATGATGTTTGAAAACCATATGAAACTTGTAGAAACTGTTTGAATGAAGAATAAGTAATTTGAATGAAGATTGAAATCTTGTTAACTTTGGTCAAATGATAACGACGAATGATGAACTTTGAGAAGATTTTGTTTTGGATAAATTTGAAAAATGGATGATGATGGGATGATATGGATTTTGAATCATGAAAGCATGCCTTGAACACTTGAGTTGGAATTTAGACTTAGTGAAATAAGATCAAATGAATCTCCAATTCCAAATCTCATTCACAAATTTAAATCCTCTTGAATCCTTAACATCATATTATCAAAATCCAAGATGTCTTGCAGTTAAAATGAAAAATATGTCTTGATCACAATATGAGTCTACAATCTCATCTCTTGCATCATGCTTTGCATTCACTCGACTTTAAAAATAATGCCCTGGTCTTAAAGGTGAAAATAAAACCTTGAGTCTTTTGAAAGAAGCTTGAAGATGAAAACCTTGCAGCTTTATGAAAGAGAAAGTCTTCAATAATATCAAATGCTAATTCCTCAAACCTTTAAAACCCTTGGAAATTTAAATTCTCTGATGACATAAGGACTCAACTTGAGATGCCACAAAGCCTTAGAGGCCTTAGTAGCTTGAACCAATAGAAGAAATAGGATATGCGATCTATCTTGGACTGATTGTCCATACAATCAAATTCTACTTCTTGAAGAAGACCTTGATCCTGTCTAAGTGCATGAATGCATATGATGAAACACAAGCCATGTAAGGTAAAATGAAGAGGGCAAATTTTTGGATACAACAGCTGAATCTTCTTTAAGCTGAAAAGTTATCTTGGCTTGTCCGCCATTTGTGAATTGAAGGTAGGAGATGATTGAACACTTAAGTGCCCGAAAATTTTCACTTGCTTGTGCAAGAAGTAATGTTGTTGGTTGATTGTATCGGGAATGGGCTTAAAGATGCCATCTGGAGCGGTGATGATGAGTTGTCGGAGATGGGCTTATAGATGCCTTCCAAAGTAATTGTTGATAGAGGCGTCAAAATGAGTCTATGATCGACTGTATCTGAAGAGGTATCAGAATAAATCTACGTTTGATTTAAATCTGAGCCAGAAAATGTTTTTGTCTGTCTTTAACTAGGAGAAGTAACAAAATATATCTTTGGTCGATTTAATCAGAGCCAGAAAAAGTATCAACTGGAAGAAGTATCAGAATAAATCCTTGGACGATTTAAACTGAGCCAGACTATGTTTTTTATCTATCTTTAATTGGGAGAATTATCAAAATAAATCTTTGGTCAATTTAATCTGATCCAGAAAAAGTATTAACTGGAAGAAGTATCAGAATAAATCCTTGGTCGATATAAACTGAGGCAGAAGATGTTTTTTACCTGTCTTTAACTGGGAGAAGTATCAAAATAAATCTTTGGTCGATTTAATCTGAGCCAGAAAAAGTATCTGCTGGAAGAAGTATTAAAATAAATCTTTTGTCGATTTAAACTGAGCCAGAAGATGCTTTTATCCTTCTTTAACTGGGAGAAGTATCAGAATAAATCTTCGGTCGATTTAAACTGAGCCAGAAAAAGTATCTACTAAAAGAAGTATCAGAATAAATCCTTGGTTGATTTAAACTGAGCCAGACGATGTTTTTTGTTTGTCTTTAATTGGGAAAAGTATCAAAATAAATCTTTGGTCGATTTAATCTGATCCAGAAAAAGTATCTACTGGAAGAAGTATCAGAATAAATCTTTGGTCGATTTAAACTGAGCCAAAAGATGTTTTTGTCCATCTTTAACTGGGAGAAGTATCAGAATAAATCTTCAGTCGATTTAAACTGAGCCAGAAAAAGTATCTACTGGAAGAAGTATCAAAATAAATCTTTTGGTCGATTTAAATTGAGCCAGAAGATGTATGTGTCTGTCTTTAACTGGGAGAAGTATAAGAATAAATCTTCGATCGATTTAAACAGAGCCAAAAAAAGTATCAACTGAAAGAAGTATCAGAATAAATCCTTGGTTGATTTAAACAGAGCCAGATGATGTTTTTCTCTGTCTTTAACTGGGAGAAGTATCAGAATAAATCTTCGATCGATTTAAACTGATCCAGAAAAAGTATCAAATGGAAGAAGTATCAGAATAAATATTTGTTTGATTTAAACTGAGGCAGAAGATGTCTTTGTCTGTCTTTAACTGAGAGAATTATCAGAAAAATCTTTGGTTGATTTAAACTGAGCCAGAAAAAGTATCTATTGGAAGAAGTATCAGAATAAATACTTGGTCGAGTTAAACTGAGCCATACAAGGTATCTACTGGAAGAAGTATCAGGATAAATCTTTGATCGATTTAAACTGAGCCAGCAGAGGTCTTGAATTGTATTTAACTGGATACGAATCAGAATAAATCTTAGGGTCGATTTAACTGAACTAGAAAAAGTGTCTACTGGAAAAGAATCAGAATAAATGTTTGGCCGATTTAATATGAACCATCAGAAGTTTTGAATTGTCTTTAACTGGATAAAAATCAGAATAAATCTTTAGTCGATTTAAACTAAACCAGAAAAAGTGTCTACTAGAAAAGAATAAGAATAAATATTTGGTCAATTTAAACTGAACCAACATATGTCTTGAATTGTCTTTAACAGGATAATAATCATAATAAATCATTAGTCGATTTAAACTGAACCAAAAAAAGTGTCTACTGGAAAACAATCAGGATAAATCATTGGTCGATTTAAACTGAACCATAGAAAGTGTCAACTGGAAAACAATCAGGATAAATCATTGGTCGATTTAAACTAAAACAGAAAAGTGTCTATCAGAAATGAATCAGGATAAATCATTGGCCAATTTAAACTAAACCAGCAGATGTCTTGAATTGTCTTTAACTTGATAAGAATCAGAATAAATCTTTAGTCGATTTAAACTGAACCAGAGAAAGTGTCTACTGGAAAAGAATCAGTGTAAATCTTTGGTCGATTTAAACTGAACCAGCAGAGGTCTTGAGTTTGTCTTTAACTGGATAAGAATCAAAATAAATTTTAGGGTCGATTTAACTGAACTTGAGAAAGTGTCTACTTGAAAAGAATCAGCATAAATCTTTGGTCGATTTAAACTGAACCAGTAGATGTCTGTGCTTGATTATATCTGATTGTATCTAAAAAGTGGATTATAATGAATCTTCACCCGACTGTATCTGAAAAATATATTAGAATGAGCTTACGTCTGACTGTATCTAAAAAGTAAATCAGAATGAGTCTTCGCCCAATTTTATCTGAAGAATGTATTAGAACGAGTCTACGCTTGAATGTATCTAAAAAGTGAATCAGAATGAGTCTCCACCCGACTGTATCTAAAAAATGTATTAGAATGAGTCTACGCCTGACTGTATCTAAAAAGTGAATCAAAATGAGTCTCTGCCTGAATTTATCTAAAAAATGTATTAGAATGAGTCTACGCCTGACTGTATCTAAAAAGTGAATCAGAATGAATCTTCGCCCGACTGTATCTGAAAAATATATTAGAATGAGCCTACATATGACTGTATCTAAAAAGTGAATCAGAATGAGTCTCCGCCCGACTGTATCTGAAGAATGTATTAGAATGAGTCTACGCCTGACTGTATCTAAAAAGTAAATCAAAATGAGTCTCCGCCCGACTGTAACTGAAAAATGTATTAGAATGAGTCTACGCCTGACTGTATCTAAAAAGTGAATTAGAATGAGTTTCCACCTGACTGTATCTGAAAAAATGTATTAGAATGAGTCTACGCCTGATTGTATCTAAAAGTGAATCAGAATGAGTCTCCGCCCGACTGTATCTGAAAAATGTATTCCATAATGAAATTCTAGGAAAGGTATTTGAGTAGCCACTCGTTATATATATAGTCGCCCTGTCCTGTTTCGAGAATTGATCTACAATCAGTTTTGTTTTACCGATAGTTGTCTTGTCTTGTTTTAGGAATTAACCTGTGGCTGGTCATTCAGATAGTTGCCTCGTCTTGTTTCGGGAATTAATCTGGAACCTGCTTTTTGTTGACCGTTGAGATAACTGCGCCGTCGTGTTTCGGGAATTAATCTCTGACCTGGTCTCGTAGATAGTTTCCCCATCTTGTTTCAGGAATTAATCTGTGGTTGGTCCTTCAGATAGTTGCCATGTCTTGTTTCAGTAATTAATCTGGAACCTATTTGAAAATTGTTGATGATATTCGTCTGTTGATTGATCTTTCCTGAAAGGTAAAGAGTTAGCTTAATGCAATGTCATGATGTATGAAATGCATTGCATAGTCATGCTCTCAAAATAAATGAAACCGTGTTATATGCGTTTCGTATGCATATGTTATGACGTATGAATGTGAAATGTTGTTGAAGTGTATTTGTAAATCCATGCAATATCTTTGTCTGGGAAAATAAATCCATGATTATAGCTGGGGATGAAGAATATGTGTATCTTCAATCTTGTCTAGAATGCTCTCGATGGGGATTCCTGCTCCCTTGTTTGAGGAAACTCTACAATGGATGTACTGATTTCTGTTTGGGGAGTAGAGTTTAGGAACCTTGGTTTTCCGTTTCTCTACTGGGGAATTTATTTATTATATACCCTGACTAGGAATAAAAGAGATGGATAACCTTCTGATTCGTCTGGGGAAGATAAAGTTTAACTGGTATCTAGTCGGCTTCCAGGCTTTGCAACAACTTCCTGGGGATAGTGATGACTTCACTGGGGAGAAGAATTTTGTCAATGATTAGCTGGGGAATTTGTAGGTTTGGGGAAATAAACCCTATTGGGTAAATAAAACCTTGTCGATGGAGAAGTGCTCTTCTGAGGAAACCAACTCTCTTGGGGGAATTGAATCTTGCTAGAGAGAAGAACTCTGTAAGGTTTCTTTTTCAATTTTGGAGGACCAAACTCAGCTGGAGAAGAGTATTTCCAAGAAATGTACTGATTTGGAACTCCGTGGGTTGGTGATATTGTTGTGGAGAAGATCATGCTCTTTTATCCGCTAGGGGGATCTGCTGGTGAGTATGACTATATTATCAGTTGGAAGATGCCCGACTTTCTGTTTGAAGGTGCTTCTAGACTTGTCAGGGAATGTATCTTTGTTGAAGATGAACTTATGAAGATGACTCTATGGGGATGACTTAAACATTGTCCTATCTCCTAGAGTCCTTGGTAAATGCTGATCAAAGTGATAAGTCTTTTACTGATAGATAAGTGATGAGATAATAGGACATAGTCGTACGCTTTAATCCATAACATTTTCCTGGACCGTCTTTTCAGATTCTTAGTCCACTGGGATACCATTTTTTGCCCAAGCCGCCTTTTCAGGTTTTCGACTTTCCAGGTGTACCATCTTTATGCATATATATCCCTACTTTTTCCCGAACCCTTTTGGTTCGCCGGGATTCCCTTACTTTTGCATAGGCCACTCAACCTAGCGGGTCTCTTTTATGCGTAGTATCTTCCGACTATGTATGCATTCACAGGGTGTGGAGAGTTGTCGCTGTCTATGGTAGTAAGTATTGTAGTAAGGCCAGGAAATGCTTGCTTGATCGCCTGTGACCTTCCATATGTGGGAGCCCGTTTTTCCCTGGGGTTAGTCTGGTGCACCTGATGTTTGAAGTTTTTGGTCAAATTTCTGATAGTCTTGGAAAGATTCGAAGACATGATACTGACACCATCTGATACTACTGGAACAAATAAGCAATTTGATGATACCGAAGATTCAAAATTAAAAGAAGTTTTTTGTTGACCCCTAATCAATGTAACATGCCCCCAGTGATTAAGATGGAGATCTGCCCCTGGCTATTAATCACTTTTGAGAGATTCTTTGAATATCGAATTGACTTCCACACATGAGTTGGACAATAACATGTCATGCAACTTGATTGCGGAAGGTTTGTCGTTGGAAGTGTCTTTCCATTTGAAGTGATTCCGTTTACTAAGAGGATTTTTGTTCATTGGACATTCGTCGTGCGAATTTCTCTGATGTCAAACAATTAGTTAAACAGTGGTATCATAAATGCAAAATTCATGCTCGTCTTTGAAGTTTTGAAAATTCATTTTTAGCAAACAACATAATTTTGTAAGAATGAGAATTCAACTAAGGATTTATAGTAAACCTTACAGGAGTCAGGATACCTTTTGTAATAGTATGCTTTCAAACTAACCCATGCTTCAGCTAGGACTTTTAAGGGTTGTAACGCGGCCTGGTTCACGGTTTAAGAAACAAAGGATAAGGCTCAAAGTTTATTTGTTCCCAACCCGTTATTTGTGATGTTCTTCAACCCTATACTCAGTTAATTATGCATTTGGATTCCAACTGAGTCTGGAATAATATTTTGGTGATGGGTCGGATACTGAAAGCTTATTTGAGAAGGCAGTCATTTTCTGTAACATTTTCTGTTGTCGAGGATTTGTAGCGACCTATTTTACTATCCCTACCTTTTGACTGCACTGTTTCTTTTGTGGTTACAGTCAGTGGGTGTTGTACCCCAAAATTTTCCCTCTCATGTTTCCCAAGGTTTTTCTCTTACATGGGTGGTTACAAACACCTGTATAAAGAAAATGAATTTTTTTGAATGATGGTCAAGTGTCTTTCAATTGGCATGTCAACAGTGTCCTTTGGTTGGCATATCAACAGTGCCCTTCGATTGGAATCTGAACAGTGTCCTTCGATTGGCATGTCAACCAAATGTCCTTCGATTGGCATGTCAATAATGTATTTTATTTAGAATCTGAACAATGTCCTTCAATTGGCATATCAGAGTAAAGCTTCCTTCGATTGGCATGTCAACAAGCTTCGATTGGGTGTTGGGTCTTCTTCGACCAAGTTCAATTCACAAGGCTTCGATTGAGCATTGGCCGTTTCAGGCTTGTCTTAGATTTAGAAGGCAAAGGCTTCCTATGTGCTCGCTTTCAATGCACAAGGCCAAGACCCCTAAACACAGTTTCTGCACTATGACACATAATATGACCCCTTCGAAAGAGCACTAGAAGGTCCATTCGAAGAACACACATAGATGGTCCATTCGAAGGAGACACATAATTATTGAAAGCAAGTTTGTCTTATGATGAGTCTTAGTCCTACATGCTTCTAGGCCCAAGCCTCCTGTGCAATGACATTCAAAGGAAGTGACAAAAGAGGTTTCAACTGGCCAGAATGAAGTTCTCGTTTGAGTTATTTTAATTTTCCAGATTCAAGCAGCTAAGGAAAATAGATGGGTCCAATCTAAGGAACCATGAGGAGCAGGTCATAGCCAATCGAAGATCAAAGATCTGAGGGGCTTTCGAGGAAGCCCTAATAAGGGAAACTCTGAACAGATTCGAATTCAGAATCATCAAAAATAAAAATGCTCTGACAAAGAGAATGCTGAGCAATTCGAATTGATGCAGATGGTGACTTAATTGAAGAAAATCTGATAAGGGAAAAATTTGAACAATTGGAATTCAGAGTCATCAAGGATCTGAGTAATTCGAATTAATGTAGATAGACTCAATCGAAGGAGCTATAAGAACGAAACCAGAGCCATTCGAAGGAGGAAACTCAGGGCCAATCGAAGAGCAAGGCTGGAGGGTATTCGAGATTATTTTGATACTACAATGGATTGTAGCCTTGTCATTATGGAAGGTAGTCTATCGTTGAGATTTCTGTTACTCCAATAGATGGTAGCCTTGTCATTATGGAAGGTAGTCTGTTGTCTAGATTTTTGTAACTCCAATGGATAGTAGCCTTGTCATTATGTAAGGTAGTCTGTTGTTGAGATTTTTGTTACTCCAATGGATGGTATCCTTGTCATTATGGAAGGTATTATTTTGTCGATATTTTTGTTACGCCATTGGATGGTAGCCTTCTTATTATGGAAGGTAGTCGGTTGTCGAGTTTTTGTTACTATAATGGATGGTAGCCTTGCCATTATGGAAGGTAGTCTGTTGTCTAGTTTTTGTTATTCCATTGGATGGTAGCCTTGTCATTATGGAAATTAGTTTTTTGTCGAGATTTTTGTTACTCCAATGGATAGTAGCCTTGTCATTATGGAAGGTAGTTCTTGTCGAGATTTTTGTTACTCCAATGGATTGTAGCCTTGTCATTATGGAAGGTATTCTTTTGTCTACATTTTTGTTACTCCATTGGATGGTAGCCTTCTTATTATGTAAGGTAGTCGGTTGTTGAGTTATTGTTACTACAATGGATGGTATCCTTGTCATTATGGAAGGTATTATTTGTCGATATCTTTGTTACTCCAATGGATGGTAGCCTTGTCATTATGGAAGGTATTCATTTGTCGAGATTTTTGTTACTCCATTGGATGGAAGCCTTCTTATTATGGAAGGTAGTCGGTTGTCGAGTTTTTGTTACTACAATGGATGGTAGCCTTGTCATTATGGAAGGTAGTCTGTTGTCGAGATTTTTGTTACTCCAATTGATTATAGCCTTGTCATTATAGAAGGTAGTCTGTAGTCGAGATTATTTTGATACTACAACGGATTGTAGCCTTGTCATTATTGAAGGTAGTCTATCGTTGAGATTTCTGTTACTCCAATGGATGGTAGCCTTGTCATTATGGAAGGTAGTCTGTTGTCTAGATTTTTGTTATTCCATTGGATGGTAGCCTTGTCATTATGGAAAGTAGTTTTTTGTCGAGATTTTATGTTACTCCAATGGATAGTAGCCTTGTCATTATGGAAGATAGTATGTTGTCGAGATTTTTGTTACTCCAATGGATTATAGCCTTGTCATTATGGAAGGTAGTTTGTTGTCTAGATTTTTGTTATTCCATTGGATGGTAGCCTTGTCATTATGGAAGGTAGTTTTTTGTTGAGATTTTTGTTACTCCAATGGATAGTAGCCTTGTCATTATGGAAGGTAGTCTGTTGTCGAGATTTTTGTTACTCCAATGGATGGTATCCTTGTCATTATGGAAGGTATTATTTTGTCGATATTTTTGTTACTCCATTGAATGGTAGCCTTCTTATTATGGAAGGTAGTCGGTTGTCGAGTTTTTGTTACTACAATGGATGGTAGCCATGTCATTATGGAAGGTAGTCTGTTGTCTAGATTTTTGTTATTCCATTGGATGGTAGCCTTGTCATTATGGAAAGTAGTTTTTTGTTACTCCAATGGATAGTAGCCTTGTCATTATGGAAGGTAGTCTGTTGTCCAGTTTTTGTTACTACAATGGATGGTAGCCTTGTCATTATGGAAGGTAGTCTGTTGTCAAGTTTTTGTTGCTCCAATTGATTGTAGCCTTGTCATTATGGAAGGTAGTCTGTTGTCGAGATTATTTTGATACTACAATGGATTGTAGCCTTGTCATTATGGAAGGTAGTCTATCGTTGAGATTTCTGTTACTCCAATGGATGGTAGCCTTGTCATTATGGAAGGTAGTCTGTTGTCTAGATTTTTGTTACTCCAATGGATAGTAGCCTTGTCATTATGTAAGGTAGTCTGTTGTTGAGATTTTTGTTACTCCAATGGATGGTTTCCTTGTCATTATGGAAGGTATTATTTTGTCGATATTTTTGTTACGCCATTGGATGGTAGCCTTCTTATTATGGAAGGTAGTCGGTTGTCGAGTTTTTGTTTTACCATAATGGATGGTAGCCTTGCCATTATGGAAGGTAGTTTGTTGTCTAGATTTTTTTTATTCCATTGGATGGTAGCCTTGTCATTATGGAAATTAGTTTTTTGTCGAGATTTTTGTTACTCCAATGGATAGTAGCCTTGTCATTATGGAAGGTAGTTGTTGTCGAGATTTTTGTTACTCCAATGGATTGTAGCCTTGTCATTATGGAAGGTATTCTTTTGTCTACATTTTTGTTACTCCATTGGATGGTAGCCTTCTTATTATGTAAGGTAGTCGGTTGTTGAGTTATTGTTACTACAATGGATGGTATCCTTGTCATTATGGAAGGTATTATTTGTCGATATCTTTGTTACTCCAATGGATGGTAGCCTTGTCATTATGGAAGGTATTCATTTGTCGAGATTTTTGTTACTCCATTGGATGGAAGCCTTCTTATTATGGAAGGTAGTCGGTTATCGAGTTTTTGTTACTACAATGGATGGTAGCCTTGTCATTATGGAAGGTAGTCTGTTGTCGAGATTTTTGTTACTCCAATTGATTATAGCCTTGTCATTATGGAAGGTAGTCTGTTGTCGAGATTATTTTGATAGTACAATGGATTGTAGCCTTGTCATTATGGAAGGTAGTCTATCGTTGAGATTTCTGTTACTCCAATGGATGGTAGCCTTGTCATTATAGAAGGTAGTCTGTTGTCTAGATTTTTGTTACTCCAATGGATAGTAGCCTTGTCATTATGTAAGGTAGTCTGTTGTTGAGATTTTTGTTACTCCAATGGATGGTATCCTTGTCATTATGGAAGGTATTATTTTGTCGATATTTTTGTTACGCCATTGGATGGTAGCCTTCTTATTATGGAAGGTAGTCGGTTGTCGAGTTTTTGTTTTACCATAATGGATGGTAGCCTTGCCATTATGGAAAGTAGTTTGTTGTCTAGATTTTTTTTATTCCATTGGATGGTAGCCTTGTCATTATGGAAATTAGTTTTTTGTCGAGATTTTTGTTACTCCAATGGATAGTTTTTTTATTCCATTGGATGGTAGCCTTGTCATTCAATGTGTTGGATTCTTGTCTCATGGCCTTTCAAAGCCTAGTTAAAGGCCGCCCCTTGCCATTTCCATGCACCCTCACATCACTATAAATACAAAGCCAGACACATACACAAAGGGGACATTCGCCAGGAGACTAGAGACAAAGGCCCAGGAACTACACATATATTACCTTACACGCATACACAACTTAAGAGAAGCATAGCCAAAACACTCAAAACTCAACAAGATCACACCACACTTGCCTCTCTCCTTTCGAATTCAAGAGCATCCAACAACTCCAGTCCACACACAAATTCTATTTTCAAGCAAGGTAAGTCCTCTTGACCTTGCATCTCTCATTTCAGCATAACATGTAAATAGCCTTTCACTTGTTTTTCGTTTCAGCATAACATGTAAATAGCCTTTCACTTATTTTTCTTTTCAGCATAACATGTAAATAGCCTTTTAGTTATATTCTTCATTTCTGTCCTTTTTGTTTGTTTTCTTTTTTTGTCCAAATATATATTGGAACTAACCTGTACAAATTCAAATGAAAGACAAAAAGGGTGTGAACGAAGGATATACACTCATGCTGCTCTGCAGGTCCATATTGCTTCATAGTATAATCGAAAAAAGTAGAGAAGGTTGCAATCAAAGATTGCTCACACCAACTCCAAAGCTCAATCGAAAGAAGCAGAAAATGGTGCAATCGAAGGTTGCTCACGCCAACTCCCTAGCTCAATCGAAAGAAAGAAAAAGAATGGTGAATCGAAGGAGTCTACTGCCTGGATTGAAGAAATCACTTCCCCTCTTTATTTTTTTCTTGTTTTTACATTTTCTTGCCTTTCAATTTGGTTGTAATAGCGTAGGACACTTATTTTCCGCATTTTCTTTTGATTTCATATTAATTGATAGATGTATGACTAATAGGATTGTATGGGAAAGATTAAAATCAAAACTCTAGCAAACCTAACTCAAGACTAAAATAACTGAACATAACACACCTTGCACATACACACCTCTAGGGTATTCCAACTTCGGTTTTGGAAAATAGTCACAACTCTCAAAATGTGAGAGGTTTTAGTGACTAACCTCTAGTTCAAAAAGATCATAAGTCCCTCGATGACCCTCTCGATGTTGCCTCGGCAAAAATATGATCTTAGAATCCTAGGGTAACTACTAAAGCTTCTTGCCCAGTTTCCTTTGTAACTATAAAAATGTCCCTTTGAATGTCCCTCAAACATCCAACGATAAGGCTACTACTCACAAATAGTAGGATAACACTGTCTAACGGATAGGAGGAAAGGAATGAACCTTTTCGAGTATAAGTAGATAGTTGTTAGATGCTTGTTCAAAACAAATTTTTACACTTACACAAAAACATTTCAAAACACTTTCAAAAACCGCTTTATCAACACTCTTGAGGACTGATACAAGAGTTATCATAAAGCGAATTACCGCACTAAGGAATTTTCAAATAATTTTTCAAAACACAAAGCACAAGGTATTTAAAAGATGAGCTAAGCATCTAAGAGCCCGTAGAAAACTACGGATGGAAAGGGTGCTAACGCCTTCCCTTTCCATAATCTACTCCCCTTACTCAGAAAACTCTCGAAAAGCTCTTTTTACGTTCTTTTCAACCTTTCCTTAATTTGGATAAAAGAAAAGTCGGTGGTGACTCTTGCTTACCACAACATTTGAGAACACAAATGCAAAACTAGTATAACAGTCGGTTCTTCCACCGTATCACAGAACTGACGACTCTGCTGGGGATTATTTAAAAAGTGGGGTTACCTTAAGAGTTAGTTCATTTTAAAACTGTTTTAATTGCTTACTTTGTACGCTTTATCCTTGGAGGGTTGTTTAGGTTGTTACTATAGATCCTACCCCCGGATCTGGGGAACCTTTTATGTAAGTAGCAATAGATCGTGGGGGCTGTGTGGGGTATACCGACGCGGTTGAAACGATAGTTACGTTGATGTGACACATTTATTGGTACCGCTAGCCCTTGAGTAGTCAAGGATATTACGGGGCCGCTGTGTGGTGTCATGAAACATTAAATGACCTTAGAACCTTTAATTGAACCAACTTGGCCATTAGGAAGTAGTGAGATAGCCGGCTTTGGTGCAGTCCGAAGTTGGTTGATACTCGATACTACACTTATTGAGATCTGACTTCCGGAATATTTCGATCGCCAATAAAGAGGCTTGCGTTGAAACAATGCTCGGTGAAGAAAGATCAGTGATATTGAGACTCCTTAGGACCCGGTAACTTTTCTAAGATAGGTTGAGCCAAATAAACTTCAAGAGGGTACTTACCTATAAACCCTATGCAAGCCTAAACCTAAGGTTGCTTGTGTGGCTTGTTTGCTTTTATTATCTAACAACTTGAATACCTTGCAGGTTTTTTTTATAACTTGGACTTCATACAAGACATGCTTGTATTCATCACCTCACATTTTTTTCTTGATGCATAACATATACATCATAGAATCATACCATAGAATTTCCTTAACCATTTCAAGGATCTCAAGGGCCTATGATGCAGGTTATGATAAATCAGACTTCTAGAAAGGGGATTTATTTTCCTCTAGCCAATGCCGTCAAAACACAAAAACTTGAGTCATGGGCTATGACCCACTCGACATAGTGAGCTTGATTCTCATAGAAGGAGCTTCACCAATAAGAAGTTCTTCAATCAAAGTTGCAGTCAACTCCTAACATCTTCCCGGGTTTACCCTGCGAGATCCTTGAAAACATCTCATAAGCATATCATACATGTCATTGCATAGAAGGTATTCTCAAGATAGGTTTCTTATCTTTTCGCTGTTTATTTCAGCAAAAAGAAATGGATCTTGAACAGACAGTAAAGGACCTTCAAGCTTAAAATACTCAGTTCCAACAAATGTTCTTGGCTCTGTCTAAGGGGCAGGAAGAACTGAAAGCTCTCATCATCAAAGAGAAGAAGAAGAAGGCAAAGAAACCAGCTGGTGTCCTGAATTTGGGTAGAAGACTTAGAGGACCGGTCAAGCGAGCTCTAGACCTCACCACTCCATCAAATGAGGGGGATAATCATGAAGAAGATAACAACTCGGGGACTGATGAAGATGAAGCTGACTACTCTGAGGAATAATATCCTACTGCTGATGATATATACAAACAGCTCGAGGATCGTCTCAATGGTATGGAGGTTCAGCATATACCTGGCTTGGACTTTGAAGAGTTAGGGTTGGTTTCTGGAGTGGTCATCCCACCAAAATTCGAGGTTCCCACATTTGCTAAATACAACAGGGTCTCTTGTTCTAAACTTCACTTGAGATCATATGTCAGAAATATCCAGCCTCACACTGCTGACCGGAAGTTATGGGTCCATTTCTTCTAAGAAAGTTTGGACGACACTCAACTGGAGTGGTTCTACCAGTTAGAAGGAACCGACATTCATACTTGGGAAGACTTGGTTGCTGTTTTCTACAGGCAGTACCAATATAATGCTGACCTCGCCCCAACCCGTACACAATTGCAAAGTATGTCTATGGGTTCCGGCGAGGGTTTCAAAATTACGCCCAGAAATGGAGGGATCTTGCATAAAGAGTCCAGCCTCCTTTGTCTGATAGGGAACTGGTAGACATGTTCTTGGGCACTTTGTTTGGTCCATACTTCAACCACTTGATTGGAAGTTCTTAGGATAGGTTCACCGAGCTGATACTGACAGGTGAAAGATTCGAAAGTGGTATTAAGAGTGGGAAGATTTCAATGGCTGCATCTTCTAATACTGAGAAGAAACCATTCGGTGGCAAGAAGGAGGCCAATGCTGTATATGGCCAAGAGGGATGTATTAGAGGTAACCACAACCCAGCTGTGGGGGCAGTACTGATCTCTAATCCTACGCCTGACAACAATACCAACAAGGGAATCAGTGTAAGAAGGTCGCACCTAAGAGACAATTCACCAAAATTAACATGTCACTAGCTCAAGCATTACAACACATGTTAAAGGCAAAATTGATTACATTAAAGGCTCCTCTATGGAATCCCAATAATTCTGCTCCTAGCTACACCCCAACGAAAGGTGTGCATACCATTCTGATAGTCCTGGACATGATACGAATGGCTGCTGGGCTTTGAAGAAAAAAGTCCAGGATATGATTGACGCCAATGAGATTCAATTCGACCCTCCAGAGACTCACCACGTGGATCACTGCTCCCAGGACAAATCATTGAGAATGTCTAATTTATTTGTGATTTTTCAATTGTAATTTCCTTTGCTTGTTCAAATAATTACTGTCATATCAAACTTTGGTTTTCCCATTAATGCATCGCATATGTTTTGTCTCGAATTATTTCATCCGTACTCATTATATTCAAACTGTGTTTTTACTTCCTTTTTTTGATATTCAACTCTCGATCAAAAGCTATAAGCCTTTAGAGGGAGGATGACTAAAATGATAACATAATCTCTTAATATGCTTTTGAACAGACCCCGCTGACGATGTACAGGCATTGTTTCAAATCCTAAACAGTGGAATTATAAGGAAGATAATCCCTAGTCAACCCCTTTGAGCCTAAGAAGTAGGAGTTTTCTTTTTTACACAAATTAAAACCCTTAATCATAACCCGGGGCAGGGTAGTCTTTCAGTTAATTCAAAAGTGTGTTCCAATCGCAAACCTCCCTCTCGTACACGACAAATAGTGTCAGGGGAATCATTCCAAAACAGAAGATGGTGATGGTTCTACATAATCATTACAAAAGGCAGTCATTATATCCAAAAAGAAAAGCCCTCTAAGTCAAAACCTATGAAGGAGACCAAAGAAAAAAAATTGGGGCATCCTGCTGGCTGTAATCACAAAAGAAATAGTTCAGGCAAAAGCAGGGATAATGAAAATAAAAAAGGAGGTCGTTACAAATCCTCAACAAAAAGAAAAGGTTACAAAAATGAATTCCTTCTCAAATAAACGTTCAATTTATGAACCATCACCAAGCATCAGAGCAATGATTCCGAACTCAACTCGGATCTAAACGTACAATTAACTGAGCATAGAATTGAAGAACATCACGAAGAACATGTTGGGTAAAAATAAAGTTTGGGCCTTTATCCTTTGTTTCTTAAACCATGAACCAGGCCATGCTACAACCCTTAAAAGTCCTAGCTGAAGCATGGGTTAGTTCAGAAGCATACTGTTACAAAAAGGTATCCTGACTCCTGTAGGACTTGCTATAAATCCTGAGTTGATATCACATTCTTGCAAATTTTTGTTTCACTGAAAAAATATGAATTTTCAAAAACTTCAAGACAAACATAAACTTTGCATTATTTGAATATCTCCGTTTGCATATAACTAATTGTTTGACAGCGGAGAAATTCACACGACGAATAGCCAATGAACAAAAACTTTCTCAATGAAAAGATTCATCTCAATTGGAAAAACAATTCCAACCAAGGGGGGCACGTCATGATCATTATCCAACACCTCTGGGGGCAGTCAAGTCAAAATTCCAAGAAATTTCTCATAAGGTCCTGAATAGCCGGGGCAAATCTCCATCACTTGGGGCATCAAGTGTGCTTTCTTTCAAAAATAGCGCATATAATCAAACAGAATCAATGTTCCCCAACAGATTTCTTCTCAAAACAACAAAATAGGAAATCCCACTGGAAACATTCTAAAGCAGACTCCTCTAGAAACAGTTCAGATACGATCCAGAAAGGGATGTAATTCTGACACTTATTCCAAGTTTTCTCCTAGAAACGGTTCAGATATGATCTAGAGGCGGATGCCATTCTGACACTTATTCCAAATTTTATTATAGAAACGGTTCAGGTGCGATCCAGAGACGAATGTCATCCTGACACTTATTCCAAATTCTCTTCTAAAAACGGTTCAGATACGATCCAGAGACGGATGTCATTCTGACACTTATTCCAAATTTTCTTCTAGAAATGGTTCACATACGAGCCAGAGACAGATGTCATTCTGACACTTATTCCAAATTTTATTCTAGAAATGGTTCGGGTATGATCCAAACACGAATGCATCCTGATACTTGTTCCATATCCTCCTCTAGAAATGGTTCAGATATGATCCAGAGATGGATGTCATTCTGACACTTATTCTAAATTTTCTTCTAGAAATGGTTCAGGTACGATCCAGAGACGGATGTCATCCTTACACTTATTCGAGATTCTCTTCTAAAAGCGATTCAGATACTATCTAGAGATGGATGTCATTCTGACACTTATTCCAAATTTTCTTCTAGAAACGGTTCACTTACGAGCTAGAGACGGATGTCATTCTGACACTTATTCCAAATTTTCTTCTAGAAACAGTCCAGGTATGATCCAGAGACGGATGTCATCCTGATACTTGTTCCCGATCCTCCTCTAGAAATGGTTCAGATACGATCCAAAGATGGATGTCATTCTGACACTTATTCCAAATTTTCTTCTAGAAACAGTTCAGGTACGATCCAGAGACGGGTGTCATCCTAACACTTATTCCAGATTCTCTTCTAAAAATGGTTCAGATACGATCCAAAGACATATGTCATTCTAACACTTATTTCAACACATATTTAAGTAGAATCACGACATAGACTCATCCACAAAATCCCCACAGATAATTCCTCCAGCAGATACCTTCTCTAACAGGTACAGAGGCAGGGGCATCGTGCTACAAAGTCACTTCCATATTCTTAGCATGCAACCTAATGATGTCAGGTGTTCTCATATCCCCGACAGATAAAAAATCTATAATTACTGCTCCAACAAAAGATCCCCCAGTGAAGTCGCCAAACTTTTCAGGATTCCCCAGTAGGATTTCCACAAGATCCCCAAGAAGTTTATGGAGTTTCCCTTCCCCAATAGGGTTTTTTTCTCTAACAACGAAAGATTTGTCTCCCATCATTCAACTTCGAACAAAATCTGAACACCTACATTCTTCATCGCCAGCAACAATCGGGGATTCATTTTCCCTAGTTCAATAATACAGTAACATAACAACTAATATGTTCATACATTGCACTCACACATCACTTTACAAACATCATGGCATATGCAGCACAAATGCATATATCATAATCTCATTTATTTTAAGAGCATCATGCAATTCATACATCATGACATCGCATGAAACTGACTTTACCTTTTCAAGTTGAATTCGTAGACAAACGAATATTATCAACTTATGCATAGCAGGTCAAAGATTACTGCCTGAAATCAGAAGGGGAAACTATCTACATGACCAAGTGGTATGAACTCTCGAAGCAAGACGAGTTTACCAACAAATACAGCAGGTCAAATATTAATGCCCAAAACCAGACGGGAAACTATCTATGTGACCAACATTGCCAAGGTACAGATTAATACCTATAATAAGCTAGGACAACTACCTGTGGACGATCGACCATAGATTAATACCTGTAACAAGCCAGGAAAACTATCTAAATAAGGGGATTGAAGATTAATACTTGTAACAATCCAGGAAAGCTATCTTTCCTTCTCGTGTCAGAGATTAATACCTGAAACCAGCCAGGACAACTATCTCAAATGACTGACTATTTTCAATTTCCAGATTAATACCTAAAACCAGACAGGATAATTATCTGCGAACAACTGATTTGTAGATTAACACCTGAAACCAAACAGGAAAACTATCTACATGACCAGACGAAGTAATCTTACACGGATTTCTTCTCAAGATCTCCAGATGCAGTCTAACATTAACTCATCCTGAAGCAGACCCACACATGCTCCTTCTCCTATATCACCAAATGCATACTAACATGGACTCATCTTGAAACAACCCTACACGGTCTCTTTCTAATACATTTTCAGGTAAAGGTTAACTACACTATCCCCAACAAGTCGCTGTAAAGCCTAGATTTCAACCAGAAAGCACCAAACTTCCATCTCTCCAATACAGAGATAATTCCTCAGTAGAGCCTTGGACAACTGAAGCTCCTAGTCTCTATTCCCCATAGAGTTTTCCTCAAGCGGGAGAACAACAGAAGCCCACATTCCCCAGTGGTGTCCTCCTCAGACAGCAAGAAAAGGAATCCCCATAAAGAGACCTCTTATGAAGTCAGTATCTACTTTGGATGGCATCTTTAAGCCCATCTCCGATGATTCTCAATCATCTTCTCCAAATGGAATCTGTAAGCCCATTCCCGCCATCATCAACCATCAATGTTACTTCATGCGAGTGCAAATTTCTAGGCACTCTAGTGTTCAATCCTCTCCCACCTTCAGATCACGAAAGGCAGACAAGCCAATCTAAATCCTCAGGTTTAAGAAGATTGAACAGGGGTAGCTGTTGTACCCCAAAATTTTCCCTCTTATGTTTCCCAAGGTTTTTCTCTTATATGGGTGGTTACAAACACTTGCCTAAAGAAAATGAAATTTTTTGAATGATGGTCAAGTGTCTTTTGATTGGCATTTCAACAGTGTCCTTCAATTGGCATGTCAACAGTGCCCTTCGATTAGAATCTGAACAACTTCCTTCAATTTGCATGTCAACCAAATGTCCTTCGATTGGCATGTCAACAATGTCTTTCGATTGGCATCTGAACAATTCCTTCAATTGGCATATCAGAGCAAAGCATACTTCTATTGGCATGTCAACAAGCTTCGATTGGGTGTTGGGTCTTCTTCGACCAAGTTCAATTCACAAGGCTTCGACTGAGCATTGGCCGTTTCAGGCTTGTCTTAGTTTCAGAAGGCAAAGACTTCCTCTGTGATCGCTTTCAATGCACAAGGCCAAGACCCCTCAACACAGTTTCTGCATGATGACACATAATATGACCCCTTCGAAAGAACACTCCAAAGGTCCATTCGAAGGACACATATAGGTGTTCCATTTGAAAGAGACACATAATTATTAAAAGCAAGTTGGTCTTATAATGAGTCTTGGTCCTACATGCTTCCAGGCCCAAGCCTCTTGTGCAATGGCATTCGAAGGAATTGACAAAAGAGGTTTCGACTGGCCAGAATGAAGTTCTCGTTTGGGCTATTTGAATTTCCTAGATTCAAGCAGCTAAGGCAAATAGATGGGTCCAATCGAAGGAGCCATGAGAAGAAGGTCATAGCCAATCGAAGAGAAAAGATCTGAGGGGCTTTCGAGGAAGCCCTGATAAGGGAAACTCTGAACAGATTCAAATTCAGAATCATCAAAAAGAACAATGCTCTGACGAAGAGAATGCTGAGAAATTCAAATTGATGCAAATGGTGACTTAATTGAATAAACTATGATAAGGGAAAACTCTGAACAATTGGAATTCAGAGTCATCAAGGATCTGAGCAATTTGAATTAATGTAGATAGACTCAATCGAAGGAGATATAAGAACGAAACCAGAGCCATTCGAAGGAGGCAATTCAGGGCCAATCGAAGAGCAAGGCTGGAGGTTATTCGAAAGAGTCAAATGTGTCTAGGTTCACTAAAGAGTTCAAAATGGCAAGAATTATCTAAATATGGCCAACTTTCAATGTGTTGGATTCTTGTCTCATGGCCTTCAAAGCCTAGTTAATGGCTATCCCTTGCCATTTCCATGCACCCTGACATCCCTATAAATATAAAGCCAGATACATACACAAAGGGGAAATTCTCCAGGAGACTAGAGACAGAGGCCCAGGAACTACACATATATTGCTTTACACACATACACAACCTAAGAGAAGCATACCAAAAACTCTCAAAACTCAACAAGATCACACCACAGTTGCCTCTCTCCTTTCAAATCCAAGAGCATACAACAACTCCACTCCATACACAAATTCCAGTTTCAAGCAAGGTAAGTCCTCTTGACCTTGCATCTCTCGTTTCAGCATAACATGTAAATAGCCTTTCACTTGTTTTTCGTTTCAGCATAACATGTAAATAACATTTCACTTATTTTTATTTTTAGCATAACATGTAAATAGCCTTTTAGTTATATTCTTTGTTTCTGTCCTTTTTGTTTGTTTATTTTTCTTGTCCAAATATGTGTTGGAACTAACCTGTACAGATTCAAATGAAAGCAAAAAGGGTGTGAACGAAGGATATAAACTAATGTTGCTCTGCAGGTACATATTACTTCATAGTCTAATCAAAATAAGTAGAGAAGGTTGCAATCGAAGGTTTCTCACACCAACTCCCAAGTTCAATCGAAAGAAGCAGAAAAGGGTGCAATAAAAGGTTGCTCATGCCAAATCCCAAGCTCACTCGAAAGAAAGCAAAAGAAAGGTGAACCGAAGGAGTCTACTTCCTGGATCGAAGGACTCACTTACCCTCCTTATTTTGTTATTGTTTTTACATTTTTTTGCCTTTCAATTTGGTTGTAATAGCGTAGGACACTTATTTTTCGCATTTTCTATTGCTTTCATATTAACTGCTAGATGTATGACTAATAGGATTGTATGGAAAAGATTAAAATCAAAACGCTAGCAAACCTAACTCAAGACTAAAATAACTGAACATAACACACCTTGCACATACACACCTCTAGGATATTCCCACTTCAGTTGCCTTCGGAAAATAGTCACAACTCTCGAAACGTGATAGGTTTTAGTGACTACCCTCTGGTTCAAAAAGATCATAAGTCCCTAGATGACCCTCTCGATGTTGCCTCCATAAAAATATGATCTTAGAATCCTAGGGTAGCCACTAAAGCTTCTTTCTCAATTTCCTTTGTGACTATAAAAACGTCCCTTCAAATGTCCCTCAAACATCCAACGATAGGGCTACCTACTCACTAATAGTAGGATAGCATTGTCTAAAGGATAGGAGGAAAAGAATGAACCTTTTCGAGTACAAGTAGATAGTTGTTAGATGCTTGCTCAAAACAAATATTCACACTTACACAAAAACATTTCAAAACACTTTCAAAAATCGCTTTATCAACACTCTTGAGGACTGATACAAGAGTTATCATAAAGCCAATTTTCGCACTAAGGCATTTTAAAATAATTTTTTAAAACTCAAAGCACAAGGTATTTAAAAAATGAGCTAAGCATCGAAGATACCGTAGAAAACTACAGATGGAAAGGGTGCTAACACCTTCCCTTTCCATAATCTACCCCCTTACTCATAAAACTTTTGAAAAGGTCTTTTTCTGTTCTTTTCACCCTTTCCTTAATTGGATAAAATAAAAGTTGGTGGCGACTCTTGCTTACCGCAACATTTGCAAACACAAATGAAAAACCATTATAACAGTCGGTTCTGCCACCGTATAACAGCGGGATGCCCCCATTTTTTCTCTTAAGTATCCTTCATAAGTTTTGACTTAACGGGCTTTTCTCTTGAGAGATAATGACTGCCTATTCTATGGGGAACCAACACCGTCTTTTGATTTGGAAAGATATATTTGGTATCGCTTGCTATGTATGAAGTGAGAGTTTTGCGACTGAACACACATTTGAATTAACTAAGAAAATACCCTGCCCCAGGTTATGATTAAGGGTTCCAATTTGTGCGAAAAAGAAAACTCCTACTTCTTAGGCTCAAAGGGGGTTGACTAGGGATTAAATTCCTTATAACTCCACTATTTAGGATTTGAAACAATGCATGTACATCACCAACAAGGTTTGTTCAAAAGAATACTATATGAGATCATGGTATCATTTTCGTCATTCTACCTCTAAAGGATTGTCACTTTAGATGGAGTGCCTTGTAGCCTCGACATTTGGGGAGGGAGGGGGGGGGGGGGTAACAGAAGAGCTCGATCTCACCATATTGCGTGAACTCGACTATTCCTTCGTCAATCAGGTCCTGAATTTTATTTTTCAATGCCCAACAGCTGCCAGTGTCGTTTCCAAGACTGTTGGAATGGTATGCACATCTTACATTAGGGTTGTGACAAGAAGAAGAAGTATTTGGCTTATAATGAGGATCCTTAAATGTTACTAGCTTGGCCTTAAATTGTCTTTTGGGTGTATCCTGCTTACATTGATGACCCTGTTGTCGTTCTTGCACTGGTGCAGGATTATAGATCCGCACTGCCTCTACAGATTGGTTGAGATCCCTCTTATTATGACCCTTTTGACTATACGCAATAATGGACTCCTTCTTTCCGTTGTATGATCTCTTCGGAGTACTTGAAGATGCAGTCCCCTGAACTTTATTGCTTCTGATTTTATTTTCAACATGTTCCCACATGAACATGTCACCCAATTCCCTGTCTGCCAAGAGAGGTTGATTATTGTTTAGACCCCAAATTCTAGCAGTTTGTCCCATATGGCCGTATCTGTCTTGATGAAGTTTGCTGATGAGATTTATCAACTCCTCTTGTCCCCGAGCTAACTTTTGGATAAGAGCCATCAGTCCCATAATTTGGATTCTCATGGTTTCCATTTTGGCTTGCAGTTGTTCTAATTGGTCATCCCTATTGTCTTTAGGACTCTTCTTGGTCGTGCTATCAGTGAGGAGTGCCTTCAATTCTTCTTGCCCCTTGGATAGGTTCAAGAACATTTCTTTGAACTGAGCATCTTGAACTTGGAGATTTCTGACGATTTTTTCGAGAGCCATCTTTACTAAAATAAACAGTAAGTATATGAGAAAACTCGTATGGGGAAAACCTGTTATGACATGAAATGATATGTAGATGCAATGTTTTCAAGGATCTCGCGGGGTAAACAGAAGAAAATGTTGGAAGTCGAAACTGACGGTAGTTTTAATTAAAGAACTTCGTATCGTTGAATGTCCTTATACAAGAATAAAGCTTACCATGTCGAGTGGGTCATAGCCTTAGACTAAAGATAATGTGCTTTGGTCTTTGACATCATGGGTTAGAGGAAAAGAAATCCCCTTAAAATCTAGTTCATCATGACCCTGCATTACATGCCCTTTAAAATCCTTGAAATGGTCAGTGTAAATGATATGGTATGATGTCATGATGTGTATGCTATGCACCAAGAAAAAGTGTAAGATGGTGAAGACAAGTAAGTCTTGTAAGAAATCTAGGTTATTGGATAATGACTATAAACAAACTTCTGCGAGGAATTCAATTTTTGTTAGATAATGAAAACAAGCCACACAAGTAGACTTAGGTTCAAAGGCTTGCATGGAGTTTGTAGGTAAGTACCCTCTTTAAGTTTAGTTGGTTCAACTTGTCCTAACAAAATTAACCGGGTTCTAAAGAATCTCAATATCATTGATCTTTCTTCGTCGGGCATTGTTTCAACACATGTTTCTTTATTAGCGACCTAAATATCCCGAAAGTCCAATCTCAATGAGTGTAGTATCGAGTATCAACCAACTCTAGTCTTGCACCAAAATTGGCTATCTCACTACTTTCTAGTGGCCAAGTTATTCAACTAAGGTTCTAAGGTCAGTTAGTGCTTCATGACACCACACAACGGCCCCGTATTCTCCTTGCCTGGACTCAAGGGACAGTGATACCAACAAATGCGTCACACTAACATATCCATCGCTTCAACCATGTGGGTATTACGTTGCATAGTCCCCACGATCTATTGCTACTTACCTAATATGCCCCAAATCCAGTTATAGGATTTTTACAAGTAATAAACCCAAGCAAAACCCACAAATGTAAAGCAAACAAAGCAAACAATTAAAGAAAATAAAGGTGATCTAGCTCTTAAGGTAACCCCTCTTTTAGTTTTAATTCCCCAGTAGAGTCACCAATTCTGTAATACGGTGGGAGAACTAACTTGGTGTTTTGCGTTTTATCGCAATTATTGCAAATAGCAAGAGTCGCCACCAACTTTTCTTTTATCTAATAAAGGAAAGGGTGAAAAGAATAGGAAAGACCTTTTGAGATTTTCTTGAGTTCGGGGGGTAGATTATGAAAAGGGAAGGTGTTAGCACCCTTTTCATCCGTATTATCTACGGACTCTTAATTACTATCTTACTTTGAAATTATTTTTGTGAATGTGTTTGTTTGAAAATATTTTGAAAAGTGTCGTCGTTGGGAAAACTTTGTAATGATTATCGTCTTTATAAGAATACATACAAAGTGTTGACTTTGAAAATATTTCAAGAAAGTGTTGGTGCATTGAAAGTTGTTTGTTTTGAAATGTTTGTGAGCAAGCAATTACGAGCAATATACCTACTCAAAGAGTCTTTGTCCTTTTTCTCCTCCTTTAGATAGTGCTTGTCTACCATTGATTAGTAGGAAGCTTTATCATTGGATGTGAGGGACAAGCGCAGGTCATCGTATAGTCATAGGAGGAAACTTGTGAGACGCTATAGCAATTGTCGTAAGGGACTAAGATCGTTTTACCGAAGGAAACATTGAAGGGTCATCGAGGGACTATGATCTTTTAATCGAGGATATTTTGCTAAAACATCCCATATTCGAGGGACATGATTGTTTTTCCGAGGCAACAAGTGTGAGTTACCCTAGTGGTACATGTGTTCAAAGTGTTTTTGTTTTCATGTATATTATCTTTGAATTAGGGTTTTCTATTATTTGAATTTAGTCTTGTCATGCAAACCCTAATTACTAACAATAATATGGAAAGCGATAAGTTGCAAAAAGTAAATATCCTACACTATTACAATGCTTTTGGTGATGGGGGATATAAATTTACAAATGGGGATTATAATTAAAAATAAAAACTAGTTACTATTACAAGGCTTTGACAGTTACATAAATTGTAATTCTAAATAATAACATGTACAAAGATGTAAAGATAAAGAAAAGAGAAAAGAAACTTGTCTTTAGGGTTTTTTATGGAAAAGGTTTTACGGTTTACCTAATTAATCTAATTAATTTAATTACAAGAAAAGTCAATTAATTATTAACAAAAAAACCTAACTCTAAGTTCATTAAAATAAAATCCTAAGTCTAATTTAAATTTGTTTAAAAAATGGTTTTAAGATAAAGTTAATAAAGAAAATGTTCTATATTGTAGAAGAAATGATAATATTTAATTTAACAAAATAAAATAAAATGCCTAAATTAAAATCTTTTTAATTTAATGAAGAAAATATATTTTTTGGTGGTTTTTGGTTTAGGTAAAATAAATATATAAAAGAAATGAATAAAATATAAAAGAAATGAACATAGTTGGACTTGGGGTTAAAAAAATGAAAATGGGTGTTAGGAATAGCAAGCACGGCCCAAACAGATTTTTGTTGAAAAAAAAAAGAATAAGAATGGGCCTGCGTTGAAAGAAAACAGGGGGGGGGGGGGGGGTGGGAAAACTAATTCGTCCAAGGCCCAATATTAGTTTGTTATGCAAAAAAAAAAAAAACAAGGGTGTGGGTCTGAATTTCGTTTGGGACCAATGACAGCAAGCCCATGTGCTGCTGGTGATCCTGCGCGTGGCTTGAGTGGGGGTGCACCGTGTGGACTTTTCATCATGAGTGTTGGATGAATATTAGGCAGTGACTAAGCAAAGGTGCATGATAGTTAGGATGGATGTACCTACGTGGGATCAACAGAGAATCAATAATGGTGGTGACAAGTGTCACCACCTGAGGCTTGTTAAATGGAATTTTATTTTTAAAATAAAAAAAAACTAAACAATGATGAAAATTACAAAATTATTCAGAAAGAAATAAACATTATTTCTCTTCTTCCCAGAGTCCTCTCACTTCTCTCCATCTTTAGGGCTCGTCGGAAATTGCCCCCAGCGGCGGCAGACGGTGGCTCTCACGACGGCTTGGCTCCGATCCTCATTTTTTTACATCATTTTGCTCGTCTTCTTCTTATGATCCTTAATATTTGGATCTTTTTTGCATATGATATGAGATTTTAAGTAGATCTTAAAATGTTTTTTTTTTGAAAACCCTAGTTCTTTCAAACGTAAAGTGGGACTGAAACGATAGTGAAATAAGCTTAACGGTAGATTCTGAGCGGAATGATGGTCGGAGTCTGTGATGCGCAACCTTTTTATGGTGATATCTTCTGATCCGGGCTTGTCTCATCTTCCTTTTCTCTTTTGTTTGATTTCTGAAGGGACTTAGTGAATGGAAGATGATGATTCTGACCTAGGGTTTGGCTGTATGATAACTCGCTTTGTTATGATATGTTGTGATTTTGAATAATGGGCCTGATTCGCTTTTGTTTCCTCTTTCTCTATTTCGATAGTTTCTGAAGGGATTTTGTGAAAAGCAGTGTGATGCAAAAAATTAGATTAGGGTTTGGTTGTTGTTTATGCGGTTGTTAGGGTTTGTGAACAGTGTTTGGTTTTCACAATTTGGAAGGGTTTTTTGTTGTTCTTGTTGTGGCTTCTGTTTTTTTGTATCTATTGTGTGGACTGTGTCTTTTCTTTATATGCTGTGCACTATATTCTTGGCTTGAATGATTTTGAGGGGTTTTAGGTCTCTGGCTTGTAGTTCTGTGACTTTATTTTTTTGTGAACTGTCCCCGTTGCTTGCTGGCCCTGTGAACTATCTATGTTGCTTGCTAGCTTTTGTGAACAGTCTTTGTCGCTTGCTGGCTTTTGTGAACTGATTTTTTGTGATATCTTTTGTACTTGTGCAATACATTACTTTTTAAATTCACTATGAACCAAGCGAATCTTTTTTGTTTTTGAGTATTTGTTTGAGATTTGCAGCAGAGGGCTAGGCCTATGATTTAATTTTGCAAATTCTAATTTTTTTGTTGAAACAAAACAACATGAGAGGCCTTTTTTTTGCGTGAAACATGATGCTAGACTTTGCAATTCTGATTTGGAATTTTTTGTCTTTGTCTTTTGTGAACCAAGTTAACTTGTGATTTGCAATAAATAAAGTTAGGCCCATGATTAAATTGAAATCCAATGTGTGTGGCTTTTTGGTGCATGAACATGATTGAAAAACAAACTCTTTTTCTGATTCCTTAAACACAACCCTAATGATGAATTGCGGGATAGTTGCTTGAAAACTTCTTGTTTATGTTTTAATGATGATTGAACTAACCAATTTTATCTCTTTTGTTTCATGAGAAAAAAATGATGATGGGAAATAGTGGTGAGGAAGATGAAGAAGGCAAGGAAAATAGGAGATTATGGTTGTCATAGATTGACTTTGATGGAAAACATGGAGTAAGAAGCTGTAATAAGAATAAGTCTTGGAGAAGAACTTGAAAGATAGAATTTCATAGGACAACTTAGGATGTAGAAAGCATTTTTTGATTTGGTTTTGTAAGGAAAACTTGTATTTTGAATTTTGACCTTCATGTTGTAATTATTATGAACTTAGAGGTTTGAATTTGGAGAATGGTGAATGAATGCATCTTGAACAATGATTGTTGGATTTATAGTGATATATGACTTTTTAAATGTGTTGAATTCGAATGAATGATGTTTGAAAACCATATGAAACTTGTAGAAACTGTTCGAATGAAGAATAAGTCATTTGAATGAAGATTGAAATCTTGTTAACTTTGGTCAAATGATAACGATGAATGATGAACTTTGAGAAGATTTTGTTTTGGATAAATTTTAAAAATGGATGGTGAAGGAATGATATGGATTTTGAATCATGAAAGCATGCCTTGAACACTTGAGTTGGAATTTTAGACTTAGTGAAATAAGATCAAATGAATCTCCAATTACAAATCTCATTCACAAATTTAAATGCTCTTGAACCCTTAACTTCATATTCTCAAAATCCAAGATGTCTTGTAATTGAAACGACAAATCTGTCTTGATCACAATATGAATCTACAAATCTCATCTCTTGCATCATGCTTTTCATTCACTCCACTTTAAAAATAATGCCCTGGTCTTGAAGGTGAAAATAAAACCTTGAGTATTTTTATAGAAGCTTGAAGATGAAAACCTTGCAGCTTAACAAAAGAGAAAGTCTTCAATAATCTCAAATCCTAATTCCTCATTCCTTTAAAACCCTTGTGTGATACGGTGGGAGAACTAACTTGAGGTTTGCGTTTGTATTCGCACTTGTTCGGTTGAGCAAGAGTCGCCACCGACTTTTTATTTTATCCTAAAGGAAAGGTTAAAAAGCACAGCAAAAACCTTTTGAGATATTTCGTGGGTTCGAGGGGTAGATTATGAAAAGGGAAGGTATTAGCACCCTTTTCATCCATGGTTATCCATGGGCTCTTAGTTACTTGGTTTTTAGATCACTTGCCTTGATTTTTGATTGCTTGAAAATGGTGTGTGTGTGTGTTTTGAAAAATGTTTTTAAAGAGATGCCTTGTCTTAGGCAACCAATGTATTTGACTCGTGTTTGAGTGTCTTACAAAAGTGTGTATCTTTTCGAAAAGATGTTTCAAATGTTTTTGAGAGTTTGTTTTGAAAGTGTGCATGAAGTGTGGTTTTTGAAAAGAAGGCAAGTGTTTTTGCAAGTTGATCTCAAGTAACTAAGAGTTTTGTCTACCCCTATTGTACTCAAAGGTTTTCTCTATGTTTTCAACCATTTTTAACAATTTTGTTCCACCATTGAATTTGGTGGACAATCTTGCGTTTAGGATGTTTAACGGGACGGGCGCGGGTCATCGTATGGACCATGAATGCAATGGTGTTGTTGTTGCTAGTTAGCCCAGTGATGATATTTTCTGAGGGCCTTTTGTGGGTTGCCTCAGTTTGGGGCTTGACAGCTTGTATGGTTGAGTTTAGGCTTGATGACAGGTTGGGCCTTACTGGTTTGATGTGTTTGATAGATTATGGTCTTGGTGTTCTGATTGGTGAGGCTTTGGCTGAGGTTAGGCTTAGCAGGTTATTGTTGGTTGTTAAGGCTGGTTGTTTCTGGGAGGCCTAGACAGGTTCTACTGGTTTTTAGGCTTCACTGTTTTTGTTTGGATTATGCTTATGGTTTGACAGGGTTAGGTTCTATGGCTTTTTGTTTGAGTTTTTGGTGATCAGTTTAAGCTTGCAGGTTTTGGGTTTTGAATGGTTAGGCTTGGTATCTGGTACAGGTTTGCATCAGTTTGTGATTGTTTGTTCTAATCTTGACACAGGTTTAGGCTTTAGGTTTGAAACTGGTTCTTGGCCTTGAATGGTTAGGCTGGTTATTTGTTTTGATCATGCGTTGGCCTGATAGGTTTAAGCTTGTTGGTTTTTGACTTTTGTTGGACAACAGGTTTGGGCAGGTATGCTTGCGGGTTATGTGTTTTGATGATAGGCAGGTTTGTTGTGAGTATACTGGTTATGGCTTGGGAGCTTATGTTCTCAGTAGGCTGTTGGTTTGAAAACTGGTAGTACCGGCTTACATCAGTTTTTGTGTTTTATATCTTTTTTCAGTTTTGCTTTTTCTCTCTGTTTGATATCTTCTGCCTTGATATCCTCTGCTCTTTGACTGTGTTAGCAGTCTTTTATCTTCTATGCCTCAAGCCTAAACCTGTAAGCCCAGAACTCTTTTCTCTCTCTCTTTCTCTCTCCAGTACAGCTTTTTGCATTTTATATGTTTATGCTTGTACTTTTACTGAAAGGGCAGCACTGGGAAATGATGAAAATGAATTATGTTTGCTTGCACACTAATCTTTCTCTGCATATCTTTTCATATCTTATTTTGACAACTTTGCATCCTTGTGACAGTATCTTGTACTTTTTGATACTTTGATATCTTTGACAGCTTTTTGGATAATTTGTGACTTTAGCTAGGCCATTCTGTTTGCCTTTGGACTTTGTAGTTTGATTTGGACTTGGACTTTGCATTATGCTGTTTGAGACTTGAACTATGCAGTTTGACAATTTTGACTTGTGAATTTCAACTTTGTGCATTCATGATTAGCAAACAAATATTCATCCCTCTTTGTGAACCGGGAGAAATCCCGTGATTTGCAAAGAGGGCTAACTGATCCCAGTCAATTGCCCTTAATGATGAACTTTATTTTTATCTGTCTCTCTCTTTAATATTTATCTGCAATTGACTTTTCTTTTGTTCTTTGTTTTGCAGATAAAATTCCATGGAGTACTGGAGCAAGGGATAGAAGATGAAGAATTGAAGATTTAGAAAAATACTTAGGATATCTTTTATTTAAATTTAAATAAATGTAATATTGTTATTGTAAACATTTTGTAAACAAAAAAACAATTATACAAATAATTTAAAGATAAATAAAAAGTCCTTTTATTTGATTAATTCTTTTCTTCTCCAATTGTTTATTTATTATTTAAAATTCTTTAAATTATAATAAATGGAAAATAAATTCCAATCATTTAAATTCAGAATAGTAAATAATTAAATAAACATTTCTTCGGCATTGATCAATTAAATTTGGCACTTCACAAATCCAAATTAATGCACAGTCAGTCGTAACAACTGCCCAGATCTATTCTTCCTTTTACTAATTTTTACCAGACACTGCAAATTCAATCCAAAAGCATCCTTTCACTGATTTAGTCACACAATGCGAATTTAATCCAAATGTTTCAATCCACATCCCAGCATAACTTGAAAAGCACTGTAGAATTTAAATCTTTCCGAGAACGCGCGCACAAAAACCCTAATTCCTGATTAAATGCCAAAGAAGCGTTCGCCTGATCGAAGTTGAGCCAAAATCAACCAAAACCCTAAGCCAACTGTTTGAAACATTCTAGAGCCCTGAAAATCAGTAAAACCCTAATTTTGTCTGATTGACGAGAAAAGTCTGTTTGACTGATTCCTGAGCCAGTTTGAAAAATCAGGAAACGCCTGAAGCTGTGATTTCTTGAGGAAAAATGCGAGGGCAAATTTTGGGGTACAACAGTTGCCCCTGTTCAATCTTCTTGAACCTGAAGAGTCAGATTGGCAAGTTTGCCTTTCGCGACTCAAAGGTAAAAGGAGATTGGACACTAAAGTGCCCAGAAAATTTGCACTCGGCGACGTGATGGTAGGGGTGAATAGGCTTACAGATGCCATTTGGTGATGGGCTTAAAGATGCCATCTAGGGATGCGATAGAATCTTGTCGGGGGATGGGCTTAGAGATGCCATCTGAGAATGGGCTTAAAGATGCCATTTAGAAATGTTTGTTGGAGGATGGGCTTAAAGATGCCATCTGGAAATGGGCTTAAAGATGCCATTTGGAAATGTTGAACTGTATGTCAATGGTGAGTGGACGAGTATCAGAAAGGCATCCATGTTTTGGAACATCTCTGAACTGGGGGTCTGAATAAGCAATAGATTGACATCTGTGTCTGGATAATCCGTGAACTGTTTTCAGGAGTTGAGATTGAATAAGCCATAGATTAACATCCGTTGTTAGGAAGAATTCGTAAACTGTTCTCAAAAGTTGCATCTGAACAAGCGATAGATTAACATCCGTTGTTGGGAAGAATCCGTAAACTGTTTTCAGAAGTCTTGAAGTTGAATAAACAATAGAGCAGCATCCGTTGTTGGGAAGCGTCCGTAAACTGTTTTCAAAAGTTAAGAAGAGTCTGAACAAGTGATAGGTTAACATCTGTTACTGGAGAACCCGTGAACTGTTTTCAGAAGTCTTGAAGTTGAATAAGCAATAGAGCAGCATCCGTTGTTGGGAAGCGTCCGTAAACTATTTTCAAAGGTTGCACCTGAACAAGCGATAGATTAACATCCGTTGTTGGGAAGAATCCGTAAACTGTTTTCAGAAGTCTTGAAGTTGAATAAGCAATAGAGCAGCATCCGTTGTTGGGAAGCGTCCGTAAACTGTTTTCAAAAGTTGCATCTGAACAAGCGATAGATTAACATCCGTTGTTGGGAAGAATCTGTAAATTGTTTTCAGAAGTCTTGAAGTTGAATAAGCAATAGAGCAGTGTTGTACCCCAAAATTTGCCCTCCCATATGCTTCAAGAAATTGCCAAGCCAAGCTGCAAAAGTTCTCCAAGGGATTGCACAGTGCAAAGGTCTCCTATACAGTCAAGATTAGGGTTTGTGTTCTGATCAAGAAAATGAAGTTTTCAAAGGTCTAATCAAGTCTCATATGTCTACAAATATGGTCAAACATCCTTATATCAAGTTTCAAGGCATTCAGCACAAAATTGCACAGTCAAAAACCCTAATTGCACTACAGTCAACTGTAGGGGCAAAATGGTCATTTGACAGTCAAAAGTTCAAATTTTTGGTCAACATACCATTTTGAAGCCACAAATATCATTTGATCAAGGCTTGATCATGATTCTCAAAATTTGGCTCAGAAATCATCAAGATGCAGAAGTTTCCTTATTTGGACAATTGAAAAAGTCAACTGAAATTGACCAGGGCATAACTTTCACATGGATTATCAGAAAAATTCCATCCAAAGCTCATTTTGAAGAGAAAGACATTTCCTACAACCCATCTTCATACTTCAAGTCCAAGAAATGATCTCACAAAAAGTTATCAATTTCAACATTATAGGTCATTTTCAAAAGTCAACAAAAAGGGACTTTAAGTCAAAGGCCATAACTTGAGATTGGTAAATCAAAATGACATGGGACCAGAAACATTGGTTAGAGGACTCAAAGACCTTTCCAAAATGTCCAAGAACATGAGAAACGCTTAAAAATTGAGCAAGTTATGCCTTGTGGAAGTTGGGAAATTTTTGGATATTTTGAAAAGTCAACATTGGTTCAAATGACCTAAAATTGCTAATGGGCCCATTTTTCTTCCATGATTCATCATCCATGACATATGCATGACTACTTGGCCCAAAGGGAAGTCTTATTTCATTTTTTATTTATTTATTTGGATTTTTATTAATAATAATTCATTTAAATTAAAATAAATACATGAAAAATGCTAACCTAAGTTTTTTCAATCTTTTTGTGCACATTATATCATCAATATTTCGTGCATATGCAAATTAGGAAAGATTTGGATTGATTGGCATGATTGAGAACAAAGAACACTTGAAAAAGATTGAAAAAAGATCCTTAGAAATCAAATATTCAAAACCATGATTACAAGAGATTTGGATCAATATTGTTGACCTAATTTGTTCACTACATATGCCTGATCATAAACCTAATCATGCTAGACAAAAAAGCTGCGCAAGAAAGCTCTCCACAAACTTGAAATTTTTCTCCATAAACTCAATTCTGAAAACAGCTTTTTAGGTGGATTCAAGGGACGAAATTTGTTTCAATAGCTTCCTTGGAGATCACTGAACACATTCCAATCAAAAACACTCATCAAAGCCCAAGGAATTGGTATACAGAACCTGAGATATCTCATGAAAATTGCATAATCGTATTCTCCAATCTAAGCATTTTTACAGCATTCTATTCATGGATTCATGTTCATTATAAAGTTTTGAAGCTAGCCAATATATTCAATTGCTTTTTTCTGTGCTATACGCGATTTTGCCATGTTTATTTTCTAGGGTTTGCAGGATGTGAATTTGGGGATTTCAAGACAAGGAAAAATTGGAACACATGAGTTACACCATTCAACTCAGCGCATGAAGACGATCTTGAATCACCCATCGCGCCCAATTTCTGAATAACACAGGCCTAATCGCTATTTTCTAATAGCATGCCTAAGAGAACGTCCAAAAAACCGTGGCCTATGTTTTGTAGTTTTCAGAAAAATAAAAACACGCGAAGAAGATGATGTGTTGTCAAAACGTGATAAGCCAGTTTGAATTTTCGCGCTTTAATCCACTAACCCTTTGTTTTATTCTTATAATGATTGTTTGTTTATTATATAACAAATGCGTTGTAGTGGTCCAGTGGCAAGCAAGAACGTTGGCAATGTGTATGACCTGGGTTCGAGCCCCAGGTCTGCGTTATTCTTCATATTATTTTTCAACAGGAATTCATGTGCGTTTTCAATATCAAGGCACAGCGTACACCTCCATAATCCAGTCATCCACGCGTCCTGGGAGATCAAATCAAAGGCAGGGATCCAAAGAACACGTTGCACCCTGGTCAACGCGCAGCACGCTACTCAAAAAAGTCCACCAGGCCATGCTCAAGTGGGCCAGATTACTGAGTCCATACCTCCTAATTTGGGACTACCACCCCCTTGGTTTGCAATTTTTTACTTTCTTTTTGTTTTCTTATTTTTATTCTTTGATCATTATCTTTAATTAATTAATTATTTTTCATAAATATAAAAAATGCATAAAAATCAGAAAAAGATAAAAAATATAATAAATACTTTATTTTAATTATTTTCATAAATAAATTCACATGTAAATTAATTAGCTTAAATTAGGGTTTTTAATTTTAATTCTTTTAATAACAAAAATACAAAAAATGTAGAGATAGGTTTAATAATTGTTTTATTCCTTTTTAATTTTTCTTTTGTCACAATTTTTTAATATTTATTTTATTTATTTTCATAATTAAAATCGCACATAAAAAATTAGGTTTAATTTAGGTTAAATTTTAATGTTTTCTTAATAAATTAAAATAAAGTAGAATTAGGGTTAGTAGTTAATTTTAATTAATTCTTTCCTTTTTCTATTAAATCTTAAAATACATAAAAATACCAAAAATCAAAAACAATTTCTTTTCTTAATTAATTAATTCATGTAATTTTAATATTTTGCAAAAGGGTCCAACGCCCTCGTTTCATTTAATTTTCATTAATTCGCATATTTATTTTATTTTGTTTAAATCATTATGTACCTCTCCCGAAGCCTTGTAATCACTTTTCAATTCTTTAATTCTTTTACTTTGCTTATTTATTTTCTGTCAAATCGGGTCCGGTTTAATTTTGGCGATGTGGACCCGCGCCATTTGTAATAGCCTTAGATTTACTTTTCCTCGCAACTCTTAACTGTTAAACAAAGCATGAAAGAATGTATGGACTAAATAAAAGCAAAGCGTATAACACCGATAACATGACAAGACAAATATCTGAATCTGACACACAAATCGCACACACCACCCCTAGGGTACGCCTCACTGTTGCCTTGCCTCGAAAGGTGATCGTCAAGTAGAGGATGTCTTAGTAAGTCCTCATGATCCGGGAACCTGGCATGAGGGTAGCTTCTAAGGTGTCTTCCCATTACTCTGGTGATCACCATGTCCCGAACCTCGAATTGACCCGAACACCTCCAACGGTAGTGCTACCTACCTCTCAATGGTGGGATGACACTACTTTAAAGGACATTTACACAGACGAATTCCTTAGGGTAGGTAGACGACTCGTGGATACTTGCTCTAATTCAAAATAAAACAAATTCAAAAATACTTTTCACACCGACACATTTTCAAAAGCTTTCGAAAGCAATTTTTCAAACACTCTTGAGGACCGATACAAGAGTCGAACTGAAATTTTCAAAGAAACTTTTTTAAACCCACAGTTGAAAAGCAAACAAACCATTTTTTGAAAACACAATGAGCAAGTATCTAAGAGCCCATGGATAACCATGGATAGAAAGGGTGCTAACACCTTCCCTTTCTATAATCTACCTCCCGAACCGAGAGCAATCTCTTTAAGGAATTTTTCTGTGCTTTTGTCCTTTCCATTTGGAGAAAATAAAAGACGGTGGCGACTCTTGCTTCCGCGACATTTCACGAACCAGCGTTAAACAGTCAGTTCCAGATCCACCGATCACAGAACCGGCGACTCTGCTGGGGAGATAGATACTTAAAGTGGGGTGTACCTTAGGGCTAGCTCATAACTATGTTTTCAATTGTTTTCCTTGTGTGCTTTAAATTGTGGGTTGCTTGGGAGTTCTATAGATCCTAACCCGGATCTGGGGGATACCTTTCTTAGAAAGTAGCAACAAGGCTGTGAGGGAACTGTGCGGGGTATACCGACATGGTTGAAACAGTCTGCTACGTTGATGTGGCACTTTGGTGTGTACCGGTAACCCTTGAGTTCAGTCAAGGAGAGTACGGGGCCTCCACGTGGTGTCGTGAAGCATCAACAGACCTTAGGAACCTTAATTGAACTATCTTGGCCTCTTTAGGGTAGTGAGATAAATGACTTTGGTGCAGTCCGAGGTTGGTTGATACTCGATACTACGCTCAATTGAGGGTTGCTTTCCTGGAATATTTCGGTCGCCAGTTCAGTGGCTAAATCGAAACAATGAACAATGAAAGCAATCCTGTGATATTGGGAACCTTAGAACCCGGTTACTTTGATTAGGACAGGTTGAACCCACCAACTTCAAGAGGGTACTACCCAGACCCCATGTTGGCCTTAAACCTTAAGGGCTTGTCTTGTGTGCCTTGTGTGCCTTACATGTTCGCCTTTGTAAATATCTGTGGTGTGTTTAATCATAGCATCATGACATCATCCAGCATCATATGCATTGACTGACTATTTCAGGGGTTCGAATTTTCATCTTTGTTACTGTTTTGTAGGACATGGAAACCGTTCGTAGAAAGACAATTCAAGTCAGTCTTGTAAGGATCCCTCCTCAGCTTAAGGAGCTTATATCCAGGATCCCCGAGAACTCTTCATTCAGTGAAAGGCATGGAAGCCTCATCAGCTTGGTCAACACCAACATTGAGGAAGATATGATAAAGGTCTTGTTCCAATTCTCTGACCCTCTGCATCACTGTTTTACCTTCTTGGACTATCAGTTGGTACCTACATTGGAGGAGTTCTCCCGGCTCCTGAAGATCCCTATCCTTGATCAGCTACCCTTCAACGGTACAGAAAAGGAACCTAAGCTTGAGGAGATTGCTAAAGCCTTGCACCTACAGTCATCTGACCTCAAAGGACATTGGGAAGTTAGAAGTGGTATCAAAGGGTTCTTAGCCAGGTTTCTGTTTGAAAAGGCCCTTGAATGTTGGAACTCCCTTGATTTGCAAGCTTTTGAAGAGGTTGTGGCCCTTCTTGTCTATGGTTTGGTGTTGTTCCCTAACCCAGATCAGCTTATTGATATCAGTGCTGTTCAGATCTTTATGTCCAGGAACCCCATACCTACATTGCTGGGGGACATCCTTCACTCATGTTACACTCGAACCATGAGAAAAAGAGGTGTCCTTATGTGTTGCACTCCTCTCCTGGGAAGGTGGTTTATTTCGCACCTTCCACAATCAGTCTTGAAGAATGAGCGGGGTTTGAGATGGTCACAACGGTTGATGACTCTTACACATGCAGATATACATTGGTGCCCTCGGTCCAGAGAAGATGTCACTATCATTGATCGTTGCGGGGAGTACCCTAATGTTCCTTTACTTGGAATCAGAGGAGGTATTACTTACAGCCCATGCCTGGCTTGGAGACAGTTTTGTTATGCTCGGAGGGATGGTCCTCATGACATGTTAATTCCTGACATAGTTTTTGACTTCGACAACGATACTCAAGGACTTCGCCAGAGATTTATCAGAGCCTGGAGGATGCCAAGTAGGATAGACAGCAAGACACTGGGGCACATGAACTCCATCCCTTTGGAGCCTTATCTCAAGTGGGTACGCGCCCGCTCCCAGAAGTTAGTGATGCCTTATTCTCATATGCTCCCAGTAATCAAAGAACCAGTCTTGGAAGGGGAAGTGTCCTACACTATTCAGCACCCTGACATGCCCACATCCTGGGAAGAGATGCAGAAGAGTTGGATCCAGCTTAAGGAGGAAAGGAATTCTCTTGAGACTAGTCTACATGCCAGTGAAAAGAAGGTCTTGGAGCTCACCCGCCTGTTGCATGAGGAGAGGAATCTCAACACTTACATAGCTCCAAAGAGGATGCGTAGCATATTCTGGGATTGATTTGATTTTTGTACTTTTGCCCATGAGGCTTTGATGTATTAAACAATGATTTCTTTAATGATAACGTGTGTTCCTTTTTGTCTACAACAAAGTTGAATTTTCGAACCCTTGAATGCATTGCATGAACACATATCATTCATCATGTGCATAGCAGGTTTTTCCTCTTTTCAGGCTGCTTACAGTTCTTCGCTGTTTATTTCAGCATCATGAATCCCGAATCTGCATCAACTGAGACATCAATCAAGGCTCTTCAGGCGCAAAATGCGCAGTTTCAAGAACTAATCAAGGGTTTGGCTCAGGGCCAAGAAGAACTGAAAGCTATGCTCCTGAAGAAGGAGAAGAAGAAGAAGAGAAGAACTGTTCTGTTCAACTCGGGCCGAAGGTTTGGCAATACTCTGCAGCATGAAGAGGCTGGTTCTTCTGTGGGTAAGAGTCCTTCTCAGGCAGAAGCAAGGGTTCCTAGTCCGGTAGTCTCTGACAATGAGACTGATTTTGATGAAGAGCAGTACCCTCCTGCAGACGACAAATACAAGCAACTGGAGGACAGGTTGAAAGCTATGGAGGTTCAACAGGTACCTGGGCTGGATTTCGGAGATCTGGGTTTGTCAACTGGTGTGATCATCCCTCACAAGTTCAAAGCACCATCCTTCTCCAAATATGACGGGGCGTCTTGTCCCAAGCTGCATCTAAGGTCCTATGTTCGGAAAATTCAGCCGTACTCTGTGGATAAGAATCTATGGATCCACTTCTTCCAGGAGAGTCTTTCAGGGACTCATCTCGAATGGTTCTATCAGCTGGATGGAACCAAGGTTCGTAACTGGGAGGAGTTGGCTACTGCTTTCTACAAGCAGTATCAATATAATGCCGACCTTGCCCCCACACGTACCCAACTCCAGGGTATGTCGTTAGGTGCAAGCGAAGGTTTTAAAGAGTACGCTCAGAAGTGGAGAGACCTGGCTGGCAGGGTGCAGCCACCATTGACTGATCGGGAGCTGATGGACATGTTCTTGGGGACCCTATCTGGGCCATTTTTCAACCATCTCATTGGGAATTCTTCTGCTGGGTTCACTGATTTGATTCTGACTGGAGAGAGGATTGAAGCTGGGTTGAAGTCTGGAAAGATTGCGAAGGGTACATCGTCTAGTTCGGAAAAGAAACCATTCAAGAAGGAGTCTAGTGCCGTATATGGTTCCAGGAAATCAGAGAGACCTGAGCACCGCCAATCTGTCAGTGCGGTGATGATTGCTAAGCCTGCTGCCGCTCCCCGGCCAAATAATCCTCAAAGGGCTGAAAGACCCCGGAGAGAGTTTACCCGGTTAAGCATGACCCTATCACAGATCCTGCCACAGTTGCTATCCACTAACTTAGTGACTGTCAAGGAGGCTCCGAGGTTCCCCAACACTACATCTCCTAAGTACAACCCGAATGCTCGTTGTGCTTACCATTCAGATAGCCCGGGGCACTCTACTGATGACTGTTGGGCGTTAAAGAACAAGCTGCAGGACCTTATTGACGCCAAGGAGGTACAGTTTGAGGCGTCTGAGAAACCTAATGTGGTGACAGCTCCCCTGCCTGCTCATGGAGTGAATGCTATTGGGGACGAGGACGAAGTTGATGAAGCTGAGTTTGATAGCTGGATCTACCCGGCAACCGACGGCGGATCTAACAATTGGAGTGCAAAAGACAACTTATTCGTTTCTCTTGTTACTGAGTAATGAATTCCTATGTTTTGTTATTTTGTAATAAACAATGATAAACTCTATGGCCCGGTGTCTTACCCGAGGCACTGTGGTTCTATTTGTGAGGGCATACAAATTGTCATTTCATATATCATAAATAAAAATCTTGGACGTATTTTCGCATTGCAAATATTGTGCTCCTTTTCTGTCTTTCTTTCCTTTTCATATATTTCAAAACAACTGTATTTACACACACACTCACTCATACAGGTTTCAATCCACTCTGGATCCCACTAATAACAACTCTGCTACTGCCAATTATGACTTCGAAAATCCGATCAACTTAGCCGAAGACGAAGGTGAAGATGATTGCGAAGTGCCTGGCGAGCTTGCAAGACTGTTACTTCAGGAAGAGAGGGCAATTCAACCCCATGAAGAGCCAGTGGAGACAATAAACTTGGGTACTGAGGCAGACAGGAAAGAGGTAAAGATTGGTGCCAACCTAGAGCTCAGCGTGAAGCAACGGTTGACCCAAATGCTGCATGATTATGTGGAGATATTTGCCTGGTCCTACGAAGACATGCCCGGATTGGATACCGATATTGTGGTCCATCACTTGCCAACTAAGGAAGACTGCCCTCCAGTTAAGCAAAAGGTCCGTCGGATGCGTCCAGAGATGTCTGAAAAGATTAAAGCCGAGGTTATGAAACAGTTTGATGCTGGGTTCCTTGCAGTGACTTCTTACCCTCAGTGGGTTGCTAATGTGGTGCCGGTACCTAAGAAGGACGGTAAGGTCAGAATGTGTGTCGACTACAGGGATCTGAACAGGGCCAGCCCCAAGGATGACTTCCCTTTACCTCACATTGATGTCCTTGTTGACAATACAGCTCAGCACAAAGTATTCTCTTTCATGGATGGCTTTTCAGGTTACAATCAGATTAAGATGGCACCTGAAGACATGGAAAAGACTACATTTGTTACTCAGTGGGGCACCTTCTGCTACAAGGTCATGCCTTTTGGATTAAAGAACGCTGGGGCAACCTACCAACGTGCTATGGTTGCTTTATTCCATGATATGATCCATCATGAGATAGAAGTGTATGTGGACGACATGATCGCGAGGTCCCAGACTGAGGAAGAGCATCTAGATCATCTGCAGAAGTTGTTTGACCGGTTGAAACTGTACAAGCTAAGATTGAACCCGAACAAGTGCACCTTCGGGATAAGATCTGGAAAATTACTAGGCTTCGTGGTCAGTGATAAAGGTATTCAAGTGGACCCTGCTAAGGTCAAAGCTATTCAAGAGATGCCAGTCCCTAAGACAGAAAAGGAGGTCAGAGGCTTTTTAGGACGCCTGAATTACATTGCTCGCTTCATCTCACACCTAACTGCTACCTGTGAGCCAATCTTCAAGCTGCTGAAGAAAGATCAGGTAGTACGTTGGAACGATGAATGTCAGGCTGCTTTTGACAAAATCAAAGAGTATCTCCAAGAACCACCTATCCTTATGCCACCGGTTGAAGGGAGACCTATGATATTATACCTGACAGCGCTTGACAACTCAATGGGGTGTGTGCTGGGGCAGCATGACGAGTCTGGCCGAAAAGAACATGCCATTTATTACCTTAGCAAAAAGTTTACCGACTGTGAGACCCGATACTCACTGCTTGAGAAAACTTGCTGCGCTTTGGTATGGGCTGCTCGCCGGCTGAGACAGTATATGCTGACTCACACTACCTTGTTGATCTCAAAAATGGATCCTATAAAGTACATATTCGAAAAGCCTGCTCTGTCTGGGAGAATCGCAAGATGGCAAATGATCTTGACGGAATACGACATTCAGTATACAACCCAGAAAGCCATCAAGGGAAGTGTATTGGAAGACCATTTGGATCATCAAGCTGTAGATGATTATCAATCAATGAACTTCGAGTTTCCAGATGAAAGCATCATGATAGTAACAGATTGTGAAGTGCCTGGACCGGATGAAGGACCTGAACCAGGATCCCGATGGTCTATGCACTTTGACGGAGCCTCCAATGCTTTGAGAAATGGTATCGGCGCCATAATCATATCTCCACAAGGTACTCATACTCCACTCACTGCCCGGCTGTGTTTCAACTGTACCAACAACATGGCGGAATATGAGGCGTGTATCATGGGTCTTCAAGCGGCGATCGACTTAAGGATCAAGTTTCTGAGTGTCTTCGGAGATTCCGCTCTGGTGATCAACCAGATCAAAGGAGAGTGGGATACGAAACATCCGAACCTTATTCCTTACAGAGAATGTGTATTGACCCTGATCCCCCACTTCACAGAGATAACCTTCGAGCACTTTCCAAGAGAAGAGAATCAGCTAGCGGACGCGTTAGCTACAATGTCTTCAATGTTCAAGGTCAAATGGGATAATGAGGCTCCCCGGATCATCATCTGGAAACTGGACGAACCGGCATACTGTTGCAATCTCGAGACTGAATCGGTGACTGAGAAGCCTTGGTACCATGAGGTGAAGAGATACCTAGAAGCTCAGGAATACCCTGAAGGTGCCTCTGTCAATGATAAGAAATTCCTGAGGAGGTTCGCAGCCAAGTTCTTCCTAAGCAACGGCATATTATACAAGCGAAACCATGATTCAACCTTACTGCGTTGTGTGGATAAGACTGAAGCAGAAAGAATCATGGAAGAACTACATGAAGAGACCTTTGGTACACATTCCAGTGGACACACTATGGCTAAGAAGATCCTACGGGCAGGATACTACTGGTCCACAATGGAAGCTGACTGCTACCAACATTCTAGGACATGCCACAAGTGCCAGATTTATGCAGACAAGGTGCATGTTCCTCCGGTTCCCCTGAATGTTCTGACTGCGCCTTGGCCGTTTGCAATGTGGGGCATAGACATGATTGGTGAGATAAAACCTACGACATCTAATGGACATCGCTTCATCTTAGTGGCGATTGATTATTTTACGAAGTGGGTTGAGGCAGCATCCTATGCTACGGTAACCAAGACTGTTGTGGCACGGTTCATTCGGCACAACCTGATCTGTCGGTACGGAGTCCCTGAGCGGATTATTACAGACAACGGTACCAATCTAAACAATAAGATGATCGCTGAGCTCTGCGAACAGTTCAAGATACAGCACCACAATTCTTCTCCTTACAGACCGAAGATGAATGGGGCGGTAGAAGCAGCGAATAAGAACATCAAGAAAATCGTGCAGAAGATGACCGTGACTTATAAATATTGGCACGAGATGTTACCGTTCGCTCTACATGGGTACCGTACCTCAGCCAGGACGTCAACCGGGGCAACTCCTTTCTCTCTGGTTTATGGCATGGAGGCAGTCTTGCCAATCGAAGTGCAAATTCCCTCTCTCCGGATAATGAAGGATGCAAATCTGAACGAAGATGATTGGATCCAGACACGACTTGATCAACTCAACCTCATCGATGAAAAGAGACTTGCTGCTATCTGTCATGGTCAGACGTATCAAAAACGGATTATCAGGGCATTTAACAAAAAAGTCAGACCACAGGAATATCAAGTCGGGGATCTGGTGATCAAGAGAATCATCCTTCCTCAGAGTGATCCAAGGGGAAAATGGACCCCCACGTACGAAGGGCCATTTGTGGTAAAGCATGTGTTCTCAGGAGGAGCAATGATATTAACCAATATGGATGGTGACGACCTTCCTCACCCCGCCAATGCAGACATAGTAAAAAGATACTACGCATGAAAAAAGACCCGCTAGGCTGACATGCCTAGGCAAAAATTAGGGCTTCCCGTCGAACCAAAAGGGTTCGGGCAAAATGAAGGGATGAAAATGAAAAATCTGTACACCCGGCAAGTCGAAAACCTGAAAAGGCGGCTTGGGCAAAAATGGGTATCCCGGTGGACCGAAAACCCGAAAGGGCGGTCCAGGCAAAAATTAGGGATAAAAGCGTAATACTATGTCTCATTGATCACTTTGCATCCAGAATCCGGTATCTACATCAAGTTCAGACGGCATCGATCAGTCAGCTTCACCTTCAACCAAGGTCATCAAGTGATGAGACGCTCGGAGTTATAAAGGCAATAGCAGAGTTGAAACCCAGTGGATCATTCATTTCACACAGCTGTCTTATTTTCTTTTGTACAAAATTTGTATAAACTCTTTTGTTCGGCGACGTTCTCTTACTAGGACGTCGGCCTCTTGTACACAAAACGCCTATTCACAGGCCATTCAAAATCAATACAAATACATTTTCAGCTAAACGTGCCAAGTGTTTTTCTTTTTCTGTTTTGTTTTGCGAAGAACATCCAAGGTTCAATTTGTGATATATGCATTGACAATAATTTGCTAACTCATAAATATTTGCATACGAAACAAAGGAATTAATTGCAGGTGACACTAGAAACAGGGGCAATAGAAGAGTTGTCTAAGCAGTCTAATTGTTCTATCCTCCAAGGTACCAAGGTAGGTTCAGCTAAAGAACATGACCAGTACACCATAATTCCCCAGAGAGTAAGCAAGTCATTGCACTCTCTCCAAGCAGAATCATCAAATCTTAAGAAAATTGAGTATCCTCCAGTAGATCTCAATACTTCCCCAGCAGCATATATTCATAACAAACATCCCCAGCAGTCTTGGTCTAAAGATTGTTCCCCGGCGGCATACCAACATTCAAAGGAATCACTTCCCCGCAGTTCAAAACTTCCCCAGAGAGTCCAATCCAGCTCCCCAGGAAAATTGGAATTCATCTCCCCAAGCAGTAAGCTTATCCCCAGTAAATTCTGGAAGCTTATCCCTCGCAGAGCACGAACGCGTCGTCCGGCTTGATTTAAAGAGTTATTTCCTTAATAGGATATAACTGGGTTATCCTCAGCCAAAAGCCACGGAAAGAGCGTCGTCGACGAAGTCTTCTTACCCCAGCAAAGTCCATCAACACTTCCAGCACAACAAGGATATCCTCAGCAAATTATTTTCAACACTCAGCAAGGCATCCCTCTTCCCACAGAGTATTGCTTCCCAGCATGGTCGCTAGAGTATTTTTCTCCCCGCAGAATTTTCCATTTGCCAAGTTTATTCTGCAACGGAGTCATCTTCTCCTACCGGTATTCTTGCAGTCATCCTCCCCAGCGGAAGCAAAAGCTTATTTTTCAATATCAGCCCAGGATACGACTTCCCGGCGCCCGTCAAGGATTTACTTTCCTAGACGAAAACATACATGCATAAAACATTACATACATCATTATAGCATGCATAGACGTATTATGTCATACAAATCTCATTCATGTTGAGAACATCATTGCTCGATCCATATCATGCATTGCTTATGACTGACTTTTACCTTTCAGGAAAGATGCAGTTGAAATGCTCAATCATATTTCAAGACCTAGACCGGTTCAGTTAATCAACTCTAAATATTTCTTATCCAGTCCCAGGCCTTCTCTAGTCCAGCTAAATCGACTCCCAACAGATTTTTCTGATAAAGACTCAGTAGAAGTTATCCCAGATGGTTCCCTCTCCGACGGTGAGTGAGGCGATCATTCCTTTTCAGATGGTCCCCTCTCCGACGTTGAGTGAGGTGGTAATTCCTTTTCAGATGTTTCCCTCTCCGACGGTGAGTGTGAGGTAATAGTCTCCTATGGTCCCCTCTCCGACGGCGAGTGAGGTGGTAATTCCTTTTTCAGGTGTTTCCCTCTCCGATGGTGAGTGTGAGGTGATAGTCTCTTATGGTACCCTCTCCAACGGTGAGTGAGGTGGTAATTCCTTTTTCAGATGTTTCCCTCTCCGACGGTGAGTGTGAGGTGATAGTCTCTTATGGTTCCCTCTCCGACGGTGAGTGAGGCGATCATTCCTTTTCAGATGGTCCCCTCTCCGACGTTGAGTGAGGTGGTAATTCCTTTTCAGATGTTTCCCTCTCCGACGGTGAGTGTGAGGTGATAGTCTCCTATGGTCCCCTCTCCGACAGCGAGTGAGGTGGTAATTCCTTTTTCAGGTGTTTCCCTCTCTGACGGTGAGTGTGAGGTGATAGTCTCTTATGGTACCCTCTCCAACGGTGAGTGAGGTGGTAATTCCTTTTTCAGATGTTTCCCTCTCCGACGGTGAGTGTGAGGTGATAGTCTCTTATGGTCCCCTCTCCGACGGCGAGTGAGGTGGTAATTCCTTTTTCAGATGTTTCCCTCTCCGACGGTGAGTGTAAGGTGATAGTCTCTTATGGTACCCTCTCCAACGGTGAGTGAGGTGGTAATTCCTTTTTCAGATGTTTCCCTCTCCGACGGTGAGTGTGAGGTGATAGTCTCTTATGGTCCCCTCTCCGACGGCGAGTGAGGTGGTAATTCCTTTTTCAGATGTTTCCCTCTCCGACGGTGAGTGTGAGGTGATAGTCTCTTATGGTCCCCTCTCCGACGGCGAGTGAGGTGGTAATTCCTTTTTCAGATGTTTCCCTCTCCGACGGTGAGTGTGAGGTGATAGTCTCTTATGGTCCCCTCTCCGACGGCGAGTGAGGTGGTAATTCCTTTTTCAGATGTTTCCCTCTCCGACGGTGAGTGTGAGGTGATAGTCTCTTATGGTCCCCTCTCCGACGGTGAGTGAGGTGGTAATTCCTTTTTCAGATGTTTCCCTCTCCGACGGTGAGTGAGGTGGTAAGTCCTTTTCAGATGTTTCCCTCTCCGACGGTGAGTGTGAGGTGATAGTCTCTTATGGTCCCCTCTCCGACGGTGAGTGAGGTGGTAATTCCTTTTCCAGATGTTTCCCTCTCCGACGGTGAGTGAGGTGATAATTCCTTTCAGGTTATAATTTCCTATAGTTCCCTCTCCGGCGGTGAGTGAGGTGATTCCCTCTCAGATTATAATTGCCTATGGTTCTCTTCCCGATACTGCAACGATGGTAATTCCCACTAAGATTTTTCTCAACGAGCGTTGTTGAAGTTAAAGTCACCCAAGGTGCTCTTACCGTTCATGCTAAGGTAGTAACCATCCCTGGTTCATTCATCATCTTGTGAAGCTCCAGACTCAGCTCCCGTAACTAGTCAGGACATATCTATGCCAAGCAGCTGAAATCAACTCCTGCAACGTGTCAGGTACTCATTTTTCTATTTTGCAGGTATACAGGTTCTCGATAAGGAATCTCTTACGCAATCAACATCCAAATGGCATCTGTAAGCCCATCCCATCATCACCGCTACTATGTGAGCGCAAATTTCTGGGCACTCTAGTGTCCAATCATCTTCTACCCTCGGATTACGAAAGGCACGTCAGCCAATCTGCATCCTCAAGTCTAAGAAGATTGAACAGGGGCAACTGTTGTACCCCAAAATTTGCCCTCCCATATGCTTCAAGAAATTGCCAAGCCAAGCTGCAAAAGTTCTCCAAGGGATTGCACAGTGCAAAGGTCTCCTATACAGTCAAGATTAGGGTTTGTGTTCTGATCAAGAAAATGAAGTTTTCAAAGGTCTAATCAAGTCTCATATGTCTACAAATATGGTCAAACATCCTCATATCAAGTTTCAAGGCATTCAGCACAAAATTGCACAGTCAAAAACCCTAATTGCACTACAGTCAACTGTAGGGGCAAAATGGTCATTTGACAGTCAAAAGTTCAAATTTTTGGTCAACATACCATTTTGAAGCCACAAACATCATTTGATCAAGGCTTGATCATGATTCTCAAAATTTGGCTCAGAAATCATCAAGATGCAGAAGTTTCCTTATTTGGACAACTGAAAAAGTCAACTGAAATTGACCAGGGCATAACTTTCACATGGATTATCAGAAAAATTCCATCCAAAGCTCATTTTGAAGAGAAAGACATTTCCTACAACCCATATTCATACTTCAAGTCCAAGAAATGCTCTCACAAAAAGTTATCAATTTCAACATTATAGGTCATTTTCAAAAGTCAACAAAAAGGGACTTTAAGTCAAAGGCCATAACTTGAGATTGGTAAATCAAAATGACATTGGACCAAAGACATTGGTTATAGGACTCAAAGACCTTTCCAAAATGTCCAAGAACATGAGAAACGCTTAAATATTGAGCAAGTTATGCCTTGTGGAAGTTGGGAAAGTTTTGGATATTTTGAAAAGTCAACATTGGTTCAAATGACCTAAAATTGCTAATGGGCCCATTTTTCTTCCATGATTCATCATCCATGACATATGCATGACTACTTGGCCCAAAGGGAAGTCTTATTTCATTTTTTATTTATTTATTTGGATTTTTATTAATAATAATTCATTTAAATTAAAATAAATACATGAAAAATGCTAACCTAAGTTTTTTCAATCTTTTTGTGCACATTATATCATCAATATTTCGTGCATATGCAAATTAGGAAAGATTTGGATTGATTGGCATGATTGAGAACAAAGAACACTTGAAAAAGATTGAAAAAAGATCCTTAGAAATCAAATATTCAAAACCATGATTACAAGAGATTTGGATCAATATTGTTGACCTAATTTGTTCACTACATATGCCTGATCATAAACCTAATCATGCTAGACAAAAAAGCTGCGCAAGAAAGCTCTCCACAAACTTGAAATTTTTCTCCATAAACTCAATTCTGAAAACAACTTTTTAGGTGGATTCAAGGGACGAAATTTGTTTCAATAGCTTCCTTGGAGATCACTGAACACATTCCAATCAAAAACACTCATCAAAGCCCAAGGAATTGGTATACAGAACCTGAGATATCTCATGAAAATTGCATAATCGTATTCTCCAATCTAAGCATTTTTACAGCATTCTATTCATGGATTCATGTTCATTATAAAGTTTTGAAGCTAGCCAATATATTCAATTGCTTTTTTCTGTGCTATACGCGATTTTGCCATGTTTATTTTCTAGGGTTTGCAGGATGTGAATTTGGGGATTTCAAGACAAGGAAAAATTGGAACACATGAGTTACACCATTCAACTCAGCGCATGAAGACGATCTTGAATCACCCATCGCGCCCAATTTCTGAATAACACAGGCCTAATCGCTATTTTCTAATAGCATGCCTAAGAGAACGTCCAAAAAACCGTGGCCTATGTTTTGTAGTTTTCAGAAAAATAAAAACACGCGAAGAAGATGATGTGTTGTCAAAACGTGATAAGCCAGTTTGAATTTTCGCGCTTTAATCCACTAACCCTTTGTTTTATTCTTATAATGATTGTTTGTTTATTATATAACAAATGCGTTGTAGTGGTCCAGTGGCAAGCAAGAACGTTGGCAATGTGTATGACCTGGGTTCGAGCCCCAGGTCTGCGTTATTCTTCATATTATTTTTCAACAGGAATTCATGTGCGTTTTCAATATCAAGGCACAGCGTACACCTCCATAATCCAGTCATCCACGCGTCCTGGGAGATCAAATCAAAGGCAGGGATCCAAAGAACACGTTGCACCCTGGTCAACGCGCAGCACGCTACTCAAAAAAGTCCACCAGGCCATGCTCAAGTGGGCCAGATTACTGAGTCCATACCTCCTAATTTGGGACTACCACCCCCTTGGTTTGCAATTTTTTACTTTCTTTTTGTTTTCTTATTTTTATTCTTTGATCATTATCTTTAATTAATTAATTATTTTTCATAAATATAAAAAATGCATAAAAATCAGAAAAAGATAAAAAATATAATAAACACTTTATTTTAATTATTTTCTTAAATAAATTCACATGTAAATTAATTAGCTTAAATTAGGGTTTTTAATTTTAATTCTTTTAATAACAAAAATACAAAAAATGTAGAGATAGGTTTAATAATTGTTTTATTCCTTTTTAATTTTTCTTTTGTCACAATTTTTTAATATTTATTTTATTTATTTTCATAATTAAAATCGCACATAAAAAATTAGGTTTAATTTAGGTTAAATTTTAATGTTTTCTTAATAAATTAAAATAAAGTAGAATTAGGGTTAGTAGTTAATTTTAATTAATTCTTTCCTTTTTCTATTAAATCTTAAAATACATAAAAATACCAAAAATCAAAAACAATTTCTTTTCTTAATTAATTAATTCATGTAATTTTAATATTTTGCAAAAGGGTCCAACGCCCTCGTTTCATTTAATTTTCATTAATTCGCATATTTATTTTATTTTGTTTAAATCATTATGTACCTCTCCCGAAGCCTTGTAATCACTTTTCAATTCTTTAATTCTTTTACTTTGCTTATTTATTTCCCGTCAAATCGGGTCCGGTTTAATTTTGGCGATGTGGACCCGCGCCATTTGTAATAGCCTTAGATTTACTTTTCCTCGCAACTCTTAACTGTTAAACAAAGCATGAAAGAATGTATGGACTAAATAAAAGCAAAGCGTAGAACACCGATAACATGACAAGACAAATATCTGAATCTGACACACAAATCGCACACACCACCCCTAGGGTACGCCTCACTGTTGCCTTGCCTCGAAAGGTGATCGTCAAGTAGAGGATGTCTTAGTAAGTCCTCATGATCCGGGAACCTGGCATGAGGGTAGCTTCTAAGGTGTCTTCCCATTACTCTGGTGATCACCATGTCCCGAACCTCGAATTGACCCGAACACCTCCAACGGTAGTGCTACCTACCTCTCAATGGTGGGATGGCACTACTTTAAAGGACATTTACACAGACGAATTCCTTAGGGTAGGTAGACGACTCGTGGATACTTGCTCTAATTCAAAATAAAACAAATTCAAAAATACTTTTCACACCGACACATTTTCAAAAGCTTTCGAAAGCAATTTTTCAAACACTCTTGAGGACCGATACAAGAGTCGAACTGAAATTTTCAAAGAAACTTTTTTAAACCCACAGTTGAAAAGCAAACAAACCATTTTTTGAAAACACAATGAGCAAGTATCTAAGAGCCCATGGATAACCATGGATAGAAAGGGTGCTAACACCTTCCCTTTCTATAATCTACCTCCCGAACCGAGAGCAATCTCTTTAAGGAATTTTTCTGTGCTTTTGTCCTTTCCATTTGGAGAAAATAAAAGACGGTGGCGACTCTTGCTTCCGCGACATTTCGCGAACCAGCGTTAAACAGTCAGTTCCAGATCCACCGATCACAAGCAGCATCTGTTGTTGGGAAGCGTCTGTAAACTGTTTTCAAAAGTTGCATCTAAACAAGCGATAGATTAACATCCGTTGTTGGGAAGAATCCGTAAACTGTTTTCAGAAGTCTTGAAGTTGAATAAGCAATAGAGCAGCATCCGTTGTTGGGAAGCGTCCGTAAACTATTTTCAAAAGTTGCATCTGAACAAGCGATAGATTAACATCCATTGTTGGGAAGAATCCGTAAACTGTTTTCAGAAGTCTTGAAGCTAAGGAGGAACCGGTGTAGGGTTTCCTGACGATGCGTCCGTGTAAAACTGCATCTGAGTGAATCTGGAATAAGTATCAGAATGTCGCCGTGTCTGGGTCACATGTGAACTATTTCTGGATGAATCCCGGAAAATGATCTTTGTCTGTCGATTGATCTTACCTGAAAAGGTAAAGGGTTAATTGTATGCAATTTTATGATGCATGATGCAATGTATGTGACATCTATGTTTATGACATGAATGTGATGAATGCGCATGTAAGCTGATGAGCTATCTTGCTGAGGATAAATGAATCCTGGATGGCTGAAGATAAAAGAATCTTGACTGCTGCCGGGGAAAATAATTCTTTGGCTGCTGCTGTGGAGGGCAAGAATCTCTTGATTGTTGAAAAATGAGAAGTCTTGGGACCACTGTTGGGGGAATCAGAAGCTTGGGTTGTATGCCAAACTACTGGGGAATTCCTGTCTTGAGGAGATCTGTGTAGGATTTCCTGATGATGAGTCCGTGTAAAACTGCATCGGGTTTTTGAACACTTTTGACATTCGAATGCCCCAAGTGGTGATGTAGATAATTTCCTGGCTAGTTACAGGTGTTGATCCACAATCAATCGTCCACAGATATTTTCCTGGCTTGTTATAGGTGTTGATCTGGAACTTAAGAAAAGTTGGTCAAGGAGATATTGTCCTGGCTTGTTACAGGTGTTGATCTCTGACCTGAGAAAGAAAGATGGTTCCCTGGCTTGTTACAGGTGTTGATCTTCAATCTCTTCATATGTGCCCTGGCTAGATACAGGAATTGAATCTGGAAATAGTCGTCAACAGATATGCCCTGGCTGGATACAGGAATCGAATCTTCAAACTCTTCAGACGTGCCCTGGCTAGATACAGGAATCGAGTCTGGAAATAGTCGTCAACAGATATGCCCTGGCTGGATACAGGAATCGAATCTTCAAACTCTTCAGATGTGCCCTGGCTAGATACAGGAATCGAATCTGGAATTAGTCGTCAATAGATATGCCCTGGCTGGATACAGGAATCGAATCTTCAAACTCTTCAGATGTGCCCCTGGCTAGATACAGGAATCGAATCTGGAATTAGTCGTCAACAGATATGCCCTGGCTGGATACAAGAATCGAATCCTCAAACTCTTCAGATGTGCCCTGGCTAGATACAGGAATCGAATCTGGAATTAGTCGTCAATAGATATGCCCTGGCTGGATACAGGAATCGAATCTTCAAACTCTTCAAATGTGCCCTGGCTAGATACAAGAATCGAATCTGGAATTGTGATAGTTGATTTGTTGGCGGTTGTAATTTCCAACAGGTGGTGAAGGAATGATTGAACACTTTTGACATTCGAATGCCCCAAGTGATGATGAAAGAATCTTGAATCAGATTATTCTGCAAATTGAGAGATTTCTTGAAATCTTGATTGGACTGCCCCAGGTTAACTGAACTTTGAAAGATCTGTTGAAACCTTGACTGGACTGCCCCAGGTTAACTGGATGGTGCTATGTCATGCCCCTTGTTGATAGGAGATTTGTAATGGAAGTGTCGTCCTTTTGAAGTGATTTTGCTCACTGAGAGAGTTTTCGTTCCTCCGAACATTCGCTGTATGAAATTCTTCGCTGTCAAACAAAAAGGCCAAATGCAGACAGTGATATTCAAGCAATGCAAAGTTTATGTTTGTCTCGAAGTTTTGCAAAATGCATTTTTTAGCAGAAAACTTTTTATAAGACAAGTCAACACAAGATTTAGAGAAAAGCCTTACAGGAGTCAGGATACCTTTTGTAACAGTATGCTTTCGAACTAACCCATGCTTCAATTAGGACTTTTGAAGGGTTGTAACGTGGCTTGGTTCACGGTTTAAGAAACAAAGGATAAAGGATCAAAGTATATTTGTACCCACCCACTCTTCGTGATGTTCTTCACACCTAAGCTCAATTAACTATGCATCGCACTCTGTTTTGAGTTTGGAACGACCTTTTGGGCGATGGTTCACCAGTTGAATTTAGGAGACAGTCATCATCTCGTTTTTCTTTTTCAACATTTTTCATGCTGATGAGGATTTGTAATGACCCCACTATTTTGATTTTGATTTGTTATCCCTAACTTTTGCCTGACTGTTCCCATTTTCGAGATTACAGTCAGCGGGATGCCCCAGCATTCTTAAGCCTCCTTTATAGGTTTTGGCTTGGTGGGCTTTTCTCTTTTGAGAGATTGACTTGTGAATTTCAACTTTGTGCATTCATGATTAGCAAACAAATATTCATCCCTCTTTGTGAACCGGGAGAAATCCCGTGATTTGCAAAGAGGGCTAACTGATCCCAGTCAGTTGCCCTTAATGATGAACTTTATTTTTATCTGTCTCTCTCTTTAATATTTATCTGCAATTGACTTTTCTTTTGTTCTTTGTTTTGCAGATAAAATTCCATGGAGTACTGGAGCAAGGGATAGAAGATGAAGAATTGAAGATTTAGAAAAATACTTAGGATAGTTTTTATTTTAATTTAAATAAATGTAATATTGTTATTGTAAACATTTTGTAAACAAAAAAACAATTATACAAATAATTTAAAGATAAATAAAAAGTCCTTTTATTTGATTAATTCTTTTCTTCTCCAATTGTTTATTTATTATTTAAAATTCTTTAAATTATAATAAATGGAAAATAAATTCCAATCATTTAAATTCAGAATAGTAAATAATTAAATAAACATTTCTTCGGCATTGATCAATTAAATTTGGCACTTCACAAATCCAAATTAATGCACAGTCAGTCGTAACAACTGCCCATATCTATTCTTCCTTTTACTGATTTTTACCAGACACTGCAAATTCAATCCAAAAGCATCCTTTCACTAATTTAGTCACACAATGCGAATTTAATCCAAATGTTTCAATCCACATCCCAGCATAACTTGAAAAGCACTGTAGAATTTAAATCTTTCCGAGAACACGCGCACAAAAACCCTAATTCCTGATTAAATGCCAAAGAAGCGTTCGCCTGATCGAAGTTGAGCCAAAATCAACCAAAACCCTAAGCCAACTGTTTGAAACATTCTAGAGCCCTGAAAATCAGTAAAACCCTAATTTTGTCTGACTGACGAGAAAAGCCTGTTTGACCGATTCCTGAGCCAGTTTGAAAAATCAGGAAACGCCTGAAGCTGTGATTTCTTGAGGAAAAATGCGAGGGCAAATTTTGGGGTACAACACCTTGCAAATTTAAATTCTCTGATGACACAAGGACTCAACTTGAGATGCCACAAAGCCTTGGACTGATTGTTAACACAATCAAATTCTACTGCTTGAAGAAGACCTTGATCCTGTCTAAGTGCATAAATGCATATGATGAAACACAAGCCATGCAAGGTAAAATGAAGAGGAAATTTTTTTGGGTACAACACCTTGGTTCAATCATACCGATCATATCAATACCCCACACAGAGAAATGTCCTGGAGAAGAAAGAACATTGAGAAGAGTCTGAGGCACATGAATTTTATCTACATAGATCTGGAACTTGTGGCATTTCCTCACATATTTACAATAGTCAGATTCCATCGTCATCCAATAGTAACCTTCTCTCAACATTTTCTTAGCCATTGCATGCTCATTGGCATGGGTACCGAAGGATCCTTCATGAACTTCTTGCATTAGCATCCCTGCTTCATGTTTATCCACACATCTTAACAGAACCATGTAAAAGTTTCTTTCTTATAGTTCATCACCATTAAGAAAGAAATTTCCGAATAGCCTTCTCAAAGTCTTCTTATCTTTACAAGATGCCCCAGTCGGGTATTCTTGAGTTTGAAGGAAACACTTAATGTCATGGAACCAGGGCTTGTTATCTGTAACTTCTTCTGACGCGAAGACATGAGCATGTCTTTCTAGACGCATGATTCTGATGGTAGGTATATCGTTACGGAGATTCACTTGATACATGGAAGACAAAGTGGCTAAAGCATCATCATTTTATTTTCTTCATGAGGAATGTGGTAGAGCTCAACTTTGTTGAAGAAAGTCAATAATCTCCTTGAATAATAATTGTATGGGATTCAATCCAGGGTGGCGAGTCTCCCGTTCTCCTTTTATCTGCTGCAGTAAAACATTAGCCTTGCGGAGAAAGGAATGTAGGTACTTTCAGGGGTAATCATAATTTCCCCAACTCCACTTCCATGGACATTAACAACCCCAACAAGATTTAGGATCGGGTCCTTCTCAGAACTCAGGTTCATCACAATTTTTTACCTTTAGGTACATAACATCTCTGTTTGGAAAATCATATCTGACAAACTGGTAATCATCAATAGGTGTGTGTGCCAAATGGTCAGCCATAACACTTCATTTGATAGCCTTCTGAGTGTGATGCTCGATATCGTATTCTGATAACAACTTCTTCCAACGGGAAATTCTTTCGGTTAAAGCTGGTTTCTCAAAGATATACTTAATCAGACCCATTTTAGATATCAACCAAGTATTGTGATTAAACGTATTATTTCTCTGAAATTATGGTTGACATACATTTTGTAAAACCATTTTAGCAGCAACATGTTGAACAAGATGTTCCAACATTTTGTCTTTAACATGCCGAGTAAGATGTCTCAAACAAGGAGATAGGACATCGCGTTTGCAGCAAGCTGGCAGTAGTGGACTAGCTGATTTTTAGCTATTGAATAGTCAGGGAATATTCAGTTAGCTTATGTGGCATCCAAGATTGATAAAACATAATATTATTTGTTGGTTTTCGAAGATTTGATTAGTTTCTAAATATGGAGACATTTTAGATAACTAATGATTGAAGACCTATTTTCTCGGAGGAGTTTTTGCAGACTTTGTGCAGCCTTACTACTGCAGTTTTGAAGCCCAGTCCAGTCTAAATAAAGGTTATAAATAGACTGGTGTATACCTAGTATTATATAGAACTTACGTGTGTGTTTTTGTTAGGGTTGTAGAATCCTTATTTGTGAGCCTCTCTAAGACTGTTTTGTTGGTGTAAGTTCTCTGTTAGATGTTCATTAGCTTTTAAGAATTGAACATATTGTTTCAATTCTCATAAGATTTTAAGCATTGAGTCTTGCGTTTTTTGGAAGTATAACTTCCAGTTTTTATTCTCTACTTGTGTTTAGAGTTACTCCAATTGCTGAGTGTAATTAAAGAGGGATTTGAGGAGGGCCTCATACCTAGGTGAGTCTTATGTAGAAGTTGAGAAAATGGTAGTGATTAAGTGTGTAGGCTATAAACTGAAGGTTTCCTGTAAGGTCTACAAATTGATATTATCTAGTTAATTTCGTCACTGGCTTGGTAGCCTCTAGAGTAGGAAGGTTGTTCTGAATTGGGTAAACACATCCTATGTTAGTTACTTTTTGCACTGTTATATTTTGTTTATGCATCTTATTGTTGTATGTGAAGTCGGATCCGGTGTATCGACATCTCTTAGGACATTTAGGATCTGATAGCCATAATTTCAATTGGTATTAGAACGGACATCCTGCTCTGACTCTGGGTGAGATTCAAGGAAGTTACTTTCTAGTGCAATTGACAAGGATGGTAAAACTGTGGTCTAAATACTGATTCTAGATGGTACCAATTATGACAATTGGAAACCTCGTGTAGAAACCTTTATAAAGTCCTTGGGTGATATGGCTTGAAGAAAGGTTGTCAAAGGCTAGGATCCACCAAAGTTTATGAATGCAGCAGGGAAGGCCACTGATGTGGTGAAGCCTGAAGAAGATTGGGATGATAATGATGAGGAATTATCTCAAGGAAACTCCAAAGAACTTAATGTCGTATTCAATGGAGTTGATAAAAAAATTAAGTTGATAAAGAATTAAAAACATACAAAAGTTGTGTGGGAAACCCTGAGAAAGGGCCATGAAGGAAATCCTAAGGTTAAATTGGCAAAACTTCAGCTTCTCTCCTCCAAATTTGAGAACTTGAAGATGAATGAGGATGAAAGTATCCATGACTTTCTCATGACTGTTCTAGATGTTGCTAGTGACTCGGAAGATATTAAAGGATAAAATGGTCAGGAAGAGGCTTAGGTCTCTTCCCCAGAGATTTGAAATAAAGGAGATTGCTATTGAAGAATCCCAATATTTAAGCACTATGATAGTAGATGAACATGTAAGTTCACTCAAGACTTTTGAGTCTGCTATCAGCAAAAAATATGAAAAGAAGAAGAGCATATATTTTGCATCTAGTGGTGAAGACTCATAGGATAAAGGAAAAATGAACTCATAAGGAATATCTGAGGAACTTGTGCTGCTGGGAAGACAGTTTAGCAGGGTGTTGAGGAAGTCCCGGTTGGGTGCTAAGAACATGTCTTACGACATCAACAAAAACCATGACCTGGGAAGGAAGTCAACATTTGAAGAAAATCCAAACCAAGGGAAAGGTGTACAGTGCCATGAATGTGAGGGATATGGACGCATAATAAGTGAATGTGCCACCTATCTAGAAAATCAAGGAAAAAAATTATCCGTGTCATAGTCTGACGGAGAATCTGAAAGTGATCATGTGGAAGATTCAGCCAAGTAGGTGACTGCCTTGACTGAAATTTGTGGATCTGATAAAGAATCATGTGAATCTGATAAAGTATCATATGTTGGAGAACTCATTATTAGTGAACTGGCTGTTAGGTACTCAGAGTTATGCCTCAAGAATGAAAGACTATGATAGAAAGTATTTACACAAAAGTTTGTCATTACTCAATTGGAGGCTGAGAAAGAAGATCATCTATCTACCATTGTTAATCTTAGAGAGGAGAATGTTGGGGATGTGAAGAGTCTTGGTTTTAATAACCAAATTATGAATAACAGCAAGAAAATAGTGAAGTTTTCTCCTCAAAAGATGAAGCATGATCTGAAGATTTCAAGGCGCATGTTCCAACATCAGTCAAGACATCAGGGAAAATATCATAACCCCATGTATCAGCCATAGAGGTGTCACTATTATAGAGGGTTTGGAAATTTAAAGTCCTTATGCTACAAACGGTATGGATATCCCATCCATAGATTCCGTTACAAAAGAAAATATGATAACTCTAAGGTAAATTCAAGAGGAGACTTTCACCATAACTCATAGCTTACACTTATCTAAAAGCATCAACTAGAGAAGATTAGTATTTTGATAGTGGCTGCTCCAGACACATGATTAGAGTTAAGAGATTCCTCGTGGACATCAAACCATGTGCCACTAGCTATGTCACTATTGGAGATGGGTCAAAGAGTGAAATCAAAGGTGTGGGAAAGGTGGATTATGCTGGAAACCTAGTCTAGATAATGTCTTTTTTGTGAAAGGGCTAGCAGCAAATCTGATAAGTATCAGTCAACTCTGTGATCAAGGTCTCAAAGTTAACTTTACTCAATCAAAATTCCTGATTACAAATGATATGAACGAAGTGGTAATGTTAGGAACCAGGTAAAAGGACAAATGCTACCTATGGAATTCTACAAAATGTACCTCAACATGCTTATTATCAAAAGATGATGAATTAAACATATGGCACAAAAAGCTTGGACATCTACATCTGAAAGGTATAAAGAAAATCCTGCCAAATGAAGCTATTAGAGATATTCCCAAAATAAAGATTGATGAAGGGAGAACTTCCGGTGAGCGTCAAATCGGGAAGCAGACAAAGATGTCCCATAAGAATATTCAACATCTTGTCACCTCAAGAGTTCAAGAGCTACTTCAGATGGACTTGATGGGACCTATGCAGGTGGAAAGTCTTGGAGGCAAAATGTATGCCTATGTTGTTGTTGATGACTACTTAAGATTCACTTGGGTGAAGTTCATCAAAGAGAAATATGAGGTGTTTGAAGTTTTCAAGGAACTATGTCACAAGATTCAAAGAGAAAAAGACTATGTTGTTGTAAGAATCAGAAGTGACCACGAGAAGGAATTTGAGAAAAACAAGTTTGAGGAATTTTGTGCTTCTGAGGGGATTAGTCATGAGTTTTCCTCACCTATGACTCCTCAATAGAATGGTGTGGTTGATCGAAAGAATAGGACTATTCAAGAGTGTGTCAGAGTTATGCTTCATGCCAAGAAATTATCCCTTTACTTTTAGGTTGAAGCCATGAACACTGCTTGCTATATTCACAACAGAGTGATGATTAGAACTGGAACTTCGGTTACTTTGTATGAATTATGGAGAGGAAGAAAGCCAACTGTCAAGTACTTCCATGTCTTTGGAAGTAAATGTTGTATTCTGGCTGACTGTTAGCCAAGAAGGAAGTTGGATGCCAAGAGCGATGAAGGAATTTTTCTGGGATACTTTACTGATAGTAAAGAATATAGAGTATTAAAATCCAGAACCAAGGTGATGATGGAGTCTTCAAATGTTATTATTGATGACTCAACTAATGAAGATGATATCCCAGAAGAAGTTGAGACAACTATTCCTATTGAAGATGTGGTTCCTAAAAAAAATGTCACAATATCTACCACATGTGCTGCAAATTCAAGTGTTGATTTTGAAGTTGAAGAACCTCAGGTAGCTGACAAAGGACCCTCTCTTAGAATTCAAAAGGGTCATCCTAAGGAGTTGATAATAGGAAATACTAGACAAGGAGTAGTCACCAGTACAAGGGAAGTTATGTCAAATGTTTGCTTTGTTTCAAAGATTGAGCCTAACAATGTGAAGGAAGCTTTGACTGATGAGTTCTAGATCAATGCTATCCAAGATATGAAGGGATGAGTATAATTGGTACAAAAATGGGTGTACAAGAACAAGACAGATGAACAAGGAGGTGTCATCAGAAATAAATCCAGATTGATTGCTCAAGGGTACACTCAAATTGAGGGAACAGACTTTGATGAAACTTTTACTAATGTGGCTCGCTTAGAGTCTATTTGAGTTGCTGCTTGGTGTAGCTTGTCATCTAAGGTTCAAGCTATATCAAATGGATGTCAAGAGTTCCTTTCTAAATGGGTACTTGAATGAAGAGGTTTATGTTGAAAAACAAAAAGGGTTCATTGATCCTTTCTTTCCAGATCATGTTTTCAGACTGAAGAAGACCATGTACGGTCCGAAACAAGCTCCAAGAGCTTGGTATGAAAGATTGACTGAATTTCTAGTCAGTCATGGATATAGAAATGGTGGAATTGACAAGACACTCTTTTTCAAAGATGAAGCTCGAAAGTTGTTGATAACTCAGATATATGTTGATGACATAGATTTTGGGGGAATATCAGATGACATGGTCCAATATTTTTTCAGACAGATGCAATCTGAATTTGAGATGAGTTTGGTAGGTGAACTGACTTACTTCCTTTGATTGTAAGTCAAGAAGATAAAAGACTCCATTTTTCTCTGTCAGAGCAAATATGCAAGAAATATTGTGAAGAAGTTTGGGTTTGAAAATGCAAGCCATAAGAGGACTCCTGCTCCCACTCAATTGAAGTTAACCAAAGATGAAAAAGGAGTTAGTGTTGATCAAAGTTTGTATAAAAGCATGATTGGCAGTCTCCTTTATCTTACTGCTAGCAGACCAGACATCACATTTAATGTTGGAGTATGTGCAAGATATCAAGCAGAATCTAAGGTAAGTCATATTTACCAAGTTAAAAGGATTCTGAAGTATGTGAATGGAACATGTGACTATGGTATGTTGTACTCCCATGATACAAATTCCTCATTGGTGGGATTTTGCGATATTGATTAGGCTGGAAGTTTTGATGATAGAAAGAGTACCTCTGGAGGATGTTTCTTTAAGGGAAGCAATTTGATCTCTTGGTTCAGTAAGAAGCAAAATTGTGTTTCTCTATCTACTGATGAAGCTAAGTACATAGCAGCAGGAAGAATCTGCTTTCAACTAGTATGTATGAAGCAAATACGATCAGAATACAATGTCACACAAGATGATATGACATTGTTTTGCGACAATTTGAGTACTATAAATATTTTCAAAGATCCTATTCAGCATAGTAGGACCAAGCACATTGACATTAGACATCACTTTATCATAGAACTTGTGGAGGACAAATTCATTAAGCTTGCACATGTTAATACTGAGAATCAGCTTGCTGATATCTTTACAAAAGCTCTGGATGCTGCTCAGTTAGAGAACCTAAGGAGAAGACTTGGGATTTGTATCTATGAAAAGTTATAGCAATTATTGTTGGTGCTTCATCTTGTATTGAGGTTGCTAAGTAAGGTGTTGCACCTAATGAACATTTTGCAAGTGCTTTCGAGGAAACAAAAGATGCTAATGCTTGACAACTGGTCATGAGATTTTGCTTGGATCTATCTCATGATCCTATTTTTTTTGGTTTATGATAATGTAAGCGCTAAATACCCATGATATTTTTGAATTTTTGCACCCTGCTATTGTAACTGTAGGTGCTTTAATTTTTACTAATATTGTCAGCTTACCTTTGTCACATTATGGCTATAAAAGGGGAGTAGTATGATATTGAGGGTGCTGGAGATGGCACTTGCTGAGGGGGAGAATTCTATGATTCTTTGTTTTGTGATAGCAGGTATTATGGGGGAGTTCCTGCTGTTTTGAAGAGATGTCAGACATGATGTCTTGACATCATGGTGTGAGAACTAAGGTGTTCTCTATTTTTGTTGCAGCTATGTTAGTAGATAAACTAACTACTAACTATTTGATGTGTGTGCTACTAATTTTTGTGCTTCTAACCTTGCATATGTTTTTTTTCTTCCGATTATCTACCTCTAATGTGTATGTTTGATTTATTTTCAAGCATACTTTATTGTGCAAGGGTTGTTTGGGTATTTTAGCCAAAATGTGCCAAAGGGGGAGATTGTTATTTCTCTGAAATTTTGATTGGCTTACATTTTTGTAAAACCATTTTAGAAGCAACATGTTGAAAAAGATGTTCCAACGTTCTGTCTTTAACATGTCAACTAAGATGTCTCAAAAAGGAGATAGACATCGCATCTGCAACAAGCTGACAAATGTGGATCAACTGATTTTTAGCTATTGAATATTCAGTTAACTTATGTGGCATCCAAGATTGACAAAACATAATACTCTTTGTTGGTTTTCGAAGATTTGATAAGTTTCTAAATATGGAGACATTTTAGGAAACTAATGATTGAAGACCTATTTTCTTGGAGGACTTTTTGCAGACTTTGTGCAGCCTCACTGCTGCAATTTTGAAGCCCAAACTAGTCTAGAATAAGATTATAAATAGACTGGTGTATACCTAGTATTAGGTAGAACTTACGTGTGTGTTTTTGTTAGGGTTGTAGACTCCTTATTTGTGAGCCTCTCTAATATCATCTTGATAGATGAGTAGGACTATTTTATGGGTGTAATTTCTCTGTTAGATGTTCATAGGCTTTTAAGTATTCGACATATTGTGTGGATTCTCATATGCATTTAAGCATTGAGTCTTGTGTGTTTTGGAAGTATAGCTTCCGGTTTTTATTCTCTACTTGTGTTTAAAGTTGCTTCAATTGCTGAGTGTAATTAAAGAGGGATTTGAGGAAGCCCTCATACCTAGGTGTGTCTTAGGTAGAGGTTAAGCTAAGGGTAGTGATTAAGTGCGTAGGTTGTAAACTAGAGGTTTGCTGTAAGGTCTACAAATTAATTGTATCTAGTTAATTTCGTCCCTGGCTTGGTAGCCCCATAGTAGGAAGGTTGTTCTGAAACAGGTAAACATATCATGTGTTAGTTAATTTTAGCACCGTTATATTTTGTTTATACATCTTATTGTTGTGTGTGAAGTTGGATCCGGTGTCTCGATATCTCTTAAGACATCCGAGATCTGATAGCCAGAATTTCAAAACATGTATTGACGAAGACACTTAGCTGCCTAAGCCAAAGCACAACCAGTTATCTCAAGCATGGAGTAACGAGACTTACAATATGTGAATTTCTTACTTAGATAATAAATGGCATGTTCTTTTTTTCCAGTTTCATCTTGTTGACCCAACACATAGCCCGTAGAATCTTCCAATACAGTTAGATACATGATCAAGGGCATTCCTTCTACTGGAGGGATTCGAATGGGAGGTTCAAGTAGACACTCCTTGATACCATCAAATGCTTTATGGAAATCTTCAGTCCATATATAACCTTGGTCCTTTATGAGAAGTTTGAAAATCGGTCCACAAGTTACTGATGTGATATAAATCTGGATATATAGTTCAAACGTCTAAGAAACCATCTCACTTGTTTTTCTATTTTTGGCACAGGCATCTCTTGAATAATTATGAATTTGTCGGGATCAACTTCAATACCTCTCTGACCGACAATGAAACCTAGCTGCCTTCCTGAATGGACACCAAAAGTACACTTATTAGGATTCAAGCGGAGTTGATACTTTCTCAGGTGTTGAAATAACTTCAACAGATGTTCCACATAGTCCTCGATCTCCTTTTTCATCATGTCATGAAACAAAGTAGTTATAGCCCTTTGATATGTCTCACCAGCATTTTTCAATCTAAAGGGAATTACTCTATAGCATAATGTTCCCCAAGGTGTAATGAAAGCAGTCTTCTCCATGTCTTCAGGCACTTACTTGATCTGGTTTTAGCCGGAGAAACCATCACTAAATGAAAAGACATTTAATTTTGCAGTGTTATCAACCAGCATGTCAATGTGTGGTAACAGGAAATCATCCTTTGGACTGGCTTTGTTCAATTCTCTCTAATCGACACACATCCTAATTTTTCCGTCTTTCTTAGGAACAAGAACTATGTTGGCCAACCAAGGAGGATACTCAAAAGTAACAAGAAAACCTGCATCAACCTATTTTTGAACTTCCTCTTTGATATTTTTAACCATATCAGGGTGAGTTCTTCTAAGCTTTTTCTTCAATGACAGACATTCTGGCTTTAATGGCAGATGGTGCTCCACAATATTGGTGTCCAACCCCGACATATCTCGATAGGACCAAGAAAATACATCAACAAAAATCTTTGAGAAGCTCTATTATTCTTTCCTTAACATCTGGGTCAAGCACTTCCCCAACTTTGAATTCTTGCCTTTCTTCTTGAGTGCCAAGGTTGATTGTATCCATTGGTTCTTCATGAGGCTGGATGTCTTTTTATTCTTTCTCTATCAGTCGGGAAATTTCCTCAGATATCTCTTTTATTTCTTCCTCTTTATCTTCGAACACAAGGAACTCAAAGTTAGGAGGGGGTAAAGATCATGTTTTTCAATGTGTTCATGATTTAATCTACAAATATGATTTATGTTAGATTTTAGAGATAAGTAAAATAGCGAAAAAAGTTTTACACAAAGATTTTGAAAGTGGTTTTTATTTATTTATCAGGTTTTTAGGATTACAATTTTTCAGAAAAAGCGAAAAGGAAAAGCAACAGTAAAATAGACAAAATGAATTTTATTAATGATGATAAACTTGAAACACAAGCCTGATACAAGATATTTTCCACCTTAGGCATAGTGGAATGAGTTATTTTTTAATTAAGCCCCTCAACTACTCTTTCGCCTTGGGCAGAGCGAAAGGTTTTTGAAAATAGTAACAAGAGCATTACCCAGAAATGTGAACGGAAGAGGGAACGTCAACGACTATCCAATTCTGGCTAATTCTTCCATGTGTCAAAAAGTTTGGCAAACCCTCTTCAGGGTCATCTTCAAGAATTGCGTTAGCCTCGGATGCTGTTGGGAAAATAAAGCCTGCACTACGGGACGTCTCTTGGATAGGACGGATGACAATGTCTGTTTTATCAACTTTGGCAGATGTAGGAGAAAAATCCAGTCCTTTACCAAACCTTTTTCCAGGTAAGTCCAACACAACACCCCCAACCAGTATTTATACCGCTTTGTGCTACTCACTATGCATCTTCGTATGAAGCAATGGATGCCTCATTCTTCTCAGTACTCTTATCTGTAATAGAAAGTTCCTGAAACTAAGTGCCAAACTCTTCACTGGCGTCAATGTAGAATAAATACGAGATATGACTCACTATAAAAGCTCTCTCTCCGCTACCACAACCAACTTTCCATTTTTTACAAACTTCAGCTTTTGGTGGAGCGTTGAAGTGACAGCTCATTCCTCATGAATCCATGGTCATCCCAACAAACAATTGTAAGCATCCTGGATATTCATTACTTGTAATGTTATATGAAAATAATGGAGAATCAATCTTTATTAGTAAGTCAACTTCACCAATCACTGTCTTTCTTGAACCATCAAATTCCTTAACAACCCCGCTACTTTTCATGGGAGTTCCTTGATATGGGAGCTTAGACAATGTAGATTTAGACATGACATTTAACGAAGAACCGATATCTATCAATACATTGGACAAACTATCTGAAAGGTAGTTCATAGAGATATGTAACACAAAATTATGATTATATCCTTCCCCGAGGAGGTCTTCATCATTAAAGTTCAGGTTGTTACATGAAGTAATGTTTCCCACTATCCCGCTGAATCAGTCAATTGTTACATCATGGTCAATGAATGCTTGGTCTAGCAATTTCATTAACGCTTCAATGTGGGTGTGATACGTTGGGAGAACTGACTTGAAGTTTTGCGTTTGTGTTTGCAAATGTTTCAGTTTAGCAAGAGTCGCCACCGAATTTTTATTTTATCCAAAGTAAAGGTCAAGAAGCACAGGAAAGACCTTTGAGATGTTTTCTTGGGTTCGGGGGGTAGATTATGAAAAGGGAAGGTGCTAGCACCATTTTCATCCATGGTTTTCCATGGGCTCTTAGTTACTTGTTTAGATCACTTGCTTTGCTTTTTCAATTGTTTGAAATGGTGCTTTGTGTGGTTTTGAAAGTATTTTGAAAATAGGCCATTGTTTTGGCAATCTTTGTAATGATTCTTTTTTGAAGAATGTATACAAAGATGTTTATCTTTTGAAAAATGTTTCAATGTTTGAAAGTTTGTTGGGAAATGTTTTGAAATTGTGTGTGTTTTTTTGAAATTAGCAAGGATGTTTTCAAATTGATCAAGTAACTAGGAGTTGTCTACCCTAATCAAAAGTCTTTCTTGTGCATTTTTAACCTTTTGACATTGTTGTTTTACCATTGTATTTGGTAAACAACCTTATCTTTGGATGTTAAACGGGACGGGCGTGGGTCATCGTATGACCATGATAGCAATATTGCCAAGTATCTTAGCAAGTTTTTTGAGGGACTTGATCATTTTTGTTTAGGCAACCAAGATAGCATCATCGAGAGACTATGACCTTTTTGTTTTGATTTTTGTTTTGCCAAGATACCTAGCATGCATACCATGGCCATTTTTTAAGGCAACATAGTGGATGAAACCCTAGGGGTGCTTGTGTGCAAGGTGTTGTCATTTTTCATGCATTTTTGTCTTGCATTAAGTCATGCTATTTGTTTTGATTTTGGTCTTTGCATACAAAACCCTAATCTTACTATCATGCATATAATACGATAAATTGCGTAAAAGTAAATCTAAGACTATTACAACAATATTATGGGGAGGGGGGGTACAAGTTTTGAATATGGGTATGTTGCTCAAAATAAAACCCTAAAATATTATTACAACCAAATTGAAATATTGCACAAATAAATAAATAAGCAAATATTTAAATATTCAACAAAATGTAAATATGCACAAATATTTTTGTATTTATTTTATGTATGTAAAATAAATTTATTTATGTCCTAAAAATAAGAAAACTAAAAGTGATTATTTTTGAAATGGTCAAAACCCTAATTTTTGGTTTAAAAGAAAATATGCTTTATATTATTTATTTATTCATTTTTTGTTTAAGAAAAATAATAATAATATATACAAATATGTTAAAAAAATTAAATATTGTATGAAAATATTAATTTAAGTGTATAAATAATAAAAATAAAAATATATAATATTTTTGTATTATTAATAAGTTTATTTAAGGAAATAAAAGTATATTAACCTAAATACTTATTTTTATGCTAAAAAAAATGAAAAAATGCAAAAAATAAAGAAAATAAAGAAAATATTTTTGAGATTTTTATTTGTTTAGAAAAAATAAATAAAAGTCAGAAATGTGAAATATGCAAGAAAATATGGAAAATAAAAGAAATGGGCCAAGGGGGTGCAAATAACACAATGGAGGGTGCAAGTAGCCAGACAAGCCAGGTCCAGGCCCACGTTCACTTCATCCCTGTCCTTCAAACCAGAAAAACGCGTGCGCCATGTACAAACTGTAACTCTTGCATACGTGCTTAAAAATGAAATCTTGCAACATGAAACTTGTAGCTTGTTAAATCATGATTTCAATGATATAAAAAACTTGATCTAACTCCAAGAAACCAGGGAGAATTTCAGGTGCCCTAAATTCTAACCTAACTTTTTCAGCATGTTCAACATCTAAATTCTCCTAGCTCAGTTAATATAAATACAAGCTATGCATATGTACAACTCAAGGACATTAAGGACTACATTTTTGCTTCACAAACCTAAGCCTAAGGATGTCTAAATAGAGAGATAGAAACTTAGAAAATACCTTGTTCAGTCAAGTTCGAGTATGGCAATGTAGGAGTTTTGAGTGAGGCCTGAAGTACTTTTGAGCTTGCTTGATGTTCCCTTGACCTTTCCCAATGCTTAGCTTGCTTTGAAATGGTTTGAATCTCCTTGTATAAGTCAACCTGCAAACTCAGAAATTGAAAATGGTGAAGCTTGAAAATGAAGTTACAGTTGCTGAGCAATGGCTGGGATAGTTTAGGTGTGATGTATGGAATGTGTCTGAAGTGGTTCAAGACAAAATGCACGAGTGAAATATTTTTTGGCTTGGTGTTTACAGAGATGGCTCTGTTTTGGGCAAAAGTTGGTGTTTTTGTGTTTTGGGTGTTTGGAAGCTTGGCAATTCGTGTTTTCTGGCTTGGTACAATATGGTGAGGTTGTTTCAAATGGTCTCTAGTCTTGGTTTTAACAGATGCACAAGTTATATTGACTTTTGCACAATTGCTTGTTTTTGAAGAAAAGGTGGGAAGTGACAATGCCAAAGCCTGTACAGGCTAGCTCAAGGCCTGAGGAGATTTGGTAAACCTTTTTTGATGTTTATGGATATTGTTTGCACAAAGAGATTAGGTTCAATGCTCAAGATAAACAAAATTGCATAAAGTGTGCTTTATGGAAATGGCATTGTAACCTTTTTTCCATTTTTGGAATAGCTCTTTGTGTAATGATCTATAACTCAGAACAATGCCTTTGTCCAATGTATTTGCATTTAATTAAGGAGTGTGGAAAGGATTAATACCTGTAAAACAAGTACAAGCATGATCCAAACTGATTTTCAAGTTGTAGCAATGTGAAAAATGCCATGGATAAAAGTGAGAAATGGCCATTTTCTTTTCTTTGATTCTCCATAACCATATATGATATTGGAGAGTTCTTTGACATTTTGGAAAGCTTGTAACATGCTCTACAATTCATCTTTGAAATGAATTTTGATATTCCACTTGGAACTAGGTGAAACATTTCCATGAAGTTAGGTCAAAAATCTGCCTAAACTAGGGAAAATTTCACTAAGTTAAAAGTTTCATGGACCCTTATTCACAAATTCATAACTTGAGATCCAAGCATCTTTTTGAATAACTTTGTGAATAAAAGTTGTAGATTTTGTGGAGGACTACAACTTTCATGTTGGAAGTTTTCTTTGAATCCAATTGCATCATGGTGAAACTTTTGGGCAAAGTTAGGAAAAAATAAGAAATTTTCATAACTTAGAAAATTTCTAAGTTATGAAAAATTTCAAACTTAAACCCTAATTTCTAAATTTAGGTTTCTTGGTGAACAAGTTTAATGTTTTGACACATCTTGATGAAAAATGACCCTTGGAACTTGATTTTGACCAAAAAGTCAAAGTTTGACTTTTCAGTGTATAGTTGATTTTTGATCAGTTGACTGGAAAATTCATCTGTCAATCCAACGCATTTGAGATCTTTTGAACCATGTGATTAGGTCAATTTGATGCCATTGAGTCCTTGAAACCATACTTGAACCCAATTGGTCATTGGCTAGGTGAAAAATCAAAAATTGCCCTTCTATAGTCAAAACCCCAAAAATGACCATTTTGCCCTTTTGATGATCTGATCAAATTTCTTGAGGAGTTGTGGTCCAAACTTTATCAAATGGTTCATATGAGTCTATAATGTTGATGTGGATAAAAAATTATGAGGTTTGACTGTAAATTGGCCACAGTTGACTTTTTCCCCAATACAACTGATTTTTAGGTCAATTGTACAATTGACTGGGCAAAAATTTGATTCAAGGCTTGAAACTTGGTATGAGCAATCTTATAGGTACAATATGAAGTATGAAAGTCACATGAGGCATTGGAAGTCCAAAAATCCCTCTACAAACTCAAACCCTAATTTCAGGTCATCAGTGCAAGGAGATGTCTTGAGCTGAGCAAACCCTAATCTGGTCTTGAGTTTAAAGAGTCTTGTGAGGAGAATTCTTGATAAAATGATAGGGAAAATTTTGGGGTACAACAGCTGCCCCTGTTCAATCTTCTTGAACCTGAAGAGTTAGATTGGCGAGTTTTGCCGTTTGTGACTCGAAGGTAGAAGATGATTGGACACTAGAGTGCCCGTAAATTTGCACTTGTCAAAATGTAGTTGAGGGATTGGGTTTAAAGATGCCATTTGGAGAGGTGACATAATCTTGTCAGAGATGGGCTTGTAGATGCCATCAAGAATGTTTGTTGAACTGCATGTTGTAAGTCAGAAGAATGAGTATCAGAATGGTATCCACGTCTGGAACGTATCTGAACTCTATCTGGAGACTGAGTCTGTATGAGCAAGGGATGGCGCTGTGTCTGGAGCGTATCCGAGTTGTAACTGTATTTGATTCTTGAATGAATAGCAGAATGACTTCCGTGTATGGAGTGCATCTGTATTATATTTGAATCTGAAATCTAAATAAGCGACAGAATAACATCCGTGTCTGAAGCATCTCTGGGCTGGGGAAAAAGTCAGAATAAGTGATAGAATGGCAACCGCGTCTGGGGCGTATCTGGACTGTCTCTGAAGTTTAGATTTGTATGAGTAGCAGAATGACTTCCATGTCTGAAGTGTATCTAAACTGTAACTGGGATCTAAATAAGTGACATAATGTCTTCCGTGTTTGGAGTGTATCTGGACTTGAAATTGACAGTTGAATCTGAATGATAAATAGAATGGCTTCCGTGTCTGGAGCGTATCTGATCTGTATCTGATTGTTGAAGTCTGAATGAGTGACAGAATGGCATCCGTGTCTAGAGCGTATCCGTACTGTATCTTGACTTTGAATTCTGAATGAGTAATAGAATGACTTCCGTGTCTGAAGTGTATCTTTATTGTATCTAAATAAGAGATCTGGATGAGTAACAAAGTGACTTCCATGTCTGGAGTGTATCCGTACTATATCTAAAATCTTTGAATATTTGTTAAAGATAACTGTTAATCTTATCCTGGAAAGGGTAAAATGTTAGCTGAAACACAAATTTATGTTGCATGAAATGTACGATGCAATAAAATGTGTTTTATCAATGTTTATGATGTATGAGTGTAATGTATGCGCATGCAAGCTGATTTGTTGTAATGCTGAGGAAAATAAATCCTTGACGGATGGGGATAATGAAATCCTTGACTGCTGCTGGGGAAAATAAATCCATGACCGCTGCTGGATATTCAAAATCTTTGACAACTTCTATGGGGATGTGAGAATCCTTTAAGACTTTCCTGGGGATAGGTATCCTTCAAGTCTTTGGAGTTGGAGGATGATAAACATTCCGTTGTGAGAATAATGCCAAGTGTTGCTTGAGAAACCTACTTGGGGAATCCAGAGAACTTTGAAGACTTCTATTGGGGGTTAAATAATGGGAATCCTTACTCGGTTGGGGAATAGGAAAAACTCTGGAGATCTCTACCGGGGATCAGACAAAGGAAAACCTCGATCTGCTGGAGAATAAGGAAAACTCTGATGGCTTCCACGGGGAATTAAGAATGAGAATCTTTGATCTGCATGGGAATTTGAATCCTTGGGGACTTCATGCTGTGGAGTCAAGAATGAGAATCTTCGATCTGCAGGGGATTAAAAATTCTGACAAATTCATGCTGGGGAGTAATGAAGACTCTGGCAACTTCACTGGGGAATCAAGAATGAGAATCTTCATTCTGTTGGGGAGTAAAAGCTCTGTGGGGAATAGCTATACTGCTGGAGAGTAAGTTCAGGACTCTGGGGAAAAGCTTATTCCTGTTTGGAAGAAGTTCAGGAGTTTGGGTTGTATGCCACTCTACTGGGGAATTATCCTGGTTTGGGGATAAGGCAAAAGTTAACTGTTATCTTGTTGATTCTCAGATTTTAAGACAACTCGCTGGGGAATCTGGGGAAAACTGAATGGTTTCCGCTGTAGATTGATAGTTGGAAATTCGTCTCCGTTGGGGAAGAAGGTCTCATCTCCGCTGAGGGTCTGTAATTTAGATTTTTTGCTCCGCTGGGGATTGGGAGTTTGAAAACTTAACTCTGATGGGGATTAAGAGATTTGAAATTGTAACTCCGCTGGGGATATGTATTTCAAGGTTTTAGCTCCGCTCGGGACCTAGATGATGTACTACATGGGATTTCTCCTGGAATAGTCTAAATACGTTTTCTTATACTTTCAACCTGCCAGTAATTATTCTTTCACATTCCGTTTATTTGTAAACAGTGATTATATTCAAATGCATATGCTCATTAATAAATCATTGGACGTTTTCAAATAAAACACAAGTGTAAAAAAGAGAAAAAGGCAAATTGTTTTCTGCACTTTGAAGTATCTTTGTATTAACTTTGCGTAAGTATTTTGTACAAAGGAGACAGACATCCTAGTAAGAGAATGTTGTCATAAAAAATGAGAAAAATTAATACAAAGAAAGATGGCTATGTGTGAAAATTCCATGGGGTTCCCATTCTGCTATAGCCTTCGTAACTTTGAACATCTTGTCCATTCGTTGCTTCGTCCGAAAATGATTGAGTTTATCAGAAGCCCGAAGCTTATTCGTGGAGAGATTGTCCTTAAAGTGATCCGACGAGACATAGTCATACGCTTTAATTCCCTAACTTTTGCCTGGACCTCCCTTTTGGGTTTTCGATCCACTGGGAAACCCTTTTTTTCCTAAGTCGCCCTTTCGGGTTTTCAACTTGCCGGGTGTACAATATTTTTTATTTATTCCTAACTTTTTCCTGAACCTCCCTTTCGGGTTTTCGATTCATCGGGATGCCCTTTTTTTGCCTAGGTGTGTCAACCTAGCGGGTCATTTATGCGTAGTATCTTTTGACTATGTCTGCGTTCGCAGGGTGCGGTAGGTCATCACCGTCCATGGTGGTTAAAATCATTTCCCCACCAGAAAAGATGTTTTTGATTACAAATGGTCCTTCATAGGTAGGAGTCCATTTTCCCCTGGGATCACTTTGCTGCAAAATGATCCGCTTGATTACAAGATCCCCGACTTGATATATCTGGCATCTAACTTTCTTGTTGAAAGCCTTGATCATCCGTTTTTGATACGTCTGACCATGGCAAACAACAGTAAGTCACTTTTCGTCAATCAAGTTAAGTTGATCAAGCCGGGTCTGAATCCAATCGTCTTCACTCAAACCAGAATCTTTCATGATTCTCAAGGAGGGAATCTGAACCTCGATAGGTAAGACAGCTTCCATGCCATATACCAAAGAATAGGGTGTTGCCCCAGTTGATGTACGCGTCGTGGTACGGTACCCGTGGAGAGCAAACAGTAACATCCCATGCCAGTCCTTGTAGGTGACTGTCATCTTTTATATTATCTTCTTGATATTTTTGTTCGCAGCTTCGACATCACCGTTCATCTTTGGCCGATAGGGAGATGAATTATGATGTTGAATCTGAAACTGCTCATACAAGGTGGTGATCATAGTGTTGTTCAGGTTTGTATCATTGTCGGTGATGATCCTTTTAGGGATGCCGTACCGACATATGAGGTTCTGTTTGATGAAGCGGGCAATAACATTCTTTGTTACGAATGCGAAGGAGGCTGCTTCGACCCACTTAGTAAAGTAATCAATGGCCACTAGAATGAAGCGGTGTCCATTGGATGCTGTAGGCTTGATCTCTCCAATCATGTCAATTCCCCACATAACGAATGGCCAAGGAGATGTTAAGACATTGAGAGGAACTGGAGGTATATGTACCTTGTCCGCATAGATTTGACATTTGTGACAAGTCTTGGAATGTTGATGGCAGTCAACTTCCATGGTAGACCAGTAATAGCCTGCCCGTAGGATCTTCTTAGCCATTGTATGTCCGCTAGAGTGAGTGCCAAAGGTACCATTATGCAGTTCAACCATGATTTTCTCAGCTTCAATCTTGTACAGGATACCATTGCTGAGGAAGAACTTGGCAGAGAATCTCCTGAAGAAGTTTTTGTCATTGACGGAAGCTCCTTCAGGATATTCTTGAGCCTCGAGATACCTTTTTACTTCGTGAAACCAAGGTCGGTCCACTACTTCTTCGGTATTAATCTCGTGACAATGTGCAGGTTCGTCCATCCGTTCAATGGTGATTTAGGGAGCCTCATTATCCCAATTAAGTTTAAACATGGATGACATTGTAGCTAGAGCATCTGCTAGCTGATTTTCTTCTCGCGGGAAGTGCTCGAAGGTAATCTGTTCGAAATGTGGTAACAATGTCAGGACATGTTCTTTGTAAGGGATGAGGTTTGGATGTTTAGTATCCCACTCTCCTTTGATTTGACTGATAACCAAAGCTGAGTCCCCACAGTCAAAGATTTGATTCCCAAGTCTATGGCAGCCTTGAGACCAAAGATACAAGCTTCATACTCGACCATGTTGTTAGTGCAGTTGAAGCAAAGTCTGGCGGTGAAAGGAGTATGGCAACCTTCTGGAGAGATAAGTACCGCGCCGATACTGTTGCCAAGTGAATTAGAGGCACCATCAACGTATAGGGTCCATCGGGATCCTTGTTCAGGTCCGTCATATGGTCTGTTCTCTTCAATGTTGTCCAACGTCATAATGTACTCGTCAGGGAAGTCGAACTTCATGGATTGGTAATCTTCTACAGCTTGATGAGCCATATGGTCATCTAGTACACTCCCCTTTATAGCTTTTTGGGCCGTGTACTTTATATCATATTTTGTCAGGATCATCTGCCATCTAGCTATTCATTTAGATAAAGCAGGCTTCTCAAAGATGTACTTGATCGGATCCATCTTAGATATCAGCAAAGTGGTATGAGTCAACATGTACTGTCTCAGCCGGCGAGTAGTCCATACCAAAGCGCAACAAGTTTTCTCGAGCAGTGAGTATCGAGTCTCACAGTTGGTAAACTTTTTGCTAAGGTAATAAATGGCATGCTCTTTTCGGCCAGACTCGTCATGTTGGCCCAGTACGCACCCCATTGAATTCTCTAGGACTATCAGATACATGATTAGTGGTCTTCCTTTAACGGGTGGCATCAAGATAGGAGGTTCTAGCAAATACTTCTTGATTTTATCGAAAGCAATTTGACAGTTATCATTCCATTTAACCACCTGATCTTTCTTCAATAGATTGAAGATTGGCTCACAGGTAGATGTTAGGTGAGAGATGAACCTAGCAATGTAGTTTAGGCGTCCCAAGAAACCTTTGACCTCCTTCTCAGTGCGAGGAGTAGGCATTTCTTGTATAGATTTGACTCTGGCAGGATCAACCTCGATGTCCTTGTTGCTGACAATGAAACCCAAGAGTTTACCAGGCCTGACTCCGAATGTACACTTGTTAGGGTTTAATCTGAGCTTGTACTCCTTTAACCTGACAAACAACTTTTGCAAATGGTCGATGTGTTCTTCTTCCGTCTGTGATCGGGCTATCATGTCGTCTACGTAGACCTCTATCTAATGATGTATAATATCATGAAACAAAGCCACCATGGCGCATTGATAGGGTGCCCCAACATTCTTCAGTCCAAATGGAATCACTTTGTAGCAGAACGTACCCCACTGTGTAACAAAAGTAGTTTTCTCCATGTCTTCAGGTGCCATTTTGATCTGGTTGTAACCTGAAAATCCGTCCATGAAAGAAAATACCTTGTGCTGAGCTGTGTTGTCAACCAAGATGTCAATGTGCGGTAGTGGAAAGTCATCTTTAGGGCTGACCCTGTTTAAGTCTCTGTAATCCACACACATTCTCACTTTTCCGTCCTTCTTAGGCACGGGCACAATGTTAGCAACCCATTATGGATAGGAAGTAACAGCAAGAAATCCGACATTGAACTTCTTCATAACTTCTGCTTTAATATTTTTAGACATGTCGGGCCTCATGCGGCGGAACTTTTGCTTAACTGGTGGACAGTCTTCTCTTGTGGGTAAGCGGTGTACCACAATATCGGTATCGAGTCCTGGCATGTCTTCGTAAGACCAGGCGAAGATATCAACATATTCATTCAACAACTGAATTAAGCACTCCTTGACACTTGGCTCTAGGTTGGCACCCACTCTGACTTCTTTTCTGTCTTCCTCAGTACCCAAGTTGATTGTCTCTAACGGCTCCTCATGAGGCAGAATTGCCCTTTCTTCCTGTTGTAGCAGCCTAGCCAATTCTCCCGGCACCTCACAGTCTTCATCACCTTCGTATTCGGCATGGTAGACCAGATCTTCAGAGTCACTGAAGGCCATAGCAGAATTGTTACCCATGGAATCCGGAATGGAAGGGTACCTGCATTTGTGAGTGTGGGTGTGTGTAAGGGATAGCCACCTTTAAACAAATAAAATGAAAAAGAAAGACAATTAACACAAAAGTTTATATGTGAAAACGTCCATGATTCATTAAAATAGCATATGAAGATGATAAATCAAACCCTTACAAATGGACCTATGTACCTCGGGTAAGGCACAAGGCTAAAAGTGTACGAATTGTTTGAGAATTATTACAAACCAACAGAAATGTTTTGAAAGATAAATTACTGATTTATGAAAGTAATCGGAACAAAATCTTTTGCCTCCCAGTTGCACAGTCCTCTGTCAATAGTAGGGAAAATCCAGTCTTCCAAGTTTCTCTCTTCTTTACTATCCTCCAAAGCATTGACTCTATGATGGGTGATCTTCACTGGTGGCCCTCTGGCACGGGAGCGGCGCATAACCTTCTGACTAGCCAAAGTAAACCCTAGGCCGAACTTATCTGATTTGAAAGGAAAGTCGGGAAGCTGCCCCCAGATTGTGGATCCGCCTTCTTTAATCACAGCCTTAGAATCCTTGAGAGATGACATCCGAGGCACAGGTTTTGTAACTGCAGGTACAGGGGACACTGTCTTGGTCGCTGCTACTTCAGGAGAAACCTCTTCAAAGTGTTGGAAAGGGGTCTCGATGAATTCACCATCCAATTCTACATAGCGGAAAGAATTTAGATGGCTTATCATGTATTCCTCTTCGCCATGAACAATTATGATTTTCCCCTGGACAGGGTACTTGAGCATTTGATGCTGAGAGGAAGTGACGGATCCAACATTGTGAATCCAGGGTCTTCCCAACAAGCAAGAGTAGGAAGGACGGATGTCCATCGCATAGAACATGGAGTTGAAGGTTTCAGTTCCCACTTTGATCGGGATGTCCACTTCTCCATGGACCATCCTCTTAGAACCATCAAAGGCTCTGACAATGATATTGTTGGGTTTCAGGGTTAGGCCTTCAGAGTCCAGTCTATCCAAGGCTTTCTTCGGCAAGACATTTAAAGACGAACCAGTGTCTACCAGAATGTGCGCTAGAGTAGTCCCTCTCCATTCCACTGAGACATGAAAATCGTCATTATGTTTTCTCCCTTTTAAAGTTAAATCGGCATCGGAGAATCCTAGACCATTGCCAACTGTTAGGCTAGTTACACATTCCAGGAACTGATCTGCGGAGGTTTCTTGTGGCATGTGGGCTGTCTTCAAGAATCTTATCAAAGCTTTAGCATGACCTTTCGAACAAAGCAACAGGGCCAACATAGAGATCTTTGAGGGGGTTTGCCCCAGTTGTTCCACAACATCATAATCGCTTTTCTTGATTATTTTCAAAATATCTTCCATTTCTTTTTGAGAGGTTTCAGGGATGATCAACGGTTGAGCCTTCATCCTGACAGGCTCTTCTTGGATCCCTCTATCATCAGCAGCAGCAGAGGGGACAACCACATGAGTCATAACTTCTTTAATAATTGGATTTCTTGTAGATATGTTGACCGGTATAGGGGTAACCTTAGGAGCAGCTGAGGGTCTGAAGATTGCCTTTGGAGGGGCAATCTCCGGAGAGAAAATTCTTCCATTGCGGGTGATTTTGCTCGTTCCATCAATGTTTCCAATGTCGGAAGTCTCTTCATCAGAACTCTCTTCAGTTGATTCAATTTGTTTAACACCGTGGTAGTAGATTTCTCCACCATAGTTCCACGGTATTGATTTATCGGACTTATACGGGACGGGCCCGGGCATGGTTATCTTCAAAGGTGCAATCTTCGGAGCGGATGTAATCTTAACAGGTCTTTTGGAGACCTTGGAAAGATTGGCGGATATGGTTATTATTGAAACATCATTGACAGGATTCGGTGTAACTGGAGTCTTTTCAAAAAGGATTTCTTGGTTATCCATTAGGTGTTGGATGCTTAATTTCAACAATGGACAGTCAGTTGGTAAGGATAAACAAAGGCATCAATCTTTTTCACAACCTGGGAAAATCCTAGCCTTCAACAGATTCAACTTGATTATAGGTAGCGGAGTCATCAAATCATCAACAGTAATAACAAACAGATCCTCTTCAACAACATGGGCATTGTGGCCATGCCTTGGCATTGGAGCAGAGATCACATTCGGCTTTTCAGGGGCGTCGAATTCAACTTCTTTAGCATCTATCAAATCCTGAATCTTGTTCTTGAGGGCCCAACAATTGTTGGTATCGTGCCCTACACTCCCTGAATGATAAGCACACTTGGAATTTGAATGGTAGTATGGAGAAGTTGTATTTGGATTCTTCGGGGCCTCTTTCAGACTGGCAAGGTTTAACTTCAAGAGATGGGGTAGAACCTGAGCAGGAGTCATGTTTATCTGGGTGAATTGCCGTACAGGCCTTTCCACCTTTGTTTGGTTGGTTCTGGGTTGATTGTTTTTGGGCTGATCAGCTGCAGAGTTCTGAATCATTACGGTCCCCACTGCTGGCCGATGCTCAACTCTTCCTTGAACTCTTTGGGAGTAGACAGCTGAGACTTCTTTCTTTGCTGGAAAAGGCTTTTTGATGGCAGCGGAAGCAGATGCATCTTTCTGAACTTTGCCGCTTCTTATGCCGGCTTCAACTCTTTCACAAGTTAGAATTAACTCAGTGAACCCCGCAGAAGAGCTTCCTATCAGGTGATTAAAAAAAGGACCTGACAACGTCCCCAAGAACATATAAACTAACTCTCTTTCAGATAAAGGTGGATGCACCCTTCCTGCGAAGTCTCTCCATTTCTGGGCATACTCTTTGAAACCTTCATTTGAGACCATGCCCATACTCTGTAATTGAGTACGGGTTGGTGCTAAGTCCGCATTGTATTGATACTGCTTATAGAATACAGCTGCCAAATTCTCCCAATTATGCACATTAGACCTCTCTAGCTGGTAGAACCAATCCAACTGTGTCCCCGACAAATTGTCCTGGAAAAAGTGGACCAACAGATCCTTGTCAGAAGAATGTGGTTGAATTTTCCTGACATAAGATCTTAGGTGCATCTTCGGGCAAGACACCCCATCGTACTTAGCAAACATTGGCACTTTGAATTTAGGAGGGATTACAATTCCGGAAACCAAACCTAACTCTTCAAAATCCATCCTAGGAACTCTCTGTATCTCCATGGCAGCTAGACGCTCTTCCAAGTTCTTGTATTTTTCATCGGCAGGAGGATGCTGTTGTTCAAAGTAATCCTCATCTTCTTCCTCTTTAGCTTCAGAATCTGAGGGCACAGCAACTCCTTTACCCTTTCCTTCCCCCTCTTCATATGTTGATGGGAAATCCAAAGTCCGTTTGGCTTGACCTTCAAATCTTCTGCCCAAGGTAGCCACACCAACCCTCTTCTTTTTCTTTTTCTCTTTTTCCTTCTCTAGTAGAGTCTTGAGTTCCTCCTGCCCCTTGGCTAGGGTCATGAGCAACTATTGGAATTGCGAATTATGAGCTTGTAAGTCTTTGACCGTTTGTTCAATATCCATCTTGCTGAAATAAACAGCAGAGAGATGAGGAAACTTGGTGTGAAGACCTGTTTATGTATTTTATGAATGATATGTATTCATGTAATGCATTCAAGGATTCATAAATTCAAATTTGTTTTAAATAAAAAAAGAAACACACATCATATTAATAAGATAGAATTTGTTAGTACATCAATGCCCCCATGGGCAAAATAATACAAAATTCCAAGGTAAAAATACGTTGCGCATCCTCTTTGGTGCAATGTAGGTGTTGAGAGTCTGCTCTTCATGAAGTTGATGAGTGAGTTCTAAAACCTTCTTCTCGCTGGAGTAGAATTGGGCTTCAAAAGTATCGCGTTCTCCCTTGAGCTGTATCAACTCCTTTGCAAATATTCAAGTGATGTTGGCATGTCAGGATGTAGGAGGGTGTATGAAACCTCTCCTTCCATAACAGGCTCTTTGATCACAGGAAGAATGTAGGGGTAAGGCATCATAAGACTTTGGGCGGGGGTTCGTACCCACTTGAGGTAAGGCTCAAGGGGGATGGAATTCTTGTGTCCCAAGGTTTTACTGTCTACCTTGTTTGGCATCCTCCATGCTCGGATGAACCTTTGTCGAAGTCCTTGATCGTCGCTGTCAAAGTCAAAAACCAAGTCTGGAATCAACATGTTATGTGGGCCATCCCTTCGGGCATACCCAAACTGTCTCAGAGCCAAGCAGGGGTTGTAGGTGATGCCTCCCCTAATGCCAAGTAGAGGGACATTAGGGAATTCCCCACAATGGTCGATGATGATAACATTTTCTCGGGATTGAGAACACCAATGGACATCTGAATGTGCAAGAGTCACCAATCGTTGTGACCACCTCAAACCTTGCTCATTCTTCAAGACTGATTGGGGAAGATGAGAAATAAACCATTTTTCCAGTAGAGGAGTACAACACATGAGAACACCTCTTTTCCACATTGTTCGAGTGTGAAAAGAGTGTAGAATATTCCCAAGCAATGTAGGGACCGGGTTGCGAGCCATGAAGATTTTGACAGCATTGACATCTATAAGCTGGTAAGGGTTTGGGACCAAGACCAACCCATAGATGAGAAGAGCTACAATCTCCTCAAAAGCTTGAAGGTCTAGAGAATTCCAGCATTCTTGAGCTTTCTCAAACAGGAACTTTGCCAAGAAACCTTTGACACCACTTCTGGTTTCCCAATGATCTATGACATCAGATGGTTGCAAGTGTAGGGCTTGAGCAACATCTTCAGGCTTTGGATCTCTTTCCGTACCGTTGAAAGGTAGTTGATGGAGAATAGGAATCCTCAAGAGTTGAGAAAATTCCTTCAAAGTAGGCACTAGCTGGTAGTCAGGAAATGTGAAGCAGTGGTGTAGGGGGTCAAAGAACTGGAAGAGAACTTTCACCATGTCTTCCTCTGTGTTGGAGTTAACCAAGTTGAGAAATCGATAATGTCTTTCAGTGAATGGAGAATACTCTGGAATCTTGGAAGCAAGCTCCTTGAGTTGTGGAGGAATTCTCACAAGGTTGACTTGGATTGTTTTCCTGCGAAGTGATTCCATAACCTACAAAACAGGAACAAAGATGAAAATCCAAAATCCTTGAAATGGTTAGTGGATGCATATGATGCTTCATGATGCTCATGATGTTATGCACAAGTATATGTGTACAAGCAAGTCACATAAGTTCCTTGTTTAGGCTTGCATGGGGTTTCATAGGTAAGTACCCTCTTGAAGTTAGTTGGCTCAATTTGTCCTATAAATAGTAACCGGGTTCTAAGGAGCTCAATATCACTGGATTATTTTGTGTGTTCATTGTTTCAGTTTAGCCACTTTACTGGCGACCGAAATATTACAAGAAAATAACCCTCAATGAGTGTAGTAACGAGTATCTACCTACTTCGGACTGCACCAAAGCCGGTCATCTCACTACATCCTAAAAGGCCAAGATGGTCAAGTAAAGGTTCTAAAAGTCCATTAGTGCTTCATGACATCACTCAGCGGCCCCGTATTCTCTTTGATTAACTCAAAGGCTACCGATACCCACAAATATGTCGCACTAATATAGCTATTGCTTAGACCGTGTCGGTATACCCCACACAGTTTCCACAACGTATTGCTATTTACCTATGAATGTTTCCCAAATCCGGGTAGAGGATTCAAACCCAAACAATAGAACCAAAGTGTAAAGCATACAAGTCAAGCAAGATAAGCATGTAAAGGTGATCTAAACCCTAAGGTAACCCCACTTTTCTAAGACTCCCCAGCAGAGTCGCTAGTTCTGTGATACGGTGGGAGAACTGACTTGAGGTTTTGCGTTTGTGTTCGCAAATTTTTTGGTTTAGCAAGAGTCGCCACTGATTTTTTATTTTATCCAAAGGAAAGGTCAAAAAGCACAGGAAAGACCTTTGAGATGTTTTCTTGGGTTCGGGGGGTAGATTATGAAAAGGGAAGGTGCTAGCACCCTTTTCATCCATGGTTTTCCATGGGCTCTTAGTTACTTGCTTAGATCACTTGCTTTGCTTTTTCAATTGTTTGAAATGGTGCTTTGTGTGGTTTTGAAAGTATTTTGAAAAGAGGCCATTGTTTTGGAAATCTTTGTAATGATTCTTGTTTGAAGAATGTATACAAAGATGTTTGTCTTTTGAAAAATGTTTCAATGTTTGAAAGTTTGTTGGGAAATGTTGTGAAATTGTGTGTGTGTTTTTGAAATTAGCAAGGATGTTTGCAAATTGATCAAGTAACTAGGAGTTGTCTATCCTAATCAAAAGTCTTTCTTGTGCATTTTTAACCCTTTGACATTGTTGTTTTACCATTGTATTTGGTAAACAACCTTATCTTTGGATGTTAAACGGGACGGGCGTGGGTCATCGTATGACCATGATAGCAATATTGCCAAGTATCTTAGCAAGTTTTTTTGAGGGACTAGATCATTTTTGTTTAGGCAACCAAGATAGCGTCATCGAGGGACTATGATCTTTTTGTTTTGATTTTTGTTTTGCCAAGATACCTAGCATGCATACCATGGCCATGTTTTAAGGCAACATAGTGGATGAAACCCTAGGGGTGCTTGTGTGCAAGGTGTTGTCATTTTTCATGCATTTTTGTCTTGCATTAAGTCATGCTATTTGTTTTGATTTTGGTCTTTGCATACAAAACCCTAATCTTACTATCATGCATATAATACAATAAATTGCGTAAAAGTAAATCTAAGACTATTACAACAATATTATGGGGAGGGGGGTACAAGTTTTGAATAGGGGTATATTGCTCAAAATAAAACCCTAAAATATTATTACAACCAAATTGAAATATTGCACAAATAAATAAATAAGCAACTATTTAAATATTCAACAAAATGTAAATATGTACAAATGTTTTTGTATTTATTTTATGTATGTAGAATAAATTTATTTATGTCCTAAAAATAAGAAAAATAAAAGTGATTATTTTTGAAACGGTGAAAACCCTAATTTTTGGTTTAAAAGAAAATATGCTTTATATTATTTATTTATTCATTTTTGTTTAAGAAAAATAATAATAATATATACAAATATGTTAAAAAATTAAATATTGTATGAAAATATTAATTTAAGTGTATAAATAATAAAAATAAAAATATATAATATTTTTGTATTATTTACAAGTTTATTTAAGGAAATAAAAGTATATTAACCTAAATACTTATTTTTATGCTAAAAAATAAATAAATAAAAAATATGAAAAAATGCAAAAAATAAAGAAAATATTTTTGAGATTTTTATTTGTTTAGAAAAAATAAATAAAAGTCAGAAATGTGAAATATGCAAGAAAATATGGAAAATAAAAGAATTGGGCCAAGGGGGTGCAAATAAGACAATGGAGGGTGCAAATAGCCAGACAAGCCATGCCCAAGCCCACGTTCACTTCATCCCTGTCCTTCAAACCAGAAAAACGCATGTGCCATGTACAAACTGTAACTCTTGCATACATGCTTAAAAATGAAATCTTGCAACATGAAACTTGTAGCTTGTTAACTCACGATTTCAATGATATAAAAAACTTGATCTAACTCCAAGAAACCAGGGAGAATTTCAGTGGCCCTAAATTCTAACCTAACTTTTTCAGCATGTTCAACATCTAAATTCTCCTAGCTCAGTTAATATAAATACAAGTTATGCATATATACAACTCAAGGACATTAAGGACTACATTTTTGCTTCACAAACCTAAGCCTAAGGATGTCTAAATAGAGAGATAAAAACTTAGAAAATACCTTGTTCAGTCAAGTTTGAGTATGGCAATGTAGGAGTTTTGAGTGAGGCCTAAAGTAGTTTTGAGCTTGCTTGATGTTCCCTTGACCTTTCCCAATGCTTAGCTTGCTTTGAAATGGTTTGAATCTCCTTGTAGAAGTCAACCTGCAAACTCAGAAATTGAAAATGGTGAAGCTTGAAAATGAAGTTACAGTTGCTGAACAATGGCTGGGATAGTTTAGGTGTGATGTATGGAATGTGTCTGAAGTGGTTCAAGACAAAACGCACGAGTGAAATATGTTTTGGCTTGGTGTTTGCAGAGATGGCCCTGTTTTGGGCAGAAGTTGGTGTTTTTGTGTTTTGGGTGTTTGGAAGCTTGGCAATTCGTGTTTTCTGGCTTGGTACAATATGCTGAGGTTGTTTCAAATGGTCTCCAGTCTTGGTTTTAACATATGCACAAGTTATATTGACTTTTGCACAATTGCTTGTTTTTGAAGAAAAGGTGGGAAGTGACAATGCCAAATCCTGTACAGGCTAGCTCAAGGCCTGAGGAGAGTTGGTAAACCTTTTCTGATGTTTATGGATCTTGTTTGCACAAAGAGATTAGGTTCAATGCTCAAGATAAAAAAAATTGCATAAAGTGTGCTTTATGGAAATGGCATTGTAACCTTTTTGCCATTTTTAGAATAAATCTTTGTGTAATGCTCCATAACTCAGAACGTTGCCTTTGTCCAATGTATTTGAATTTAATTAAGGAGTGTGGAAAGGAATAATACCTGTAAAACAAGCACAAGCATGATCCAAACTGATTTGTAAGTTGTAGCAATGTGAAAAATGCCATGGATAAAAGTGAGAAATGGCCATTTTCTTTTCTTCGATTCTCCCTAACCATAAATGATCTTGGAGAGTTCTTGGACATTTTGGAAATCTTGTAACATGCTATACAATTCATCTTTGAAATGAAATTTGAGATTCCACTTTGAACTAGGTGAAAAGTTTCCATGAAGTTAGGTAAAAAATCTGCCTAAACTAGGGCAAAATTTCACTAAGTTAAAAGTTTCATGGACCCTTATTCACAAAATCATAACTTGAGATCCATGAATCTTTTGGGAAAACTTTGTGATCCAAAGTTGTAGATTTTGTGGAGGACTACAACTTTCATGTTGGAATTTTTCTTTGAATCCAATTTCATCATGGTGAAAAATTTGGGCAAAGTTAGGAACAAATAAGACATTTTAATAACTTAGAAAATTTCTAAGTTATGAAAATTTTCAAACTTAAACCCTAATTTCCAAATTTAGGTTTCTTGGTGAACAAGTTTCATGTTTTGACACATCTTTATGAAAAATGACCCTTGGCACTTGATTTTGACCAAAAAGTCAAAGTTTGACTTTTTAGTGTACAGTTGATTTTTGATCAGTTGACTGGAAAATTCATCTGTCAATCCAATGCATTTGAGATCTCTTGAACCTTATGATTATGTCAAGATGATGCCATTGAGTCCTTGAAACCATAATTGAACCCAATTGGTCATTGGCTAGGTGAAAAATCAGAAATTGCCCTTCTACAATCAAAACCCGAAAAATGAGCATTTTGCGCTTTTGATGATCTGATCAAATTTCATGAGGAGTTGTGGTACAAACTTGATCAAATGTTTCATATGAGTCTATAATGTTGATGTGGATCAAAATTTATGAGGTTTGACTGTAAATTGGCCACAATTGACTTTTCCCCAATATAGTTGATTTTTAGGTCAACTGTCCAATTGATTGGGCAAAAATTTGATTCAAGGCTTGAAACTTGGTATGAGCAATCTTATAGGTCCAACATGAAGTATGAAAGTCACATGAGGCATTGGAAGTCCAAAAATCCATGTGCAAACTCAAACTCTAATTTCAGGTCATCAGTGCAAGGAGATGTCTTGAGCTGAGCAACCCCTAATATGGTCTTGAGTTCAAAGAGTCTTGTGAGGAGAATTCTTGATAAAATGAGAGGGAAAATTTTGGGGTACAACAGTGGGTGTCAAAATTCATCAACAAAGAGAGTACGTAGATCTTGGAAGGTGTTTGCAACAACTGATCTATCACCTTGTATTCACTCTTTTAAATCAATTTTAAAACTTTGTCAATATCATCATTCAAACTTGTCTTACTGGACTGTTCATTCTCCATCCCATGATTAGGGATCATAATAGGAGCTTGATCTGGGATACTCCCAACTTTCCTCTGAGGTATAACAAAGAGCATACAACCTCTACAAGTCAAGCCACTAACATCAAATATGTTAACAACAGAAGAGGGAGAAGAAATGGGAACCTCTTTCCCATTTTCAATCATGGTAGAATTGTATTTGTATGATACAACTTTATCAGAGTCATATGGAGTCGGTCTAGGAACGTATATGACCAAGGGAGAAATGAGAGATCTTTGAGTGCTATACATTATTTCCAAAGGCTCGTGTATGTTAAAATGAGGGACTATGACATTCACTTTGGTGTCCACATGTTTTCCTTTGTAAATAATGGCCTATATACTTGTATCAAGAGAATCCCTAATTGACAACATATGTTTATATAATTCCTCCTCATTTCTTCTTCTTTCGGAAAGAATGAATATCACACCCTCTTTAAACAAGCACATTCCTTTCAATATCTGGAGATCTCCTCTAAAAGCAGCGCAACCCCATGGTTTCTCTTCACATTTTGGGCACCAGTCATGACTAAAATCAATTAACCTTCTTCGAACCCAATGTTCGTGTATCTCAATGGGAGTCATTGTGTTGATATCTTTAATTATAGGTTCTCTAGCATATCTAGCAGATGCTTTGGTGGGAATTAATGCACCATCATCAACAGTTATAAATTCAGCATGAATGTCTTCAATCATATCCACTTCATTATCATCTCTATTGTAAGTGGCAGTGGTCTTTATCTCATTCATCAACCTCTAAATGTCTCTTCTTATAGCAAGGCATCCACACGAGTTTTCAGATCAGATTCCACATGCACCATGACTATTTCTGATAAAAGCAAGCCTGTATAAACTATCATGCATTTGAACCAATGATTCCATAACATACCGGATGTCAAAAACTTGATACTTTCCAAGGCAACCATCTACCATATTAACTTCATTATCATTTCAGTATCTAGTGACTGTCATGAGACTTTGATCTAGAAGGCGTTGAAGTCCTCTCTTCATAATATGACATCCACGGGAGTCACTATAACAGATCCAACAAGAACCATAGTTGTGTTGCTCTTGACCATTCATACTGCAAAGGGTAGCATGCATCTGCACCAAGTCTCCCCTCAACACATAGGCATAAAAAATATGATGTACTCCAGGACACCTATCCACCATATTCACAACATGTTCTCCATGGTTAGGTAATGGATTTGCTTGTACATTTGGACCAACGTCTCTAAATGATAAGAGACCACTTTTGACCAATTTCTGGACTTCAATCTTTAATGGGAAACAATTTTCAGTACTATAACCTGGAGCTCCCTGGTGAAAAGCACAATGAGCATCTGCCTTATACCAGTATGGGATGTCTTTTGGGATAGCAGGCAGTGTTCTTGTCTAAACCAGATTCTTTTGCAATAATCCAGGTAGCAACTCTTTATAAGTCATCGGGATCAGGTCAAAACGTGACACACTTCTTACTTTGATTTGTTGATTTTTATATGTTGATTGTTAATTATTGTAAGCCTATTGATGAGGTTGTTATATGTTCTAAGCCTATTGTCGAGGCTACTGAACTTGTTGAAAGAACTGTGGATGATAAGTTGGTGTTTGATTAATGACGAGAGTAACAACTGCAACATGTTACTGTGGATACCTTCTTCTTGGTATTTTGGATGATACTACACTGATATCTTTTTCTTTCTTCTTTGGGAAACTACTTCCAAATTTTGCAGCCCCACTTGATGAACCAACTTCTTTGGTCAACTGCCCTGCACATACACCTTCCTCGAGTTGCATTCCCATAATTACAATTTTGGTGAAATCATTTGGTGCATTCACAATCATTCTTTCATAGTAAAATGATCCTAAGGTATTTAGAAAGAATTTTTTTATTTCCTTCTCCTCCAGGGATGGACTAAATTGGGAAGCAACCTCACACCATCTTTGTGCATATTACTTGAAACTTTCTTTTTCTTTCAGGGACATAGCTCGGAGTTGACCTCTGTCTTGAGGCATGTCGACATTATATTTATACTGGCGAACAAAATATTCACCAAGGTCTATGAAAGTATGGATCCGTGCGCTATCCAAATTCATGTACCACCTGAAAGCGGCGCCAAACATACTATCTTGAAATTAGTGGATCAATAGTCGGTCATTATCAGTTTGAGTTGACATCTTTCTGGCATACATAGTCAGGTGACTCTCTAGGAAAGAATTCCCTTTGTACTCTTCAAAGTTAGGTACTTTGAATTTTGTTTGTATCTTCACATTCGGCACCAAGAATAAGTCATAAGCATTCTTTCTAAATAGGTCTTTCCCACATAGGGCCTTAAGTTCTTTCTGCATTTCTTGAAACTGATTTTGGAAGTCACCCATCCTTTCCTCAAAACCCAAACATTCAGATGGCTCAACATGGTAGTCTTCTTCATTTTCAAATGGGATGATGTGTATCACTGGAGAAGGAATAAACATCATAGGATGAGGAATAGCCTTCCCATGAGAGGGAGCAGACATCACATGTTGCATTGCAGCAAATTCAACAATAGGTTGGTATCCCTCAGGCATAAAGTTGAGTGGAATACCCCAAGGGTATCCATGTGGCATTTGATATCGCGGAACACTGACTGGAGCTACTGAAATAAGAGCGGTAACAACTTCCGAGATCACTGTGGTCTGGACTTGTGCTTAAGTTGAACGAGCAGACGGGGGAGTCAGTGACTTATTCCAAGCAGTCACCATGTTCTCCACCATAGTTGTCAATCTTTCCATTTCTATCCGAAGGGTAGTCACCTCTTCGTGAAGCTCATAGTTTTCTTTTTCTAGTGTGATGTCCATCTTTTCAATGATTAGCCCGAGTGTGGTTTTTGTTTCTATTTGGAGAAAAAGGCACGAGTAAGACTCTAGAATTCAAAGACTCGATGATGAATGATGAATAATATGAGACACAAAAATGATATATTTTTTATTTTCTGATAGTTTTCAAGGAAATTACTTATAAATTTGCAATCATTTGTAAAGGAAATATTAATTTAAAAATAGCCAAAAAAACCTCATTTCATTAATCATAGAAGGATTACATTTGAAGTACACTTTCAAAGATCCTAAAAATACAAGAAGAAAACAGCGAGGTCTTTTGGGTCCTAAGAAGCTCTATTTGAAGAACTGAATCCTCGTCGCAGCTCGAGCCTCTTAATCATCTCCTTGTAAAAGTATTCCATCTTCATCTTCTCTTTGACCAATAAATCCACAACTTTCTGCCAAGTATCAGAAGTGGGACCAACATCTATCAAATCTTCTTGTTTCCTCTTCCTGTCTTTGGCACATTGCTTGAGCAAAGCGTCCTTTCGAAATAGTTTCCCATCTTGTTCCACAAGCCAACCATATTGAAGAAAGATTACAATTTCTTTATCCTTCAACCGTATTTCCAAAACCCTCTTTTCATACTCCGAGATGTGATAATTTCTCCCCAAGTATTTCTTTCCAACTCCATCCTAGCCAAAATTTCCTAATACTCCTCCCTATTCTCAATGGGAATGATGGAAGATGAAGGTGCAAGAAAAGGTTGAAAAGTTTTTTCAATCCACTAGGGAATCTTGAACTTGTAAGCTCTATCATGGACCCATCGAGTAAAGGGTTTAAAGGCAATGCAGTCCTTCTTTCCCAACTGATCTTTATCTTTCACATGGATCTTCCGCCAAGCATCCAATTTTCTCCTTCAAAACTAGATTATCCTCCTCATTAAAGTAAAAGAAACCTGACAATAAAATTTTATTGGTTTTGTTCTCTATAGGGTATCCAAACTGACGTCTAGAAAAAATAGGGTTGTAGTTGATTCCTCATATTATACCAAGAAGAGGTACATTAGGAAAACCACCACAATTGTCGATGATCTCCCCCTTGTCATAAGATGGGATATACCAAGTTAAATCTCCTTGAGTACTGTAAATAAGCCTTTAGGACCATCTAAGCTTTTGTGGATTGTCTTTGAAGAGATTGGACTTTGGTAAGTGCGAATTAAACCACTTTTACAACATAGGGGCACAACATGTGATAGTTCAATATCCTTTTTGAGTTCTATGATGAATAAAGTGGTAGGTATCTCTAAGAAAAGTAGGTACTGGGTTACCAATCAAGAACATCCAAATAGATTTAACATCAACAAAATGATCAATCTTTGGGAAGAGTACAAGACCATAAATGAGTAAGGCAAAAACTGCCTCAGAAGTATCCCTACTATTTGCCTTACCTAACACAGTAGTGAAACAATCGACTAAATAATCAACTGATAATGAAATCAATGAAGTCGCCACCTAACGTATTTTATCCCACTGAAAGGGAAAGGTAAACATCGAGAAAACCTGAGAAGGGTGAAATCAGGATCAAAGAACCGAGAGATCGGGTAAGGGAGTCTGTTACGTGAGGAGAAGGTGTTGTACCCCAATTTTTGCCCCTAAGATTCCTCTATCATATTATATTAACTCGATCATAACAAGATCATATTAGGGTTGGTTCTTCCTATTTTTCTATCCCATATCTTTAAGTTTTCTTTTGAGGAATCTCCAAGCACCTTAGTTGTGTATTTTGTATATGTGTTGTTGACTAACTTCTAATCAAAATACAAAAAATATTTGTCTATGTCTTTGCATATTTGTGTTTTGTAGGTACTAAGTCAAAGCATCTTACAAATAAGGATTTCTGGTATTATTTTCCTAAAATCTCTATTTGCAAAAAAAAATCATAAAAAATACTTCTTTTCCAACCTCCACCATCTATTTTTTATACAACATTTTATAGCCAAAATATACAGATTTTTCAAAGAGGTTCATGCGGAGTACCGTAGATGTTTAGGGTGCTAATACCTTCCCTTTGCATAACCACCCCCTTACCTTGAATCTTTCCCCATCTTTTGATTTATTTTCTCTTTTCCCATTCCTTTGGAAATAATAAAGCGTGGTGGCAATTTTTATTTTGATTTGTGTAAGTCTAGTCAATCCAATGGCTTAGTCTTAAACATTTCTACCACTACAAAAAAAAATGGCGACTTCACTGGGGAAAGATTGACCTCTTGATGGTCCATCCCTAAGTGGGTTAAACCTATCTTTGTTTATATCTGTATATGTGCTATTGTTTGTTATATATTATATGTTGTATATCTGTTTGTCTGGATTTTCCTGGTTTTCAGGGTGCTTGGTGATTTCACATAAGTCCTATACCCGGAATTGGGAAAATCTAAGATAGGAAGGGCGGTATAGTAATGCTAACATTGAGGGAGTAATCCCAAAAAAGGAGGCATGAGGTCCCCCACTCAGTGGAGGCCCCTTTGACTGTAGTGTCGTTTACCGAGTAATCGGGAAGACATGCTACTTTCGACCTGGGAGCCTGCTGAAGCTGAGGACCGTAGAATACCAAACCCATCTTGGCCTTTTAGGTGTAGTGAGGAAGATATGATGGAGTAATCCGGAAATAGTTGTCACGTGATACTACGCTCAGACGAGTTTTTCTTGAGAATATTGCTAATTACCGAGTTAATCGTGAAGTTGGTAATATCCGAAGGAAGGCTGTAGACTCTGGGAACCTGTAGAACCTTGTTCGGAAGGTGATAACTTTTAGACCATGCCTTATGGGTAGTACCTTTGACCTCATGCTCGTGAAGTTGAACCTATGAAACTTATGTTTGTGATCTTGTGTGTGATTGTTGCATCATGCATCCATGCACTCATAAGCATCTTTTGAAGAAATTTTATTTCAAGGGACTTGAAAGTTGACCATTTGTTAATATCTCAGGTACCTTTTTGACCATGGATTCTGGAAAAAGAAAGACCAGAAAATACAGTTTCAAAGATCCCAATATAGATGAGTTGATCAGTCTAATTCCCGAGATTGAGTGTTCTGCAGATTTTTGGAGGAAATATGGATCCATCATTTCTCTCATGAAGATTAGGATGAAGGAGGGTATTCTCTCGACCTTGGTTCAGTTTTATGATTCGATGTATCGATGCTTTACTTTCCCTGACTCTCAGTTGATGCCTACACTAGAGGAGTATTCTTATCTGTTGGATTTACCTATTACCGATCGTGTTCCTTTTACTGGTTTGAAGGGTGAGCCAAAACCACACGAGATTGCTGCTTTGATCCATCTGGGGAAGTCTGAGGTTGAAGCCCATATGACTAATAAAGGAGGGATTAGAGGATTACCAGCTCAATTCTTATTAGCTAGGATGAAGAGTACAGTCGCTTTTGAGGCCATCTTTGCTCTACTTGCTTACGGGTTGTTTTTATTTCCTAATATGGACAAGTTTGTTGACATTAATGCTATCAGGATCTTCATGATTGGAAACCCATTTCCTACATTGATAGGTGATACTTATTACTCTATTCATCTTCAGAGTTATTATCATGGGGGGATCATTATCTGTTGCATGTCTCTGTTGTACATGTGGTTTACTTCTCATGTGCCTCATTCTGATGCTTTCTGGGATGTCGGGAAGGAACCCCGTTGGGCTCCTAAGATCATGGAACTTGCTCACTCAGATATTTTTTGGTATCATCGGGCTTAACATGATGTACAGATTGTCGACAGTTTTGGTAGTTTCCCCAATGTACCTCTTCTTGGTACAAAGGGAGGAATTAACTACAACCTTGTTCTTGAACGATGACATCTTGGTTATTTGATGAGGGATAAACCAAATAGTATTCATTTGAGTAGTTTCTTCCTGAAGGAGGGAGAAGACCATAAGGAAGCTAGGGAGAAGATTGCGAAGGTCTGGCGTCACATTCATAGGACGAGTAGGAAAGACTTGGGACCTAGAGGGGATGTTTATTTGGAGCCTCATCTTCAGTGGGTACAAGCGAGAGCTATTCAGTTGAAGATGTCGTATTCTCGGGAAGCACCTATGCCTAATTTGTTTATGAAGACCACTCCTCCCTTATTGGATGATGTGGAAGGGCTACAACTTGCTTTGGTCAGGATGCATCGGGAAAAGGAAGCTTGGAAAACTTGAAGGAGAAAGACGCCTTGATTGAGATTCTTGAGAGTCGGGCTGTGGAGACAATGGAGAGGCCATGGGATTTATTTTCCTCTAAGCCTCAGTCAGATACTAGTTGCTCACTTTCTGATTCAGATGATTGGAAGGAGGTTGCCGCCAGATATGCGGAAGAAAACCAAAAGTTGAAGGCTCAGATTGCCAGACTTATAGGGAAGCTCCAGCGTATAGAGTGATCTCCATCATATTTACTTCTTAGGGTTTTAGAATTTATTTTCATCTTGTAATTGGGATTATTGAAACTTGTAATCCATTTTGAAGTTATTATAATAAAAAATTTCAGTATTTCAAATGTGTTATTACTTTAATATTTGCAACGTGTCTATAAATCTTTAAGTCCCTTAAAATATTAATAGTAAAATAAATCATGTGCATTGCATATCATGCATCATATTGCACATATTTCTTGCATTTGTTATGCATATCCAGGTGTTTTACCAAGCTTCTTTACTTTGTTCAACAAGTTGTCTCACCAGTACAATACTCGAGCTAATTTCAGAAGGAAGATGGCCAACTTAGAACAAGAGAATCGCAAGCTTCGCGAGGAAGTTTATGCTCTGAAGGCCGATATGGCTAATCTCACTGCTCTTATGGAATCTTTGGTGGCTGCTCAGAATCATCCACCGATTTCTCAGCCTCAACAAATAATGGTTACTACTGGAGCTCTAATTGTTCATGTGTCTGTTACTCTAGTTGTTGTTCAGAATTGCATGCCTCAAGGTTACCCATGAGGAATGCCAGAGAACTTTGTGCCTGAAGATTTCAATCTTGGTCCTCAAGTTAATCCATTTGTTCATACTACTGTTACTCCTGCACCTCCCATGGTACATGTTACTCCTGCTGCACCTCCTTCAGTGAATATGGTCCCATTTGCTAATGATGATATGTATCGCCCTTTTCCTCCACCAAGTGAAGGCTCGGGTCTCTATGATCGAATGGATGATTTTCAAGATCAGTTTGACAAGATGGAGAGGGAGATGAAGGCCCTCAGGGGAAAGCAATTGTTCAGGCATAATGTGAATGATTTATGCTTGGTCCCGAATGTCAAGATACCTGCGAAGTTTAAAGTCCCGGAATTCGAGAAGTACAAGGGAAACACTTGTCATCATTCTCATCTTGTGACGTATATAAGAAGAATGTCTACCCACACTGATGATCAGCGTCTATTGAATCACTTTTGTCAGGATAGTTTGACTGGTGCTGCGTTGAAGTGGTATATGAGTTTGGATAACGTCAATATCCATACTTTCAACGACTTGGGAGAAGCATTTATCAGACAATACAAATACAACATAGATATGGAACCTGGCCATGATCAACTCAGGGACATGGTCCAAAAGGACAGGGAATCATTCAAAGAATATGCACAGAGATGGCGTTAGGTAGTCTCCCAAGTGATTCCTCCCATGGAAGAAAAGGAGATGACTAAGATTTTCCTGAAGACTCTGGGTGCTTTCTATTATGAGAGGATGGTAGCGAGTGCGCCATGTGACTTTACTGAAATGGTGGGCATGGGTATCCGTTTGGAAGAGGCTGTAAGAGAGGGCCGTTTAATAAAAAGTGAAAGTTCCAGAAATACGAAGAAGCCATCTTATGGGTTTGCCAAGAAGAAGGAAGGAGATACAAATGTTGTTATACAAGAGAGAAGAGTTAATCCTCCTAGAATAAATTATCAGCGTCACCAATAGGTCGCCTCAATGACTACATTTGTTGGTTTAGCTCCAACCACTATTGCTTATCAGAGACCATCCCATCAGAGGAATCAAGGGAATAATTAGAGGAGGGAGAACTGTGACCCTATTCCTATGAGCTATGTAGAATTACTTCTGGTGTTAATTCAAAAGAAGTTTGTTCATACCAGATCACCTCTCGCTATACCATCACCGTTGCCTTGGTATTACAAGGCAGACCAAACATGTGCTTTTCATCAGGGAGCACCAGGGCACAATGTTGAGAACTGTTATCCTTTGAAAACTGAAGTACAAAAATTGGTGAGGTTTGGTATCTTATCTTTTAAAGATGTTGGCCCTAATGTGAAAGATAATCCTTTGCCAAAGCATGGAGGGGCAAATGCTGTGAAAATGGTGGCTGGTTCTCCAGGCGATTTCCAGATTTTTGATATTAATTTGGTTAGAGGAGATTTGGTAAAAATGCATGCAGACCTCTGTGAATTTAGCTATTATACTCATGACCATGCTGGTTGTGCTATTTGCAGCATAAATATACAGGGTTGTGACGAGATAAAGGTTGATTTGCAAGAGATGATGGATGAGGGCCTCATCCATATAATCAGGCCTAGGGCAGAGTATGAAGAGGAGGTAAACATGGTTTCTGGATGTCATGGAGACTTCATAATCTTTGAAGTGGAACATATAAATAAGGATCTTGTACAATTGCATGCTACTTTCTGCCACATGGCTGGTCAGGTAGAACCTCAGTATGGATCTTCCCAAATTTGCTGTCGGGACTTCCGAGGATGTTCAATTATAAGGAAAGGTATTTAATTGTTATTGGATAATGGAACTATCAAGGTTACAGGCCAAAGGGATGATTACCATGAGGTTAATGAGATTGAGGTTTGTTTGGCTGAAGAAGAGTCAGATGATGAGTATGCCTCTACGGATGAGTTCTTCTCCTCAGATGAAGATATGTTTTCCAGAGACGACTCCATAATGACTGAATGTGTTGAAGAGGGAGTAAATGTTATTGTGCCTTGTTTTGGTGCACCCACCCCTTTTGAAGTTGAATATCATGGCAAGCCAGATATTACTCCATTGGGGATTAGCTTACCGGGTCCTGTCCCCTACAAGTCAGACAAGGTTGTACCCTATATATATAATGCTACAATTTTAGAGGATGGTGTGGAAGTTCCCATCCAGCCAATGCCTAATGTTGGAAATATTGTTGAGACTAGTAGAGTGACCCGTAATGGTCGTGTATTTGCACCAATTGTTTGCAGAAATGATAATGCTGGAAAGAAAACTGTTGAAGATGTTGAACCCAAGAAGGCTGTAGGTGAATCCAGGGGTGCTACTCTGGAGAAAGATGTGGATTATATTTTGAAGATAATCAAGATAAGCGACTACAAAATTTTAGATCAGCTAATGTAGACTCCTTCAAAAATATTTATCTTGGCTTTATTATGAACTCTGATGCTCATAGAGAATCTTTGATGAGGGTATTCGACCAAGCTTTCGTGGAAAGTAATATGCCAGTAGACCAATTCAGCAGTGTGGTAGGGAATATTACATCATGTAATAACCTGAGTTTCTGCGATGATGAACTGCCCGATGAAGGAAGGAATCATAATCTGGCCCTCCACATCTCCATGAACTGCAAGAATGATTCATTATCCAATGTATTGATTGATAACGGATTTGAATTGAACGTAATACCAAGGAGTACACTTATGAAGTTGAAATGTCAAGGAACGCCCATGCGCCCAAGTGGCATTATTGTGAAAGTGTTTGATGGATCAAGGAAATTTGTTATTGGTGAAGTGGACTTTCCTATTCATATAGGCCCATATTTGTTTCAGATTACTTTCCAGGTCATTGATATTGTACCTGCTTATAGCTTCTTGCTGGGACGACCATGGATACATGAGGAAGGGGTTGTCACTTCGACTTTACACTAGAAGTTGAAGTTTGTGTGTGAAGGAAAAGTGGTAATTATAAATGGAGAACAGGCATTATTGATTTCTCATTTGGCCTCTTTCAGCATTGTGAAGGCATATGAATCTGCTGTTGGAACCCAATTCCAAGCTTTATCCATTGATAATATAAGAGGAAATGAGAATTCTATGGCTTCGTTTAAGGATGCTCAGCAGGTTGTGCGTAATGGCCATATTGAAGTATGGGGACAAATTGTTGATCTACCTGTAAACAAGAATAGAGCTGGCTTGGGGTTCTATATAAAGAATGATAAAGGTGAGAGCATGTAGCCGAAGTCTGCTGCAGGCAAGTATAAAGACATCTTTCGTAACATGGGTTATCTTCATCCAACTGTTTCCGGGATTAATGCCATTGTGGGAGATGAAGCAAAACTAGAAATGCCAAATTATGTGACGCATGGAGTTAGAGTTCAGAACTGGATCACCATTGATGTTCCCTCTTGCATACATGTTTCTAAGTAATTTGTTTTTGTTAATCTTTTTGAAAATCTTTCACTCTACCCAAGGTGAAAGTATTGTATGGGCTTATCTATTTGCTTTGATTTTTAAAATCAATAATAAAAGTTGTCTTAGTTTCCCAAATTGTGTTTTTATTTTTTGCTTTTTTCTTGGAAAATGGTAATCAGAAAAAAACCTTTCAAAATAAATAATAACTAAAATTCAATCAGCATGATCACTTGTTATATGTGTCAATTTCTAAAAGCAATCATAAATCATATGTGCAGATTAATTAAAAAACTTGTTGAATACAATGACCCTGCACCCTCTCCCAACATTGAATGTCTTGTGTATGGGGCCGAAGAACAAGACTATGATGAGGTTCCAGAAGAGGTCTCACGGTTTATTGAGCTCGAGGAGAATGCCATTCAGCCATATAAAGAGCCATTGGAAGTAACCAATTTGGGTTCAGAAGAAGATCCGAAGGAAGTCAAGATTGGAGCATTACTCCATCCTGATGTGAAGAGCAGTTTAATTGATATGTTGAAAGAGTATGTGGATATTTTTTCTTGGTCTTACCAAGATATGCTTGGTCTAGATATAGATATTGAAGAGCACCATTTGCCGCTGAAGCCAGAGTGCCCTCCAATCAAATAGAAGTTGCGAAGAACTCACCCAGATATGGCAGTGAAGATCAAAGAAGAAGTTCTAAAGTAGATTAATGCCAGTTTTCTTGTGACACCAGTGTACCCTCAGTGGATTGCCAATATTGTCCCAGTACCGAAGAAAGACGAAAAAGTTTGCATGTGCGTAGATTACATAGATATAAATAAAGCTAGTCCAAAAGATGATTTTCCATTGCCTCACATTGATATGTTAGTAGATAGCACAACAAAATTCAAAGTTTTCTCGTTCATGGACAGATTTTCTGGGTATAATAAAATAAGCATGGCTCCTGAGGAAATGGAAAAAACAACGTTTATCACACCCTAGGGAACATTCTGTTACAGAGTGATGCCCTTCGGGTTGAAGAACACTGGTGCACCATACTAGAGGGATATGACAACCCTATTCCATGATGTGATGCACAAGGAAATTGAGGTATATGTTGATGACATAATTGCTAAGTCCTGGACTGAAGAAGGGCATGTAGAAGATTTGTTGAAGTTATTTTTGTGTTTGAGGAAGTATCGTCTCCGCTTGAATCCAAATAAATGTACCTTCGGTGTTCGATCATGGAAATTGTTGGGTGTCATTGTCAGCCAAAGAGAGATTGAAGTTGACCCTGATAAAGTCAAAGCAATTCAAGAAATGCCAGCGTCGAGAACTGAAAAGCAAGTCAGAGGGTTCATCGGGTATTTGAATTATATTTCCAGATTCATTTCCCACATGACTGCAACGTGTGAACCGATCTTTAAGTTGTTAAAGAAAGATCAAGGTTGTGTGTGGACAGATGACTGCCAAATGGCATTTGAAAGTATTAAAGAATATTTTCTTGAACCTCCTATCTTTCTCCCTCCTGTTGAAGGAAGACCATTGATTATGTATCTGACAATGTTAGATAATTCCATGGGCTGTATTCTAGGATAATAAGATGAAACAGGGAAGAAAGAGTACACCATTTATTATCTCAGTAAAAAGTTTACTGATTGAGAGTCGCGGTATTCTATGCTGGAAAGGACATGTTATGCTCTGGCCTGGGCAGAAAAACGTTTACGGCAGTATATGTTGAATCACACTACTTGGTTGATCTCCAAAATGGATCCAATCAAGTACATTTTTGAAAAGCCTGCTCTTACTGGGAGAATTGCCTGCTGACAGATGCTGTTATCTGAATATGACATTGAATAATGAACTTAAAAAGTTATTAAAAGCAGCGTGTTGGCGGATTATCTTGCTCACCAACCAGTTGATGATTATCAGTCTGTGATGTATGATTTCCCTGATGAGGATGTGATGTTTCTGAAAGTAAAAGATTGTGATGAACCATTTCCTGATGAAGGTCCTGAATCTCGAAGGAGCATGATATTTGATGGAGCTGTGAATTCTTATGGTAAAGGAATTGGTGTTGTGATTGTCACTCCACATGGATCACACATTCCTTTTACTGCAAGGTTGACATTTGATTATACTAATAATATGGCAGAATATGAGGCTTGCATGGGTCTCGAGGAAGCTATTGATCTCAGGATTAAAATTCTAGATGTGTATGGCGATTCAGCTTTGGTAATAAATCATATTAAAGGAGAGTGGGATACTCGTCACCCCAACTTGATCCCTTACAAAGATTATGCTAGAAAATTGTTACCCTTCTTTAATAAAGTCGAATTTCATCCCATCCCCAGAGACAAAAATCAAATGGTGGATGCTCTGGCAACTCTGGCTTCTATGTATCAAGTGAATACTTAGAATGATATACCTCAAATTATAGTTCGGCGACTGGATAGGCCCGCTCATGTGTTTACAATAGAAGAGGTAGCAGATGAGAAATCTTGGTATTGTGATATTAAGCATTTTTTCCAGACTCAGGAATACCCCATTGGTGCATTGAATAAAGATAGAAAGACATTGAGAAGATTGGCTGGCAGTTTCTTCCTCAATGAAAATGTGTTGTACAAGAGAAATCATGACATGGTCTTGCTCAGATGCATGGATAGACACGAAGCAGACATGTTAATGCATGATATCCATGAAGGTTCATTTGGCACTCATACCAATGGATATTCGATGGCTAAAAAGATGCTAAGGGCATGTTACTATTGGTTGACAATGGAATCTGACTGTTATAGATTTGTAAAGAAGTTCCATAAATTCCAGATTTATGATGACAAAATTCATGTGCCTCTGACACTTCTCAATGTTATTTCTTCCCCGTGGCTCTTCTCTATGTGGGGTATTGACATGATTGGAATAATAGAACCCAAAGCTTCGAATGGACACCGTTTTATCTTGGTAGCAATTGATTACTTCACAAAATGGGTGGAAGTTGCTTCATATGCTAATGTTACTAAGCAGGTGGTAGTGCGCTTCATTAAGAATAATCTTATATGTCGGTATGGTGTGCCGAGCAGAATTATCACTGCCAATGGCTCGAATTTGAACAACAAGATGATGACAGAGCTTTGTGAAGAATTCAAGTTTGTCCATCACAATTCATCTTCGTACAGGCCGAAGATGAATGAGGCTTTTGAAGCTGCTAATAAGAATATCAAGAAGATCATCCATAAGATGATTGTTATATATAAAGATTGGCATGAAATGCTCCCTTTTGCTTTACATGGATATCAGACATCTGTCCACACTTCAACAGGAGAAACCTCGTTCTCCCTTGTGTATAGAATGGAAGCGGTGCTCCCAATTGAGGTTGAGATTCCCTCTTTGTGTGTGATAATGGAAACTAAGTTATCAGAGGCTGAATGGGTCCAGAACAGGTTTGACCAATTGAATTCGACCGAAGAGAAAAGAATGACGAATTTGTGTCATGGGTAGTTATATCAGAAGAGAATGAAGAAAGCTTTTGATAAGAAGGTCAAACCTCGTGAATTCAGAGAAGGCGACCTTGTGCTCAGGAAGATCATGTCTTTTAACGCTGATTCTAGGGGCAAGTGGACTCCCAATTTTGAAGGCCCATATGTTGTCAAGAAGGCCTTCTCTAGCGGTGCATTAATTGTTGAAACTATGGATGGCGAGGAGTTCCCACGTCCCATGAATGCTGATGCAGTCAAGAAATATTCCGCCTAAAGAAATATAAGAACAACTCGCTAAGTTGAAAACCCGAAAGGGTGGCTTAGGCAAAAAGGAGCATCTCGGTAGGCCAAAAACCCGAAAGGGCGGTCTAGGCAATAATTAGAGACATAAACAGAATAAATTTTCCCGCTAAGTTGAAAACCCACAAGGGCAGCTTAGACAAAAGTTAGGGACTTTCTTGGCAACTAACTGCATCAGATAAGACTTGATCACTGAAGCAACAATATTCTTGGATCCTCACCACACTTCAACGGAAGCTACTGCTCTGAATTTCAAAGTTGTTAGAGGGAATAATGGTCATTGTATCTCAATGTATCTTTTCCATTATATATTACCATTTTCCGAACTTTGTAATCATCTGTGGAGTCTCTCCATTCGTAGACTACCATTCTATCAATAAAATTTGAGCTTTTACCCAATTCTTTGTAATTCTTATTTTATTCAGCTTACAAAGACTCCATTTATTATTGATAATAATTTTCAAAGCAAAAAGATTAAATAACAAAATCATTTTTCAAAAGAAATTACAACCTACTTTTACTTTAGATTTTGTGATTCAAGAGGAAAAGAAAAGTGGTGATCCTAGGAATGGTTGACCTCCAGTAATTTTGGGAAGTTTTGTTTCCCCCTGGAAGGCTTTCTCAGGTCGTTTTCGCTGGTATGCACATGATTTTTGTATATTGAAGATGATACCAATTGGCGTAAGGTGCAGTATTGGGTTTGTGATCCCATTGTCCCCAGTCAAGTCTTAGTTCATTTTTTTGATTTTGGGTTTGCATGGTCTAAGGCTTCTATCCCAGATTCCCTAGCGAAGTCTTCCCTCATATGACGAAAGGTCTTGTTCCCTTGGTGTGCTGAGATGGAACTATTTGCAAAATGTCGCGCTTTTTGGCAGTGTTGGCATTATTGTTGGTATTTATTCCCCATGAAGGTTATCCTAGGGAATTTTTGTTGGAATAGGTTTTCATGATATGAAGACTCAATCCAAGATTCCCCAGTGAAGGCTTCACTTATTTGATAAAAAAAATTTCTCCCCGTGCATGCTGAGTTGGACTCATTTGCGAAGCATCTCTCTTTCGACAGTACTTGCATTTTGTTTGATTGCCCGATAGTCAGGCAAGAGCAATGTTTTATTTATGAAGTGTTTAAATGGTTATCAACTTTTTGGGTTTTCTCCTGCCACGGGATGGTTTTAATTTAAAATCCCCATAATTTTGATTTCTTGTTGTTATGTTTGACTTCTTAACTCTCGAAGTTGTTATCCCCATGAGGTTTCATACTTTCTCCCTAGAGAAGTTGGTGCAAAACTCATGCTCAATATTGAAGAATTCATCTCGATTTCCCCTCGACGATGTGGTGTTGTCCTCCCCGTTGAAGTTAGCACGAGGTCTCCTATTGTTATCTCGACGATGAGGCACTATCTCCCCTAGTGAAGTCTGTATGATATGTCCCTAATGAAGTCAGCATGAGATCCTTAGTTGATGATTTGACGATATGGTTTTCATTTACCTTATTTAAAATCAGTATTGTAATGACCAATATAAGTACAGACCGTGAAACATGTGTTTTCCCCATTGAAGTCTGTGTGTTATTCCCCGGTGAAGCCTGGAGAAGGATGTTATATCCCTGTATCTGTAATTATTTGTCGCTATAATTTGATTACTTCTGGATTATGTTCCTTCCCAATGAAGTTAAGTCGTGAAATAGGAATCTGTCTCCTCAGTTAGTGCTTATTTTCTTATGGAATTTTCATCTTGGATGTGATTTAGCCGAGTACTGAATGTACCCGAGTTGGTTTTGTCTTTTTATCCCCAGCGTTATATGTCTGTTTTGTCAGCATATACATAATAACAGTCATACATTCATACATACATCATACATAGTTGAATTTAGAAAATCATTGCTCATTTGCATTCATTAATTTTGTTTGTTGACATATTACCCTGTTTTGCAGAGTCGTGTTGTCCTCTCTCCAATAGAGTGTCAACCTTAAGCATAAAGTGTATATTCTTTCAATTTCTCCACTGAGTTATCCCTCGTGGAAGTTTTTTCCTATACAACTCTTTGTCTGGATGATTTGGGTTTCCCACTTGAGTTTAATTCTCAAAGGATATATTTTGGCTGACTATTTTACTCCTATTTATTTCTGGTTTGAATCTATAATCCTCAGCAATATTATTACTTTGGATTTCTACAAGCTTCGACCCTTGGTTTGAGAATGTGCTTTTGTTTTGGCACGAGAAGACTTTTATCTCCTCATCAGGAATATGTTGGGATGTCCCCATGAAGCCATATTTCATCCCCTAGGAAGTCATATTTCTTTCCCCAGGAATTCATGATTTATTCACCAGGAAGTCATGATGTTTTCCCCAGGAAATCATTTTAACAATCCTTCCCATAACAACAAATATCATGTCTCTTTATTTGAGAAACTGGTACTTCCCCGTAAAAGTCGACGTTAGTTTTTTGCTATCTTCTCTATGAGTGGATAGTTTGCAGTTCGTTGTCAAATTACTCTAGTGGATGGCAAGTCTTTTCAATATGACAGAGACAATTCATTAATAAATTGTTGTAAGTGGTAGTATCTTTATTTGAGACGACTTACATATTACCCTTTCCAGGCGGAGCGCCTTGGTTAAAGAAGAAGTTGAGACCCGTTCTAAGTGAAACGCCGGAGTTTTGGGGAAACTTGTTATTCTTTTTTCTAACTTCATTGAACGTTGGTAGTTCACCGTCAGTTAACATCGGTGCTATATTTCTTTTCTCTCTACCTTCAGTGAAAGTTGGTAGTTCATCGTCAGTGAAAGTTGATGTTATTCTCTTACTACCTTCAGTGAACATGGGTGTTATCTTTTTGGTACCTTCAGTGAATGTTGGTAGTTCACCGTCAGTGAACATCGGTGTTATATTTCTTTTCTCTCTACCTTCAGTGAAAGTTGGTAGTTCATCGTCAATGAGCGTCGATGTTATTCTCTTACTACCTTCAGTTAACTTTGGTAGTCCACCTTTAGTGAACGTGGTGTTATCTTTTTGCTACCTTCTGTGAACGTTGGTAGTTCACCTTTAGTGAACGTCGATGCTATATTTCTTCTCTCTACCTTCAGTGAAAGTTGGTAGTTCATCGTTAGTGAACGTCGATGTTATTCTCTTACTATCTTTAGTGAACGTTGGTAGTTCACCATCAATGGACATTGGTGATTGTTATCTTTTTGCTACCTTCAGTGAATGTTGGTAGTTCACCGTCAGTGAACGTTGGTGCTATACTTATTTCCTATCTACCTTCAATTAAAGTTGGTAGTTCATCTTCAGTTAATGTCGATGTTATTCTCTTACTACCTTCAGTGAACGTTGGTAGTTCACCTTCAGTGAACGTGAGTGTTTACTTTTTTTCTACCTTCAGTGAATGTTGGTAGTTCACCATCAGTGAACGTTGTTGTTATATTATTCTCTTTCTACCTTCAGTAAACATTGTTAGTTCCTCGTCAGTCAACGTCGGGTCTATATTTCTTTTCTCTCTACCTTAAGTGAAAGTTGGTAGTTCATCGCCAGTGAACGTCGATGTTATGTTCTTCTCTTTCACCTTCAGTGAACGTGGTTGTTATCTTTTTTCTACCTTCAGTGAATGTTGGTAGCTCACCGTTAGTGAACGTCAGTGTTGTTCTTTTCTCTTTCTACCTTCGGTGAATTTTGGTATTTTCGCCTTCAGTGAAAGTTGGTGTATCCTTTGATCTTTTACCGTCATCTGTGAGTCAGTATCTTTTTGATCTTCTTCCTTCGACTATTGAGTTGGTAGTTCACAGTCATCTGTTGATCGTTATTATCCACTGCCTTTTTCCTCATTTATTTAGTTGATGCTACCTTATCTCTTCTTTGGGTTTTACACCAATAGAGTCGAGTCTTTTGTTCACCAGTGATTTATTTTACTTGTAGGGTTTCTTTTCGATTTTTGTTTCCTTTGCTACATCCCCAATGGTGTCTTGCGTCTCTTTAGATTTGTCCATCTACATTTATAATCATAAGCATTGCATGGCATCTTAGGGCCAAAAATAAGCCTTGTTTTAGATTTAGGTATCTCCAATCGTGTCGACACGATGATTTTTAATCTTCGTATCTCCATATAGAAGACACTTAAATAAGGGCTACTGTTGTACCCCAATTTTTACCCTTAAAATTCCCCTATCATATCATATCAACTCGATCATAACAAGATCACATTAGGGTTTGTTCTTCCTCTTTTGCTATCTCTTATCTCTAAGTTTACTCTTGAGGAATCTCCAAGCACCTTGGTTGTGTATTTTGTATATGTGTTGTTGATTAACTTCTAATCAAAATACTAAAAATATTTGTCTTTGTCTTTGAATATTTGTGTTTTGTAGGTACCGAGTCAAAGCATCTGACAAATAAGGTTTTACGGTATTATTTCCTTAAATCTCTATTTGTAAAGAAAAAGAATTAAAAATTTTCATTTTTTGCACTGTACAATCGATTTCTCCTAGAGTGCAATCGATTTCACAAAGTGCATTTTGCGCTATTTTTGAAAAAATACACTACAAATCGATTTGCACTTTAGTGCGGTCGATTTGCACAGAGTGAAAATTTGAAAAAATCAGCAATTTTAAGCTTATCAAATTTTAGCTCCAATTTTTCTTCATTTTTTGAAAGATATATCATTAATTCAAACTTTGGTTCCAATCTTGCATTTTTAAAAATATTCATTAATTCAAATTTTGGCTCTAATTTTTGAAAGAATTATCATTAATTCAAATTTCATTCCCAAAGCTTCATTAATCAATTACAAAATTACCACTAATCCCAATCCTAAACTCTATAAATAGATCCATCATTTCATTCAAATTTCAAGCTTTTGATAGCCAAAATTACTTTACTAAAAAATTTCCCAATTCTCTCCATCTACCAAATTCACTCAAAGCTTCATTTTCAAGAAAAGTTAGTAAGCTTTGCATTGAAGCTTACTAATCTTTGAGCTAAACCTTCATCCAAACACTTTTTATTCATCAATTATCTACATCCATGCTTGGGAAATTGATTCTTGTGGTTGAATTGAAGCAAATTCTTGAAGTTGTTTTGATAATTCTCTAGATCTACCTTTGGTAAGTTGGATAATTCATCTTTCATAATGTTATCACTTGTTGATCTTTGGGTTTGATTCATTAAGCATTATTTTATGATTCTAATGGTGCTATTTTCTCATAATTTGATGGAATTTTCGTGCTCAATTGAATCCATGATCATAAGGTGTTTGATGGAAATTTTGAACAAGAGTTTACCCTTTTAAAATACTATTTTGTTGTCTGTAACAGCATGTAATCGATTGTTATCCTGGTGCAATCGATTGCCCAGAAGCATTTCACGCAAAATTTTGAAAAAAAGCATTGTGCAAATCGATTTGCACTGTAGTGTAATCGATTTGCACAGAAACAAAATGCATTTTTCCCTTGTTTTGAGGCTGTTTTGATCCATAAATGTTTTTCTACTCACTCCATTTGATTGTTGATTTAGATTGTAATTTTAAATGTCCAATTTCTCTTTAAATTCAATGGACTTTGTGATGTAGATGAAGTTGGATAAATGTTCATCAATTCAAATCTACCAAAGAGTGAATTATGTAATTCATTTTTTGTGCTTTGGATTAATGATTTGTTTAGTGCTTTAATCCATCTAGATGAGTGATTGAGTTTAAAGATGAAAGAAATTTGAGGTAGTGATCCAAATTAGCTTAACATTCCCCTCCCTCTTCATCTTATCCCTTTCTTTTTTAAGTGTGCTACATGTTAAGGGATGATGATCTCTATATCATTTATCCAAACATGAAGTACATAGATTGCTATTGACCGGCCTCAAAATAGGTGTGACATCTACATAAGTCCACTTACGATTTCTTAACATAACGCTAAATTTTGTCCCGATTCGAATAAATGATCATTCGTGGCCCAAACCTATGTTTGCAAGCCCAAGTATGTTAATTTGATCTCTTTGATCCAATAACCTTGAGATTCATTGTGTGGAGGCTTTGGTTCTACCAATCCTCTAATGGATCTACATCACTTTTGGTCAACGCGAATCACTTAAACATCGTTGATCATTAAATTTTACATTTGAGGATTCCAAAATGGATGATATACTTGACAAAAAGCAAATGCAACTTGTTGTATGGAGGCTTTGGTTCTACCAATCCTCTAATGAGTTCCAAATGCAAGTTTCAATATGGTCATCCAACTAACCACTAATTCTTAACAATTGACTTTATTTTATGCTTTTATTTTATGCTAATTACTTTATGTACCATTTACTTTATCATTTACATTTCATGCTATTTTCATCTTTGCTCCCTTGATCATTTACTTTTATGTCATTTTTATTTTGCTCACTTGAGCTTTTCTTTTCATTTTGGAGATACATAATAATTAACATGAACCATAAAAATAATTATTGATACTTGGACTACTTGGTTACTATCCTTGGCATTATGGAGTATTGGACTTCTTGGACTTAGGATTAGAGACCTTGGCCTATGTTGAAGACCTTGTGATCTTAATTGATATTTTGTCTGGAGTTCTTGGGGTTTACCTCAAGACATTGGGTTGTTTTTTTTGTTTTGTGTGCAGGTTATTGTGTTTAAATACTTTGTTTGTAATATGGAATTCACCCGTATACAGCTTTTACTCAGCCCAATTTTTGTGAAGATTTAATACACTTGAAGTTTGGTCTTCTCAAGAGGTCTAGTATCTTTGCTTGCTTGGTTTCTATCCAAAGAATGGGAATTATATCTTGACTCATAATGTCAAGTATTAGCTTCTTGTTTGTTAGATGGTTCTTATCCCTAGATTTTACCTTATGCTTTAGGATAGTCTCTTCATCTCCCTCCTATGGAAAACTCTTCTTGTTTTGAAACATGAACCATTTTCATAATAAACTTGGACTTAGGTCCATGCATTTTCAAAAAATTTCATGAATAAAATCTAATCAATTTAATAATACTATTGTATCCCAAAATTTGCCCTCTCATTTATCAAGTTTTTCTCACAAGATCTCCTTTGGTTCAAGACTACACTAGGGTTGATCAGCTCAAGACACCTCCTTAAGCACTGATGACTGAAATTAGGATTTGAGATTTCACAAGGATAATTTAACTTTTAATGTATCGCATTACTTTCATGGATCATTATGGACCTTCTAAATTGCTCATGTCATGCTTCAAGTCTTGGATCACATTTTTGCTCAGTTAGTTGATCAATTTACCTAAAAATCAACTGTATTGAGAAAAAGTCAACTGTGGTCAATTTACAGTCAAACTTCATAGTTTCTTATCCATATCAACATTGTTAACTTCTATATATCATTTGATCAATTTTTGGACCACAATTCTTCAAGAAATTTGATCAGATCATCAAAAGGTCAAAATGGTCAAAATTAGAGTTTTGACTGAGAAAGAGTAATTCCTGATTTTTGACCTAACAAATGGTTATTTGGTTTGAGACATGATCTCAAGTTTTCAAATGCATCATTTTGACCTAATGATATGACTCAAAACTTCCCTGAATATCAATTGATTGATAGTTGATTTTTAGTCAATTGATCAAAAGTCAACTATACACTGAAAAGTCAAACTTTGACTTTTTGGTCAAAATCAAGTGTCAAAGATCACAATTTATCAAAACATGTAAAAATATGAAACTTGTTCATCAAGAAATCAAAAGTTCAAGATTTCATTTTGAAAAGTCAAAGTTTCAAAACTTAGAAATTTTTCTAAGTGTTGAAATCTTCATATTTTTTCACAACTTTGAGCCAATTTTTCACCGTGATGCAAGATGATTGAAAAGCAACTTTCAACATGAAAGTTGTAGATCTCAATGAGATATAAAACATTTCTTTACACAACTCCTCGTAAAAAAGCTTGGATCTCAAGTTATTAATCCATGAAATCATGGTCATGAAACAAAAACACTTAGTGAAATTTTAAGCATTTTGGTCAGGATTTTGACCTAACTTCTGAGCCAAGTTTCACATAGTTCCATTTGGATTTTGCAAAAATGATTCAAATAGGGGTTGCAGAGCATTACAAGATTTCTAAAAAGTCCAAAACTCCTTGAGATCATTTGTGAGCAAGGAGAATCGAAGGTCAGAAGTTAGGGTTCCAAGTTGTTTAACAAGGCATAATTTTGTGATGACCAAGAATTCAAATCCATGCTAGGTTGCACAATCTTTGCTTTGCAGGCCTCAAATTTGCTTGGCACTCCATAATTAAATGTTTGCACAACTGTTAATAGCTTCAACTTAAGCATTCAATGCATTGCCTATGCTTATTTGCATTTTAGGAAGAAAGTAACCATTCCATTCTAGTAAAGTTGCTTTAACCACAAAATCAGTTTTGTCTTGAGCATTAAACTTGTCCTTTCTGCACAAGCTTTCCCTACACAATCAGAATTAGCATGTTTAAAGGTTACCACCACCCTACAAGCTTGGTACTTTACATTGAAACAAGATGTTTCAAGCTTGCTTGAAAAACAAGTAAAATCCCATAACTTGTACTTGTGTGATTCTGACCCTCTCAAGCCTCACAATCTTTTCCATACATATAGACAAGTCATTGGAAGAAAGGAATGCATGCTTAAGCCCTCAAACTCCCTATAACTCAGATTCACACACAAAAACTCCATTGTTGCATAATCTGACCAAAAACTTGAAACTCACATCTCCCTCGTGTGTTTCCAAGCCTTTTGGTTCATAAAGCTTCTAAACATCAAATACAAACCATCCAAAGTCCTTTTTCTTAACTGTAACACCTCCATCATCAAGTTCCATTTTCAAAAACAGAGCTTTGCAAGTGGACTTCTCCAGAACTCCTCAGCCACTTTCAGCTCAAGCCAAGCATCACATTAGCTTCCTGAGAATTTGAGGAATCCAACCCAAACACTAGGACTCATTAAAAGCTGCTCAAACTCAAAACACGATACTCTCTTGCAAGGTGAGTTTTCTGACTTTTGAACTATTCATATTGGCATTGTTAGGCTTCCATTTTTAAAGATAAAATGTAGATACCATTGCCATGAAGCTGTACATATCCATAGTTTGCATTTATATGGCCTGAGCTTAGAGAATTTTAGAGTTGAAGTTTTTGAAATTTTTAGGTTTTAAATTAGGGCCTGAAAAATTCTCACTCATCTTCGATTTATAACTTTAGTTATTTATATGGTTGGATTCGTGGGAAGAAATGCCATAACTTTCATGTGTGTACTTTCCATTTTTGTTGAGAGATGAAGAAGTTACAGGTACTCTGACTGGCTGAAGGTTGAAGACGAAGTACAAGCCTTGGAAGCATGTTACGTTATGTATTTATCATTTCATTTTAATAAACGGATGTATAGCCACCCCAGTGGTAAGGCAGTGTGCTGGTAACCGAGAGGGTGTGGGTTCAACACCCAGCGCGCTACCTTTTCTCATTTCTCACATTTTTTTCACTTTTTTTGTTTCCAAACAGCACGCCTGGGCCTCCAACTTGGGCCTAATTGTTTTTTTTTCTTTTATTAACCCCTGACTTACTTCAGCATCCCTTGGCCCAATTTTCATTATTATTTTCTTTTTCTTATTTTATTTTATTTCTTTTTCCTTTATTATTATTATTATTATTATTATTATTATTATTATTATTAGTATTATTATTAATATTATTATTTTTGGTTATTAATAAAAATCCCAAAAATATTTTGTTTATTATTTTTACACTTATTTAGTTTGTTTGTTTTATAAAACTAAAAGAAAAAAAAACATTTTCTTAATAAAATTAAATTCTTTCTTAATAATTAATATTTAGGTTTAGGTTTAACTATTATAATATTTTCTTGTAATTAAAATTAATTTAGAACTTATGTTTCTTTTAATTAATTAATATCCATATTATTTTTAATAATTTAAAACCTTTTCATACAAAAATCCTAAAAATTCCTTTTTTAGTTAATTTCTTTTCTTAATTAGTTTAAGTTAATTTTATTTAATTTTCCTTAATCATTTTTTAATTAGGTCAAGACTAAACCCTTTCATTAAAAAACAAACAAAATCATTTCTTTTTTCCATTTACATTCTTGCATTTTTATTTTCAATTTTGTACAATATTCAATATGGTTGTAATAGTTAATTAGATTTAATTTTCTTGCAAAATCCCCCATTTGTAAATTTGTACACCCCCTCCCCTATTGATGTAATAGCTTAGTATTTTTATTTTCTGCAATTTAATGCTTTATATATAAATGCTAGTAATTAGGGTTTGTATGAAAAGATAAAATCAATGCTTAGAAAACCCTAATACAAGACAAATCAAGCATGAAAAAGACACACTTGCATATTTTGCACCTCTAGGGTTAACTCCACTTGTTGCCTTGAGAAATAAATTATCATAATACGCATGTAAGATGTCTTAGCAAAAACAAACAAAAATACAAGATCATAGTCCCTCGATGATGCTACAAATGTTGCCTTAAAAATGATCTTAGTCCCTCAAAGAAAAGACTAAGATATCTTACAACATTGCTATTCATGACTATACGATGACCCTTTCCCGTCCCTTTTGCATCCAAAGATATGGTTTCTTACCAAATCAATGGTAAGATAAGAATATCAAAGGAAAGAGGAAATAAACATGAAATACTTTTGAGTAGGTAGAATGTTCCTAGTTGCTTGCTCATTTTCAAACCAACACATCCTTGCTATTTTTAAAACAAACACCAACACTTTCAAAAACATCTTTCAAACTTGAAAAACATTTTCCGAAGATCAACACTATGTATACATTCTTACGAATGAGAATCATTACAAATTTTTCCTAAACGATGGCGCCTTTTCAAAGTACTTTCAAAAACCACATAAAGCACATTTTCAAACAAAAGCAAGTGATCTAGCAAGCAACTAAGAGCCCGTAGATAAATACGAATGAAAAGGGTGCTAATACCTTCCCTTTTCATAATCTACCCCACGAACTCAAGAAAACATCTCAAAGGTATTTCCTGTTCTTTTCACCTTTCCTTTTGGATAAAAGAAAAGTCGATGGCGACTCTTGTTATCCGCAACATTTGCGATCAAACGCAAAACAACCAAGTCAGTTCTCCCACCGCGTTACGGAACTGGGGACTCTGCTGGGGAATAATCTTAAAAGTGGGGTTACCTTAGGGCTAGATCACATTTACTTGCTTTCATTGTTTGATTTGTTTGCTTTTCACTTTGGTTCTTTGTTTGGGTTTAAATCCTCTACATGGATTTGGGATACCTTATAGTTAAGTAACAATACGTTGTGGAAACTGTGTGGGGTATACCGACATGGTCTAAGCAATAACTATGTTAGTGTGACATATTTGTGGGTACCGGTAGCCCTTGAGTAGTCAAGGAGAATACGGGGCCGCTGAGTGATGTCATCAAGCACTAACTAACTTCTAGAACCTTTACTTGACCAACTTGGCCATTAGGACGTAGTGAGATGACCAACTTTGGTGCAGTTCGAAGCTGGTAGATACTCGATACTACACTCATTGAGGTTTGGTTTTTTCGGATATTTCGGTCGCCACTAAAGAGGCTTGCGCTGAAAAAATGCCCGAAAAAACAAACCAATGATATTGAGCTCCCTTAGAACCCGATTACTATTGCTAGGACAAGTTTGAGCCAACTAAACTTCAAGAGGGTACTTACCTATGAGAATCCATGCAAGCCTAAACCTAAGGACTTGTTTGTTTTGTTTGTATATATTTACTTGTACATAACATCATACTCATACTCACTAACCATTTCAAGGATTTTTTGGATTTATCTTTGTTCTGTTTTGTAGGACATGGATTCTATTCACAGGAAAACCATTCAAGTCAATCTCGTAAGGATCCATCCTCAACTTAAAGAGTTAGCATCAAGGGTTTCTGAGAATTCTCCATTAACCGAAAGACACGGTTGCCTCCTAAACTTGGTTACCTCCAACACTGATGAGGATATGATGAAGGTGCTCTTCTAATTCTTTGATCCTCTACACCATTGCCAACTTTGGAAGAATTCTCCCAACTCTTGAGGATTCCCATTCTCAATCAACTAACCTTCAACGGTATGGAAAGAGATCCAAAACCAGAAGAGATTGCTCAAGTCCTACACTTGCAACAATCTGATGTCACAAATAATTAGGAAACAAGGAGTGGTGTCAAAGGTTTCTTAGCCAAGTTCTTGTTTGAGAAAGCTCAAGACTGTTGGAAATCCTTAGACTTGCAAGATTTTTAGGAAATTGTGGCTCTTCTCGTCTATGGGATGGTTTTGTTTCCAAATCCTGACCAACTCATAGATGTAAACGCCATCAAAATCTTCATGTCTTGTAACCCGGTGCCTACTTTGTTAGGAGACATCCTACATTCTTTTCACTCTCGCACTATGAGTAAAATAGGTATCCTAATGTGTTGTACTCCTCTCTTGGCAATATGGTTTATTTCACATCTTCCCCAATCTATATTGAAGAACGAGCAAGGTTCAAGGTGGTCACATAGGTTGCTGACGCTCAAACATTCAGATATTCATTGGTGTTCCCGATCTATGGAGAATGTTACTATCTTCGACATTTGTGGAGAATTCCCTATTGTCCCCCTACTTGGCATTAGGGGAGGTATCACTTACAACCCCTGCTTGGCCTTACGGCAATTTGGTTATGCCCGAAGGGATAGTCCACATGAAATGCTTATCCAAGGGTTGGTATTTGACTACGAGAATGACGATCAAGGTTACCGCCAGAGGTTTATCCGAGCTTGGAGGATGTTGAACAAGGTAGATAGAAAGACATTTGGGCACAAGAATTCCATCCCTCTTGAGCCTTATCTCAAATGGGTACGAGCCTGTGCTCAAAGTCTTATGATTCCTTACCCCTCCATTTTCTCGGTTATCATAGAGCCTGTTGTGGAAGGAGATATCCCATACACTATCCTTCATCCTAACATGCCCACATCTCTTGAAGACTTGCAAAGGGATTGGATACAGCTTAAGGGGGGAGCGAGACACTTTTGAGGCCCAACTCTATGCCAGCGAGAAGAAAGTTCTGGAACTCACCAAGCAGCTTCATGAGGAGCGGAGTCTAAACGCCTACATCGCACCAAAGAGGATGTGTTCAACTTTTTTATCTTAGGGTTTTGTATTTCTTTGTAATCCCAAAGAGGCATAATGTACTCAAACTTTGATTTATTAATATAACGTGTGTTCCTTTTTGTCTAAAGCAAATTTAAATCTCTAATTTCCTTGAAATCATTGCATATGCATCTTCATTCATCATAACACAAACAAGTTTCTTACCACAGGTCTCCTTATCTTTCTACTATTTATTTCAGTGAGATGGATCTTGAACAGACAGCAAAAGATCTTCAAGCGCAGAACACTCAGTTTCAACAAATGTTCTTGACTTTGGCAAAAGGACAAGAGAATTTGAAAACTTTGTTGATCAAAGAAAAGAAGAAGAAAGCAAAGAAATCAACCGGTGTTTTGAATCTGGGAAGAAGGTTCCCAGGGCCAGCCAGACGGACCCTAGACTTCACAAAATCATCAGGTGAAGGGGACAATCAAGAGGGAAAAAATAAGGAAGTGACTGACCATCCAGAATCTGAATATAAAGAAGAGGATGATTATTCTGAAGAGCAATATCCTCCAACTGATGAGAAGTACAAACAACTAGAAGAGCGTCTAAGTGCAATGGAGATTCAGAAAGTGCCCGTGCTAGACTTTGAAGAGCTGGGTTTGGTGTCTGGGATTGTTATTCCACCAAATTTCAAGGCACCAGTGTTTTCTAAGTACGAAGGGGATTCGTGTCCCAAGATGCACCTTCGATCTTATGTTAGGAAGATACAGCCTCACACTGCTGACAGAGATTTGTGGGATAGTCTATCTGGGACTCATCTAGATTGGTTCTATCAACTGGAGAGGGCTAATATCCATAATTGGTAAGACCTGGCCGTTGATTTTTATAAGTAGTATCAGTACAACGCAGACCTTTCTCCCACCCGTACTCAACTCCAAAGTCTGGCTATGGGTTCGAGCGAGGGTTTCAAAGACTACGCTCAAAAGTGGAGAGACTTAGCAGGAAGAGTCCAGCCTCCCCTGTCTGATAGAGAGCTAGTGGACATGTTTCTGGGTACCCTGTCTGGTCCTTTCTTTAATCATCTAATTGGAAGCTCCTCAGCCGGCATCACTAAATTAATCTTTACCGGGGAGAGAGTGGAGGCTGGGATTAAGAGTGGGAAGATCCAAAAGGACGCATACTCTAGTGCCATAAGAAAACCATTCACTGGGAAGAAAGAGGTTGGTGCTGTGTACCATCAAAGCAATTAGGACATAACTGAACGCCGTCCAACGGTAGGGGCCGTCATGATCCCTAAGCCTGCACCTACTCAACAAGGAGAAACCATCATAGAACGGAAAGACCGGTAAGACAATTTACCTAGATAAATATTACATTGTCTCAAGTCTTACCGCATTTGTTGAGATCTAATCTGGTAACCTTGCGGGAAGCTCCAAAGAATCCCAACACTGCCTCTCCCCGTTACAACCCAAACGCCCGTTGTGCTTACCATTCAGAAAGTCCAGGTCATGATACAAACGACTGTTGGTTTTTGAAAAACAAGGTGCAAGACCTTCTCGAGGCAAAAGAAATTGAATTTGATGCTCCTGAGATCCCAAATGTTATCATCGCTCCTATGCCCAAGCACGGCCATAATATTAACACTGTTGAAGATGATGCGTTTGTTACTATTGTTGATGAGCTTGTTACTCCTCTCCTAATCATCAAAAGAAACCTGTTGAAGGAAGGTTTATTTCCGGGTTGTGGAAAAGGCTTCCACCTCTGCTTATCCCTACCGACTGGTTGTCATTTATTGAAAGCAGGTTTCCAGCGCCTGATGGATGACAAAGAGATTTTGTTTGAAAAGACTCCCGTTCCAACCATTGCTTACAAGGATGTTTCAATAGTAACCATTTCCGCCAATCCTCCCAGTGTCTCCACCAAAAGACCCGTTAGGATTACATCTGTTCCGAAAGTGACTCCACTGATAATTACTATGCCAGGACCAATCCCATACTCCTCAGATAGAATTGGCCCCTAAAATTATGGGGGTGACGTCTACTACCACGGTGTCAAGCAAGATTGGCTGGCTGTTGAAGACTTGGTTTTTGAGAGGGTTGACCCCGACATCGACAACATTGTGGGATCCAACAAAATAACCAGAAGTAGAAGAGTGTTCTCCCATGATATTTCTCCTCAGAAATCTGTTATCGATCCTGTGATCATCCCTGCTTTTGTTCATGTTGACACTACTACTACAGTTCCTGTGGTTACCCCTGCTGACACCCCTATCACCGAGTCAACCGAGACTCGGGGCAAAGGAATTTTGGTTGAACCTATTCGGATAAAGACGCAATCGGTATATATCTCAGAGGCTTCCAAGAAGGATATGGAAGAAATTTTGAAAATCATAAAGAGAAGCGACTACAATGTGGTCGAACATCTAGGGAAGACCCCTTCAAAGATTACTATGCTAGCTTTACTGTTGTGCTCCGAAGCTCATGCGAAGGCCTTGGTGAAATTTCTTAAAACTGCCCATGTGCCACAGGAAACCTCTGCTGACCAATTCAAAGATTGTGTGGCCAGTTTGACCGCTGACAACGGTTTAGGCTTTCCTGATGTAGACCTGACACCTAGAGGGAGGAAAAACAATGAGGAGTTGCATGTATCTATCGAATGCAGGGGCACTAATTTGGCCCATGTCCTGGTAGATACTGGTTCATCATTGAATATGCTGCCTAAAAAGGCTTTGAATAGACTAGACTATGAAGCTTTGACCTTAAAACCCAGCAACATAGTGGTAAGGGCCTTCGACGGTTCGAAGAAAATGGTGCACTGGGAGGTGGATATCCCCATTAAAGTTGGAACTCAGACCTTTGATTCAACATTATATGTAATGGATATTCGCCCTTCTTATTCCTATTTATTTGACCGACCTTGGATTCATAACGTTGGTGTCGTCACCTCTACATTACATCAGATGTTGAAATACCCAACCAAAGGAAAAATCATCACTGTTCATAGAGAGGAGGAATATATGGTCAGTCACCTGAACTCCTTCAGATACATGGAAATGGATGGTGAATTCATCGAAACTCCGTGTCAGCATTTCAAGGAAGTCCCACAAACAGTTGCAGCGACCAAGACTGTTTCCAAAGTTCTAAAGATTACCAGACCTCTGCTGAAGATGGCTTCTCTGAAGGATGCCAAGGCAGTAGTCAAAGAAGGTGGGTGTACTATTTGGGGCCAACTCCTAGATGTAACACCCCAATTCTACCCCAAGCAATTTACGGAAAATCAGAGTATAAAAATTTCCAGAATAATCAGGATGCTAACATTCAACATAGACACATAAACCTGTCATGCTTTTGTAATAGATACATAACACTTAAAGAAAGCGGAATGAACACAACTCATGAATAAAGTCTTTGTAACATAAACCAACTTTGATTAATCACGCAGCAGATTTATAATAATTCTCCATATGAGACATATCATCTTTTGAATCATAACACAACATCAATACGATAACTCCTCAAATAATAACACCAGGTTCGATAAATAAACAACAAAATAAGACAAGCATTCATTTCCCCCCGAGTGCTATGTATCAGAGCAAATGACACCAAACTCAAACTAACAACGCTAACGATTACTCCTCTTGGTTACCTGCACGTTACTAAGGAAGGGTAACATTCAAACAGAATGGGTGAGACATTGAATACTATAATAGAACATGTGATAAATAATATATCGAAATCAATTTATGTAAATTCACCACTTCATACCAAATCAACATAAAACAATACCATTCACTAACACCTCAATTCAACTTATAGCATTACTGTGCGTAAACAACACTTCAAATAAGCAACAAATCAATGACTCCAAATGCGACTCAATTATGCAAATGCATGTGGTACCATTGGAGCAGAACTCCCAACTTAGAAAGTGCCAGTTTACCGAGGCATAAGGCATAAGCCCTCAACATAAAATCTTGCCAATAAAGGCCAACATGGTGAGCATTCGCTCCAACTTAGAACATGCCAATCCAGACCAACTTTAATTCTATGCTATGCTATGCTATGCTATGCGATGATATAAACAACTACAACTTGGCAATGCAACAACAACAACATAATAAAGGTCGACATAACAACAATTCACACCTTCAACATTGGCCAAAGGCCTATATCATAGTTATTACCAATTAATCAAGGGTAATGCACAACATTTATTCACCACGGATATATCGAAACAAAACGGCATTTCGGTCAGTTTGCAAATTACATCAATTACCAACATACCAAATTAATCGATTCATTTCCAAATTACTTGCCCACTTAATTAAATTAATCCCACTATTAGTTATTTTCATCACTAATAAAATACTAATTCAACCATTTAAAATATATATAGTCCACTATATTTGTTCTCCCTAATTGCTAACTTATTATACAACCAATGCGTGTGCTATTCTTTCATATAAAACTAGCTTCTAGCAACTAAATTTAATTTACTGCTACTGAAAACAGTGACATTTATATATACTGCTACTAGCTATTACTGATTTTATTTGAGAATTATTCACCATAGTGCCATAGAAGGACAAGCAGAAAAACAGAGAAAACAGAGAAAACAAGTGCCCATGCCTCACAGTGCCAAAGTGGAACTTTCCTCCACCTACTACACTTGTGCCGATCGACACTTCTCTCTCCTACCAAGGTTTCTGAACGGAAACCCCATAACACAAGTGTCAGATGGCACTTCCACTTCCAGTTTCGTTTTCATTTCTTCTTCTTATCCCCTATACTAGATTTCTATGTGTAGTTTCTATGCTTATTTTCTATGGTAGTTTCCATATTGCTTCAGTAATTCTTCTGTCTCCTAATCCAAACTCAACCTAGACAATAACACAACAACCCACATATTTTCCTTGACATTTCTATAACTAAAACAATATTAATCATTATTATCACAACAACACAAGCCAAGCACAAGTCAATAAAACAATAACAATTTCACATACAAATTCCCACATACAAAATATCATACACCCCATTATAGTATAAGAAACCCACCCTTATCTGGTTTGATTTTGAAACAATCAAGGAAGCTTCAATGGAATTTCTGGAAACTAGCCCTAGCAGCAGCTTCCTCGTTCTTCTCCTCTTCTCACAAAACCCTATTCTCTCTTCTCTTCTTATTTTGTTTTTCCTGATAACACAACTTTCTCTCTTTTCTTCTATTTTCTAATAAAATATTATTATTTAACCCTTAGTAACTTAAATTGGCCAAAACAAAACACCTCCCTTGTTACTTCGCGACACCATACTTAAGCCCAACATCAATTCCAAACTTACTAGTAAAATGATACCTCAACTTATTTATACCTATATAAAACTGATTAAATTATTATTCCAACTTAATAAAATAATTCCAACTTCAACGATAAAAGTTCGAACTAAAATAAAATAATCAAAACAATATTTAATTAAATAAATAATTAAATATTGGGGCGTTACAACTCTCCCCCACTTAGAATATTTTCGTCCTCGAAAATAAAAGTTTACCTGGTTGAAATAACTCGGGATAGGAGTCTCGCATCTTGCTCTCCAACTCCCAGGTCATACTCTCTCCAGCAGCTCCTAACCAGAAAACTTTCACCAATGCAATCTCTTTCCCCCTTAGAATCTTCATCTCGCGATCCGCAACTCGCACAGGCATTGTTTCCACGTGAGATTATCCTGTACTTGCACATCATCCATCTGAATCACATGAGATGGATCGGGAATATACTTCAGAAGTTGCGATACATGAAACACGTTATGCAAATTAGCAAGGTTTGGCCGTAACGCCACTCGGTAAGCAACCTTCCCAACTCGATCTGATATCTGATACGGACCAAAATAACGAGGAGTGAGCTTCTTAGACTTCAGAGCTCGCCCAACACCAGTCACAGGTGTGACTCTTAAAAACACATGATCACCAACTTGGAATTCTAAATCTTTCCTTCTCTTATCATGGTAACTTATCTGTCTACTTTGAGAAACCTTCATCTTCTCTCGGATAAGCTTCACTTTCTCAGTAGTCTCTCGAACAATCTCAGGTCCAAGTACAATATTTTCACCAGATTCATGCAAACACAACAGAGTCCTACACCTCCGACCGTACAACGCCTCAAAAGGTGCCATCCCAATACTAGAATGGTAACTATTATTATAAGTGAACTCAATCAACGGAAGATAAGTATCCCACGAACCTCCCTATTCAAGAACACATGCTCTCAATAGATCCTCCAACGACTGAATAGTCCTCTCGGTCTGACCATCCGTTTGAGGATGATACGCCAAACTCAACCTCAACTTAGATCCCAACGCCTCTTGCAAACTTTTCCAGAAATTAGAAGTAAATCTCGGATATCTATTTGACACAATACACAAAGGAACACCATTCAATTTCACAATTATTCTGGTGTAAATCTCTTCCAACTTCGAAATCAGATATGTGATGTTAATAGGTATAAAGTGTGCCGACTTTGTAAGCCTATCAACAATCACCCATATCGAGTCATGTCCTCTCGAGGTACTAGGTAATCATGTTACAAAGTCCACCGAAATGCTATCCCATTTCCATTCTGGAATCTCTAACAGTTGCATCAACCCCACAGGCTTCTGATGCTCAAGCTTCGACTTATGACAAGTCAAACAAGCATACACAAACTGTGCCACATCACGCTTCATACCAGGCCACCAAAACAAACCTTTCAAATCTTGATACATTTTAGTAGCTCCTGGATGAATACTCAAACTGCTTCTCTGACTTTCCTCAAGAATCACTTTCTTAATCTCTTCATCATCAGGGATGCGAATATGATCTCAGAATCTCAACACACCTTACGCATCTATCTTGAAATCATCATTCTTATATTGATCGATTACCATCATCATATCCACCAACTTCACATATAGCTTTTGAGCTTTGTTGATACTGTTGAGAAAGTAATTATTAACCTTTAACATTCCCAACATAACACTTTGCAGTGACACTTCACAAACTAGACTCAAATCTCGAAATTGCTCAATCAACTCCAACTCTCTAACCATCATTGTCGAAATGTGCAAAGTGTTTTGGCTCAAAGCATCGGCCACAACATTAGCTTTTCCAGGATGATAATTCAAACCGAAATCATAATCTTTCAGCAATTATAACCACCTTCGCTGCCTCATATTCAACTCTTTCTGATCAAAAAGACACTTCAAACTCTTATGGTCACTAAACACTTCGAATATAGAACCATATAGATAATGCCTCCATATTTTTAACACAAAGACAACTGCAACCAATTCTAAATCATGCGTAGGATTATTCTTTTCATGAGTCATCAATTGCCTCAATAGATAAGAAACCACCTTACTATTCTGTATGAGTACACCACCTAACCCCATCAGACAAGCATCACAATACACAACAAAAGGTTCCACCGGATTTGGAAAGGTCAAAACCAGAGCCGAAGTCAACCTCTTCTTTAGCTCGGTAAAACTTTCTTCACATCGACTATCCCATACAAAGGCTTTACCCTTACAAGTTAACTTGGTCAATGGAAGTTCTAACTTAGAAAAACCTTCTATAAACCGTCTATAGTAACCGGCTAATCCCAAGAAGCTTCTAATCTCAGTAACCAACTTCGGAGCTTCCCATTGCAACACATCATCAACTTTAGAAGGATCCACAGTGATGCCACTACCAGAAATGACATGACCAAGGAAACTAACCTCATGCAACCAAAATTCACACTTGGACAACTTCGCATACAACTTCTTCTCTTTCAAAACTATCAATACAACTCTTAGGTGATCTTCATGTTCTTCTTCTGACATAGAGTAAATCAGAATGTCATCAATGAATACCACCACAAACCGATCCAAATAAGTATGAAAGATATGATTCATGTACTCCATGAATACTCCCGGTGTATTGGTTACACCAAAAGGCATCACCGAATACTCATAGTGTCCATACCAAGTCCTGAACGCGGTCTTCTGAATATCATCTTCTTTCACTCTAATCTGGTGATATCCTGACCTCAAATAAATCTTAGAAAACACACTTGCACCCACCAATTGATCCATTAACTCATCAATCCTCGGGAGCGGATACTTTTTCTTAATCGTCACTTTATTCAACTGCCTGTAATCAACACAAAGCCTCATACTTCCATCTTTCTTCTTTACTAACAACAGATGCGCTCCCCATGGCGATACACTGGGTCTTATAAACTTTTTCTCAAGCAACTCTTCTAACCGATTCTTCAATTCAGATAATTCAGATGCAGACATGTTGTACGGTGCCATAGAAACAGGTCTGGTACCAGGTACAAGATCAATCATAAATTCAACCCCTCTCTCTGGTAGTACATCAGGAATTTCATCAGGAAACACTTCAGGAAATTCTCGCACCACCTGCAACTCATCAATCCCAACTTGGTTCTCCATTGATAGAGACGCCATTAACATGAACACCTGCACTTCGTCTTGCATCAGATGCCTCAACTGTTTACCGGTCAACAAACCAACTCTTTCCTCTTCAGGAGTAGAAAACCTCACAGACTTGTTATAGAAATTGATATGAACATAGTTAGACTCTAACCAATTCATACCCAAGATCAACAACCATTGCTATAGAAATTGTTCGTCATGCTCGTGCCGGGGGACCACCTTTGCGGATCAACAACCATGAAGTCAATGTAGTGGAAGATAGTGATGACAGATGTGACCTGGAAGAATGGATTTTTCCCAACTATCAGTGGAGGACTCAACAACTGGGAAGCCAAAGAATTTATCCCTATTACTTTTATCCAACAGTAATTGTCTTTAAATTTTTGTCGGACTTGTAATAATTAAACAATTTAGACTTTTAAAACCTTGTGTCTTACCCGAGGTACAACGGTCCATTTGTAAGGGTTGTTACTTCATTTTCATATGTCATCAATGAATCATGGATGTTTTTGCAATAAAATTTTACGATCTTTGTTCTTCTTTTTTCTACATTTTTATTTTTTAAAGAGAGCTATGCTCTTACACACACTCACATATCAAAATGCAGATCCACATCCACTCAGGATCCCATGGGTAACGATTCTGCTATGGCCTATTGTGACTTTGAAAATCTGATCTTCCAAGCCAGAGACGAAGGTGAGGAAGATTGTGAAGTGACAGGGGAACTAGCCAGGTTACTACAACAGGAAGAAAGGACCATACAGCCCCACAAAGAACTGGTTGACACAGTTAACTTAGGTACTAAAGAGGATAAGAAAGAAGTCAAGGTAGGTGCCAATCTGGAACCCAGTGTCAAGAAGCTCTTAACTCAATTACTACATGACTATGTTGAGGTATTTGCTTGTTCATACAAATACATGCCAGGACTTGATGCTGATATCATGGTCCATCATCTACCGACAAAAGAAGGCTGCCCTCCGGTAAAACAGAAAGTGTGTCGCATGCGGCCAGACATGTCAGAGAAGATCAAGACTGAAGTCATGAAATAATTCAACGCCAGATTCTTAGTCGTCACCTCCTATCCATAATGGGTCTCCAATGTTGTTCCAGTGCCTAAAAAGGACGGTAAAGTACACATGTGTGTGGATTACAGAGATTTGAATAGGGCAAGCCCTAAGGACGGTTTCCCGCTTCTCCATATCGATATTCTGGTTGACAATACCGGACAGCATAAGTGTTCTCATTTATGGATGGTTTCTCAGGCTATAACCAAATCAAAATGGCACTTGAGGACATGGAGAAAATGACCTTTGTCACACAGTGGGGCACATTCTGTTACAAGGTTATGCCATTCGGGTTGAAGAACACTGGGGCAACTTATCAGCATGCCATGGTAGCTCTATTTCATGACATGATCCATCACGAAATAGTGGTCTATGTGGATGACATGATATCCAGATCTCAAACTGAAGAGGAACATCTTGATCATTTGCAAAAATTGTTTGTAAGGCTAAAGAAATACAAGCTAAGGTTGAACCCGAATAAATGCACATTTGGAGTGAGGTCCGGTAAACTCCTTGGCTTCATCGTCAACGGTAAAGGTATCGAGGTGGATACTGCAAAGGTAAAACAAATACAATAAATGTCTGCTCCTCGCACCGAGAAGGAAGTCAGAGGATTCTTAGGACGGCTAAACTACATCGCAAGATTCATTTCTCACATAACCGCTACTTGTGAACCAATCTTCAAATTACTGAAGAAAGATCAAGTAGCCAGGTGGAATGATGAATTCCAAGCTTCCTTCGATAAGATCAAAGAGTACCTTCAAGAGCCTCCTGTTTTGATGCCGCCAGTCGAGGGAAGACCTTTGATCATGTATCTAACTGTCTTGGAAAATTTAATGGGGTGTGTGTTGGGGCAGCATGACGAGTCTGGCCGAAAAGAGCATGATATATACTACCTGAGAAAAAAGTTTACCGACTGTGAAACCAGATATTCACTACTCGAGAAAACTTCCTGCGCTCTGGCATAGGCTGCTCGCAGGCTAAGACAGTATATGTTGACCAATACTACCTTATTGATATCCAAGATGGATCCAATTAAATACATATTTGAGAAGCTCGCCCTCTCTGGAAGAATAGCAAGATGGAAGATGATCCTGACTGAATACGACATTCAATACACTATCCAAAAACCAATAAAGGGAAGTGTGCTAGCCGATCACCTTGCTCATCAGGCTGTGGATGACTATCAGTCCATGAAATTTGAGTTCCCAGATGAAGACATCATGATGGTAAACAATTATGAAGAACTCAGACCATATGACGAACCTGAACAAGGATCTCGATGGACCTTGGTATTTGTCGGAGCTTCTAACACACTCGGCAATGGCATAGGTGCTGTAATCATATCCCCTGAAGGATGTCATACTCCCTTCACCGCAAGACTTTGTTTCAACTGTACCAATAATATGGCAGAATACAAAGCATGTATTTTTGGTCTCAAAGCTGCCATAGATTTGGGAATCAAATCCTTAAGTGTATTTGGAGATTCAACCTTAGTCATCAGTCAGATAAAAGGAGAATGGGACACAAAGCACCCTAATCTCATCCCCTACAAAGAAAATGTGTTGACATTAATCCCACATTTCTAGGAAGTTACCTTTGAGCATTTTCCACGAGAGGAAAATCAACTAGTGGACGCTCTATCAACTATGTCATCCATGTTTAAACTCAAGTGAGGTAACGAGGCTCCCCAGATCACCATTGAGCGGATTGATGAACCAACTTACTGTCACAAGATCGATACCAAAGAGATAGTGGACAAGCCTTGGTTCCATGAAGTCAAGAGCTATCTCGAGGCCCAAGAGTATCCAGAGAGAGCTTCAGTCAATGATAAGAAGTTCTTGAGAAGATTCTCTGCTAAGTTCTTCCTCAGTAATGGCATTCTCTACAAGCGCAACCACGACTCTACTTTGCTTCATTGCGTAAACAAGGTTGAGGCAGACAAGATCATGGCTGATCTACATGAAGGCACTTTTGGAACCCATTTTAATGGGCACACGATGGCTAAAAAGATCCTATAGGAGGGGTACTACTGGTCTACCATGGAAGCAGATTGCCATCAACATTCACGAACCTATCACAAGTGTCAGATCTATGCTGACAAAGTACATGTGCCTCCAGTTCCTCTAAACGTCCTGACTGCTCCCTGGCCATTCACGATGTTGGGCATCGACATGATTGGAGAAGTCAAACCTACAACTTCTAATGGACACTGCTTCATCTTGGTGGCCATTGACTACTTCACAAAGTGGGTTGAGGCAACTTCTTTCGCTTCTGTTACCAAGAAAGTTATGGCCCGATTCAACAAACAGAATCTCATCTGTTGGTACGGTATCCCGGAGAGAATCATCACAGATAATGGTACCAATCTCAACAATACTATGATCACTGCACTATGCATGCAATTCAAGATCTAGCACCATAATTCTTCTCCTTACCGGCCAAAGATGAATGGTGTTGTCGAAGCTGCAAATAAAAATATCAAGAAGATCATACAAAAAATGGCAGTGACCTATAAGGACTGGCATGAGATGCTACCATTCGCTCTCCACGGTTACGATTCCATGGCGCGCACATCAACAGGGGCAACTCCTTTCCCCTTGGTATACGACATGGAAGCTGCTCTACCAATTGAAGTCCAAATACCTTCTCTAAGAATCATAAAGGATGTAGGGCTGAATGAAGATGAATGGATTCAAACCTGGCTTGACCAGTTGAACTTGATTGATGAGAAGAGGCTTACAGTTGTCTGTCATGGTCAGATCTACCAAAAACGTATGATCAAAGCTTTTAACAAGAAGGTCAGACGTCAGATATATCAGGTTGGTGACTTGGTAATCAAGTGTATCATATTGCCACAAGGTGATCCTAGGGGCAAATGGACTCCTACTTACGAAGGACCATTTGTGATCAAAAACATATTCTCTAGTGGAGAAATGATATTAACCAATATGGATGGTGATGACCTTCTACACCCTGTGAACGCGGACATAGTCAAAAGATACTATGTATGAATAAAGACCTGCTAGGTCGACTAGCCTAGGAAAAAATTAGGGCATCCCGGCAAACCGAAAAGGTTCGGGAAAAAATTAGGGATAAAATACAAAAAAATCTGTACACCCGGCAAGCTGAAAACCCGAAAGGGCGGCTTAGGAAAAAAAAGGTATCCTGGTGGGCTGAAAACCTGAAAATGCGGTCCAGGAAAAAGTTAGGGAACTAAAGCGTATGACTATGTCCCGTTGAATCACCTTACAGACAACCTTTAGCATCGGTTGACAAACTCAAACGGTTCTAATCAATCCAATCAGCTTCAGACAAAGCAGCAAGTGGATGAGATGCTCAGAGACATGAAGGCTATAGCAGAATGGGAACCCCATGGGATTATTTCACATAGCTATCTTTTCTTTATATCAGTTTTTCGTATTCTACGACGACATTCTCTTACTAGAATATTCGTCACGTTGTACAAAAATACTTATTCAAGTTAATACAAAGATATTCCTTTGAAAATGCAAAACTATCTGTTTTTCTTTTATTTTCGAGTTTTGTTTGCAAAAAACGTCCAATGATTATTTTTGAGCATATTCATTTGAACGTGATTACTGTTTACAAATGAGCAAAAAAGGGGAACATAAAATAGAAAGACAATCACTAATGGCTTTAAGAAACAAGATAATATCTATAGACCATTCCATAAAATTCCTTGCAAGTACTTTTTCCAGCAACAGCGGAAACCAGGACATCCCACTATAGGATCGCTAACATACCTCCAGTATGCAGCCTAATGGTATCAAGTGCTCTCACATCCCCGACGGAACAAAACTTCTGGTTACCACTCCAAAGATTCCCTGGTGAAAATCTCCCAGTTTCTTAGGATTCCCCAACAGGATTTCATAAGGTCCACAAGCAATGCAAATCGTTTCCCTTCCACAATAGAGTTTATTTCTTTAACAAATGAAAACTCATCAACACTTCAACTTCAAAATATGAAGACTTACACTCCTCATCCCCAGCAGTACTCAGGGATTTAATTTCCCCGACTCCAGCAACACTACGGCATAACAATTAACGTATCCATACATTACATCCATACATCATAGCATTGACAGCACAAATGCATACAACACGATCTTATTTATTTTGAGAAACAACATTATACCATGCATTTCATACCTCATGACATTGCATGCAACTAACCTTTCATCTTTTCAAGAAAGATCAATCAACAGAAAATTATCGTCAAAATTTTGACAAGTCAATTCCCAAGAAAGGACTGATCAACCATCTACATAACAAATATTTATTTCATACCCCTACCGGTTCAGTTTAAATCTCTCAACGGTTTATTCTGATTCTTTCCCGCAGACGTTTTCTCTAGTTTAGATAAATCTCTCAACGATTTATTCTGATTCTTCTCCAGATCCTTGCCAGTTCAGTTTAAATCTCTCAACGGTTTTTTCTGATTCTTTCCCGCAAACATTTTCTCTGGTTCAGATAAATCTCTCAATGATTTATTCTGATTCTTCTCCAGACCCGTATCGGTTCAGTTTAGATCTCTCAACGGTTTATTCTGATTCTTTCCCGCAGACGCTTTCTCTGGTTCAGATAAATCTATCAATGATTTATTCTGATTCTTCTCCAAATCCCTGCTGGTTTAAATAAATATCTCAATAATTTATTCTGTTTCTTTCCTAGTAGGCACTTTCTCTGGTTCAGATAAATCGCTCAAAGATCTACTCTGATTCCCTCCAGTTAAAGAATATTCAAGACCTCTTTTGGTTTAGTTTAAACCTCTCAGTGGTTTATCCTGATACTTTCCAAATGAACATTTCTGGTTCAGATAAATCGCTCCAAGATTTATTATGATTCTTCCCAATCAAACAACATACAAGACTTCTGCTAGTTTCAGATAAATCGCTCCAAAGATTTATTCTGATTCTTTTCTAGTTGAAATCAGGTTTAGACTTAGTCCATTTTCTGTCAACAGTCACCTTTGGATGGAATCTACAAGCCCATCTCTGACAAATCTCCCTCATTCCCCCAAATGGCATCTATAAGCACATTCATAATTCATCTTCGAGTGTAAATTTCTAGGCACTCTAGTGTTCAATCATCTTCCACCTTCGAGTCACGAATGGCGGATCCGCCAATCTAAGTTTTCAGGTTTAAGAAGATTGAACAGGGGCAGCTATTGTACCCCTAAATTTTCCCTCTCATTTATCAAGTTTTTCTCACAAGATCTCCTTTGGTTCAAGACTACACTAGGGTTGATCAACTCAAGACACCTCATTAAGCATTGATGACTGAAATTAGGGTTTGAGATTGCACAAGGATAATTGAACTTTTAATGCCTCATAGGAATTTCATGGATCATTATGGACCTTCAAAATTACTCATGTCAAGTTTCAATTCTTGGATCACATTTTTGCTCAGTCAATTGATCAGTTAATCTAAAAATCAACTATATTGGGAAAAAGTCAATTGTGGTCAAATTACAGTCAAACTTCATAACTTTTTATCCATATAAACACTGTGAACTCCTATATGTCATTTGATCAAGTTTGGACCATAATTCCTCAAGAAATTTGATCAGATCATCAAAAGGACAAAATGGTCAAAATTAGGGTTTTGATTGAGAAAGGGCAATTTCTGATTTTTGACCTAGCAAATGGTTATTTGGTTTGAGACATGATCTCAAGGTTTCAAATTCATCATTTTGACCTAGTGGTATGACTCAAAACTTCCCTCAAGATCAATGGATTGATAGTTGATTTTCAGTCAACTGATCAAAAGTCAACTATACACTGAAAAGTCAAACTTTGACTTTTTGGTCAAAATCAAGTGTCAAAGATCATAATTCATCAAAACATGTCAAAAATATGAAACTTGTTCATCAAGAAATCAAAAAGTCAAGATTTCATTTTGAAAAGTCAAAGTTTCCAAACTTAGAAATTTTTCTAAGTGTTGAAAACATCATATTTTTTCACAACTATGAGCCAATTTTTCACCATGATGCAAGATGATTCAAAAGAAACTTTCAACATGAAAGTTGTAGATATAAATGAGATATAAAACATTGATTTACACAACTCCTCCTAAAAATTCTTGGGTCTCAAGTTATTAATCCATGAAATCATGGTCATGAAACTAAAACACTTGGTGAAATTTTGAGCATTTTGGTCAGGATTTTGACCTAACTTCTGAGCCAAGTTTCACATAGTTCCATTTGGATTTAGCAAAAATGATTCAAAGAGGGGTTGTAGATAACATTACAAGATTTCTAAAAAGTCAAAGAACTCCTTGAGATCATTTGTGAGCAAGGGCAATCGAAGGTCAGAAGTTAGGGTTTCAAGTTGTTTTACAAGGCAGAATTTTGTGATGAACAAGAATTCAAATCCATGCTAGGCTGCACAATCTTTCCTTTGCAGGCATCAAACTTGCTTGGTACTCCATAATTAAATGTTTTCAAAGTTGTTATAACTTCAACGTAAGAATTCAATGCATTGCCCATTCTTATTTCCATTTCAGGAAGAAAGTAACCATACCATTCTAGTAAAGTTGCTTTAACCATAAAATCAGTTTTGTCTTGAACATTGAACTTGTCCTTTCTGCACAAACTTTCCTTACATAATCAGAATAAGCATGTTTAAAGGTTACAGCCACCCTACCAGCTTGGTACTTCACATGGAAACAAGATGTTTCAACCTTGCTTCAAAAACAAGCAAAATCCCATAACTTGTACTTGCGTGATTCTGACCCTCTCAAGCCTCACAATATTTTCCATACATATACACAAGTCATTTGCAAGAAAAGGCACGCATGCTTAAGCCCTCAAACTCCCTAGAACTCATATTCACACACAAAAACTCCATTGTTGCATAATTTGACCAAAAATTTGAAACTCACATCTCCCTCGTGCGTTTCCACACCTTTTGGTTCCTAAGGCTTCTAAACATCAAATACAAACCATCAAAAGTCCTTTTGCCTAACTGTAACACATACATCATCAAGTTCCATTTTGAAAAACAGAGCTTTGCAAGTGGACTTCTCCAGAACTCCTCAGCCACTTTCAGCTCAAGCCAAGCATCACATTAGCTTCCTGGGAACTTGAGGAAGCTAACCTAATCACTAGGACTCATTGAAAGCCGCTCAAACTAAAAACATGATATCCTCTTGCAAGGTGAGTTTTTTGACTTTTGAACTATTCATATAGGAATTGTCAGGATTCCATTTTCAAAGATAAAATGTAGATACCATTTCCACGAAGCTGTACATATCCATAGTTTGCATTTATATGGGCTGAGCTTAGAGAATTTTAGAGTTGAAGTTTCTGAAATTTTTAGGTTTTTAATTAAGGCCAGAAAAATTCTCACTCATCTTGGATTTATAGCTTTAGTTATTTATATGGTTAGATTCGTGGGGAGAAATGCCACAAATTTCATGTTTGTACTTTCCATTTTTGTTGAGAGATGAAGAAGTTACAGGTACTCTGGCTGGCTGAAGGTTGAAGATGAAGTACAGGCCTTGGAAGCATGTTACGTTATGTATTTATCATTTAATTTTAATAAATGAATGTACAGCCACCCCAGTGGTATGGCAGCACACTGGTAACCAAGAGGGCGTGGGTTCAACACCCAGCGCGCTACCTTCTCTCATATTTTTTCTTTTACTAACCCCTGACTTACTTCAGCACCCCTGGCCCAATTTTCATTATTATTTTCTTTTTCTTATTTTATTTTATTTCTTTTTCCTTTATTATTATTATTATTAGCATTATTATTAATAGTATTATTTTTATTATTAATAAAAATCCAAAAAATATTTTATTTATTACTTTTACACTTATTTAGTTTATTTGTTTTATAAAACTAAAAGAACAAAAACATTTTCTTAATATATTAATTTCTTTCTTAATAATTAATATTCAGGTTTAGGTTTAACTATTATATTATTTTCTTGCAATTAAAATTAATTTAGAACTGGGGTTTCTTTTAATTAATTAATATCCATATTATTTTTATTAATTTAAAACCTTTTCATAAAAAAACCTTAAAAAATCCCTTTTTAGTTAATTTATTTTCTTATTTAGTTTAAGTTAATTTTATTTAATTTTCCTTAATCATTTTTTAATTAGGTCAAGACTAAAGCCTTTCATAAAAAGACAAAAAAATCATTTCTTTTTTCCATTTACATTCTTCCATTTTTATTTTCAATTTTGTACAATATTCAATATGGTTGTAATAGTTAATTAGATTTAATTTTCTTGCAAAATCCCCCATTTATAAATTTGTACACCCCCTCCCCTATTGATGTAATAGCTTAGTATTTTTATTTTCCGCAATTTAGTGCTTTATATATAAATGCTAGAAATTAGGATTTGTATGAAAAGATAAAAACCAATACTTAGAAAACCCTAATACAAGACAAATCAAGCATGAAAAAGACACACTTGCACACTTTGCACCTCTAGGGTTAACTCCACTTGTTGCCTTGAGAAATAAATGGTCATAATACGCATGTAAGATGTCTTATAAAAATAAACAAAAATACAAGATCATAGTCCCTCGATGACTCTACAAATGTTGCCTTAAAAATGATCTTAGTCCCTCAAAGAAAATGCTAAGATATCTTACAATATTGCTATTCATGACTATACGATGACCCTTGCCCGTCCCTTTTACATCCAAAGATAGGGTTTCTTACCAAATCAATGGTAAGATAACAATATCAAAGGAAAGAGGAAATAAAAATGAAAGACTTTTGAGTAGGTAGAATGTTCCTAGTTGCTTGCTCATTTTTAAACTAAAACATTCTTGCTATTTTCAAAACAAACACCAACACTTTCAAAAACATCTTCCAAACTTGAAAAACATTTTCCGAAGATCAACACTTTGTATACATTATTACGAACGAGAATCATTACAATTTTTTCCTAAACGATGGCGCCTTTTCAAAATACTTTCAAAAACCACACAAAGCATATTTTCAAACAAAAGCAAGTGATCTAGCAAGCAACTAAGAGCCCGTAGATAACTACAGATGAAAAGGGTGCTAATACCTTCCATTTTCATAATCTACCCCCCCCCCCCCCCGAACTCAAGAAAAATCTCAAAGGTATTTCCTGTTCTTTTCAGCGTTTCCTTTTGGATAAAAGAAAAGTCGGCGGCGACTCTTGCTATCCGCAACATTTGCGATCAAACGCAAAACAACCAAGTCAGTTATCCCACCCCGTTACAAATACCTTGAAATTTTTTGTGAGAAGACTAAAAGTCAACCAACATCATTTCAAACCATTTTTCCACTTTGTCTTTTACTTTAAACTTTTCTCAAAAGATTGGACTCTTGTCAATCCTTGTAGTGATGCAAACAACTATACTTTTATAATATGTAGTGAAGTGAGATATTTTCCACTTGGGTGTCGAGTGAGGCATTCTTGATTTTAAAATCCAAGTCATATCCTCCACTTTGAGATGGTGCAAATTCTCCTTTCTCATGATTGTGGGTAGTAAGTATATTTTCAACACAGACAATGACGGTGATGTCTTATATCATAAAATTAACCAACACACTTGTATTTTGAATTTTTTAAAGGTGAACTATGTGTAACCTGATCCCCTATTGCATGAAAGGTGGTACGTAGGCAATAAAGGTTCACAACCGCGGCGGGTGCAAAAATCATAAAAAATACTTCTTTTCTCACCTCCACCATCTACTTCACATACAACATTTTATAGCCAAAATATACAGATTTTACAAAGAGGTTCCTGCAGAGTATCATAGATGTTTAGGATGCTAATACCTTTTCTTTGCATAACCAACCCCCTTACCTTGAATCATTCCCACTCTTTTGGGTTATTCGCTCTTTTCCCATTCCTTTGTAAATAATAAAGCGTGGTGGCGATTTTTATTTTGAAATGTGTAAGTCTAGTCAATCCAATGGCTTAGTCTTAAACATTTCTACCGTTACAGAAGGTATTAGCACCCCATACGCCCGTAGTCCTCTACGGTATCCACTCTTGTTGTTCTATCTTATGGGTGTATTTCAAATCTATATCTAAAATGTACGCAGAATGCATGCAAAATAAAGGATAAAATAATGTAGGGAAAATAAAAGTTGTGTTTGTTCGGACCCTACCCCAATGCATACGTATCCCTTTTAAGGAATCAGAGCAATCGTAGTTCGGCTCACATGTTTTTTTTGGTTTGTATTTTTTAATGAGCAATATTAATTTCGCCTTCTGCCGCAGTTTGACCTTTGGAGACTCACACGTCAGCACAAAAGTGAATTAACATGTTCTTTCTGAAAATTTTGAAATAAAAGCTCGAAGGCGCAAAAGAGTTTGCATTGGTTGATAGCTTTTACCTTAAAGAAGGATTTGGAAATTGTTAGATGTTTTAAGATTTGCCAATAAAAAGAGTTTTTGTTTTAAATGCAATTATACAAAAGAAAGAAAAAAACATCTAAGGGAGACTAACCTAAATCAATCCCTAATGTTATCATACAATGATGGTCTTATGGTTGAGTTTTGAAGGGAAATCTTTACCCTATGTTGACATGCTTGGATATAAATCCTAATGTCTATCTCAATTCATCATCTATAGATGAATCAAGAAGTTCTAAAGGAGAATAGCAAGGGTCTATCACCTAAAACTATGTCTATCTCGAACCATCTTCTATAGTTGATTCGAGAGCTCCTAAGGGAACATGCCGATGGTATATCATCTAAAAACATGCACACAAATACGAAATCAATCAAGAAAGCTAATAAGCTCAGGAGAACACACCTAGAGATATCCTATCTAGGTTAGCATGCCAAAGAAAGTCTAACAAAAACTGTCCTACGGGGAACATGAAATGACAACGAAGTCGTGATCTCAATTTCTAAATTGAGTGACTCATCGATTAACAATAAATAAAGGGAAGAGATAAAATCCTATAGGGATCATTCATTGAGAGTGAAGTCGTGATCTAAATTTCTAAATTGAGTGACTCATCGATCAACAACCAAGGAAAAAAACACAAGCACAACACATATAGAAAATGAAGTGCGGAATGCCTGCTACAAGTCTTTAAACAGTGACTTCGAGCGCACGCTCTTTATTTCCTACTTCTCATGATATCTAGGAATCAGTAAAGTTCAAAATGAGATAAACAAGAGAAAATACCAAACGAATATCAATCTGTAGCAAAGTCTATCAAAACAAAGAAACCCAGAAAACTTCAAGTAAGCTTCGACAAGCAAACAAAAGAGTCAGAAATCAAATTCCCAGAATAAGCGTCATAATGTCATCGATGTAAAAATAAATCCCCATCGAAATCTCAAGCGCATACGCATATTGTACAATAAATCTGCATAAGATTCCAGATATCAACAAGAAAAAGGTGAAGCATGAAGTATCGGAAACAAAATGATTATTTAAACATAAACCTTAATAGAAAATTATAACAAAATTCTAAAAGAAGAAAGATCTAGGGGAATTATATTATATTCCTAAAAAAACAATTAACAGATTTTTTATTGTTTTTATTATTAGTTTTGATTATCAAATATTATAGAAAGGAAACTAATGAGAAAAAGAAACTAGAATTATAATCAGAAGGGGGTGCAGGATGAAATCAAGGGGTATAGTAATAATCTGGGTGCTGAGCCCATGTTGTAATGTCCAAATAGCAGTTTTTTCCACAAACAACCAGACTGCCAAAAAAATTTCGTTATAGGCTTTGGGAAGTGTAGTTCGGTCCAAGTCATAGGCCTAAGGCAAAGGGTGGTATTCAGTCCAACAAACAACACCAAGTTCGTCACTCAGCCCTTTTTATTTAATTATTAATGATTTGAATTTAGAAACAACAAAAAAGAATAATAAAAAAAAGGGAACGATATTGGTGTGAGAAATTAGGGTTAGAGGTTGTGACTTCTCAACTTCATCGTTCAGAAACTCTCTCACCATCTTCTAACCTCAGACTGCACGGTGCCATCTCCTTGTGAACTCACAGAACCTCTGTGATTCGCTCCATCTCGTCCTATTCGCCGATGTGACATTTGTTTCTTAATCAAGTTCCGCCATCTCAAACCCCGCGACGATTTTAGACTCAATGTTGCCATCACACTCGAATTCTTCCTCTCGTATCGTCCTTGAGCGATGCGATTCTCATCCCTCTGATTTTGATATTACTCATGAATTCACACACATGAATATGAAATTTTTAATGAAATTTGAAGCTTACCTACCGGAGAACTCCGGTGGCCCTTCAACATCGACAACAACAAGAGATCTCAGGTAAACTTTTCAGTTATTTGCTTCTGCAGATTCATTTTCCTCTCTTCTCCTTATTTATTCTGAGAAATCCTTCCTATCGTGATTCTTTTTCAGTCGCTTCTTTGTTGCGTGGCTACTGATATGCTTCATTGATGACGATGAGGATTCGTCCTGCGATGAAAATGATGATTGTTGAAGCTACATGGAGATTCGCTGAAGATTTGCAGTGGACGATTGAAGAGTTCAAAGATGAAGGTAATGATGAACACATAATTGATGATTGAATGATAACGGTGATACAAGAAGAGGGTGGAAAAAGGTGGAAGAAGATGCCAAGATTGAAGAGAATTTCTCAGAGAGAAAGATTAAAGAATTTTATGGTTTTCAGTGGCTTTTTCCGAGTGAGACTGAAGAAGCCCATTCAAAGGTGAGGTTTTCTATGTTATATAATTTAGTTGAGATCTGAAAGTTAGTTAGGGATGTTTGAATCTGAGCCCATGCTTTCAAAAGTTTGTTACCAAAATAGATGGCTAGGATTGCATCAGATACTGAGCTGGCTTTTGTAATCTGGATTTCTGCAGGATTGGAGAGTTTCAGATATTTTCCCTTTTTCTTTTGAACCGTGAAGAATCCATCTAAAAGAGGTGAGGATTTTCCTTTTTTTCTTTCTGTTAGGTTGGTAGAAAGTTAGATACAGTTTGTTAGTTCTTCTATTTTTCTGTTGTAGGTTTTTGTTGGAGCCCCTTTGGAAGGTTAGTTAGGGTGACTATTACACAGGGCACTTAGGAGATTCTGTTGTGATTCAGTTAGTTATTTTTCTGGTTTTATGCTTTCTGATATTTCCTTTTATATCTTCTGATTTTCTAATGCAGGGCTAGATGTTTGAAGAATGCAGCAGGTTCATTCTTATAGGGCATAAAGGGGAGAATGGTTTGGAAGATTCAGATATTTTGGTGTAATTCATGATGAACCATCTTTGTGCAAGCTGGGATTGGCCCTCAAAAGAAGCGTGAACTTGAAGCCCACTAGCAAGGTATGGCTGAAAAGTAAGATTACAAGGCATTCGACATGAAGCTTTAGTTAAACGTTAGAACATGGAGAATGATTGAGATTAGGATAGACTTTGTTAGGTTTAAGTTTTCTTGTAGTTTTGAATGAATTTGAATATATCTTGTAATTGAACTAAGTAATGGACACGTATGGAATTTGTACAAGTTTTGCATGTAATTTGAACAAAAATGGTGTATGATATTTGAAATAGAAAGGACTTAGTAAATTTGTAAATGAACGAACTTGTTGGAATTTTTGTTGAATATGGAATGAGGAGGTTTTGAAATGGTTAATGGAACTTTGAATTGAAATTGGATGAAGAACTTTGCTGGAAATTTTGAATAGAATCAATTGGAACTTGAATCTTCCACTTGAAATTGAAAGTGATCTCATGCCTTGAATAATATTTGAAATGTTGTATTATTTCGCCTTGGTAGATTGAATTTCAAGAGATCAACCATGGATGGATCCTCCAATTTATATGCTTGATTAATGCACCTCAAACTCAATTGAAACCATAAGTCCAATGTTAACTTGTGAAGAAATCCACATGAACTTTCTTCCAATACTAGCATGAATCAACTCTTGATAAGCATGTGCTTGAGAACCTTAACTAATCTTGAGACCATGCCTTATAACCTTTGAATTTACTTATACCTTGCATTATAGGAAATACTTACGGCACTTGCACCTTAAGAAACTTGAATGGATACTTCCCTAATTAAATCCTCAATTCCCTATGAAACTTTAACTTGCATTACAAGTAATAACAACTCGAGAGAACAATAATCCCTCGAGGAATCCTTTGAAGATGAATAAGGAACTTGAGACATGGGAGGAATAACTACCAAGATAGCCTTAACATGTAAATCCAATGAATCCCAGTTGATGAGTTAACACACTTAATTGCCACGCATAAGAACTACAATTTTCTTGAGATGCGCTGTGATGAAAATGACTTTGACTCTTACCTTGAGGAAGATATCCTTGTAGCTTGATAAGGAAGATATCCATAATAACCAAGAATCAAAACCCTAAAACTCACAATTCAATGTACAAAGAAGAACCAGCAGAATCAGTCTTGTTTGATAAACACCTCAAACCAAAAGAAAACCCTAGCTTCACAACCATTGATCCTTTGAACCATGATTCAACAAAACCTGAATTGGTTAACAGAAGAGTAGATGAATGCCATGTCATAGTCATTAAGCCTGATCAAATGATAAGCACACTTATATGAGGAGACGTCTTGATTCAAAGACTATGTATGGTAGGTCCTGCCCTTGAATTCTTGACAAGAAAAACCTACAACCAAATGTTCATCAGAAGATAATAACCTTTTTGCTTGATGGAGAAGAAATCCAAACTGAACATGAACCAAAACCCTAATTCCACAGTCTTCCACACCAAGAAGAAACATAATGATCAGTCTTATTCAACATATACACCTCAAATCAGCTGTAAACCCAAGTTTCATAGATACTAATCTTTTGAACCTCAGGTGCTCTTCTGAAATGCAAAATGTAGGCTATATTAGTGACCTAATGAAAAAATGCGAATGCGACAGCCTAAGCAGGATGAAAGAAATTTAGGAGGGAAAATTTTGGGGTGCAACAGCTGCCCCTATTTAATCTTCTTCAGCCTGAAGGTGAGATTGGCGTTTGCCTTTCGAACTTTCAGGATGGAAGAAGATTAAATACTTAAGGAACCCGGAAATTTTCACCCCGAAGCCAGTCAGGAATTATTATATTTTTTGTATTTTTTTTTTTGTATTTTCTTCTATTTTTTGCTTTTTGGGTAAAAGGTGTTATCGGGGATAAATGTATGCCAAGATAGGGTCAGACACATAGAAGAGAACTTGGTTATCCAGGAACATCTGTCCGGAGTTAGCAGCAAACAGACAACAAGAAAGAAATCAAAAATACATGCTCGGAGTTGGTAGTGAACACCTACGAGAATAATATCAAGGATATACACCTAAGTCGGTAGCAGACATACGGAAGATATCGAAGAAGGAAAAGACCTAACACAACGGACTCGACCGTACATATTGGAGATGGAAGAGACCTAACACAGCGGACTCGACCAAAGATACTGAGGGTAAAAATCCATACTTCAATTGGAGATAATGATCCTGACCTCTGATGGAGGAACATCAATAAATGGGCTTAAGTCTCTGATGATCCAAGGATAACAATCACGACTTCCCGACATGCTTTTCAAATTCATAAATTGTTTAGCCTGCACATGAACTTAATATGATCAACCCTTGAAGATGAGGAAATTCCCTTGCATAATTTCTTGCCCCAATTTGTAGGGCTTTAAAGAGAACTTCCCCGAGAGAACTTTTTGACATTTGTTCCATCAAGATAAACAGCCTAGTGTTGTGAACTTTGGAATACTGCCCTGAACTGACCAGTGTTGGAACAAGTTTCAACCATGCTTGAGTGAATGCCTGTGCATCCTCAAATTCTGAAAAGATTCTCCTCTTAATCAACATATTCTCGAAGAAATTTTTCAAATCTCGACATAACTGCCCCAGTTTGGCTGTTCTTTTGAGGGATTAAATCCTGACTTAAGTGCCTCAGATTGGCTTATGTGATCGGTGGGAATGAGAACTGACTGTTTTTTGGAATGCTGGTTCGCGTTTTGCATTTGTTTTCGCAAAATGTTGCGGTAAGAAAGAGTCGCCACCGTATTTTATTTTATCAAACAAGGAAAGGACAAAAGCACAGAAAAATTCCTTTTTGAGATATTTCTCGGGTTCGGGAGGTAGATTATAGAAAGGGAAGGTGTTAGCATCCTTTCTATCCGTGGTTATCCACGGGCTCTTAGGTACTTGCTCATGTTGTTTTCAAAAGTTTGCTTTTCTTTGTGTTTGTGGGTTTGAAAAGAGTTTTTATTTTGAAGAGAGTGTAAGTGCGAAAAGTTTTGTTTTGTTTTAAAAGGAGCAAGTACTTAAGAACCATCTACCTACTCGAAAAAGGAATTAAACTGTGCTAATGTCCTTTAGACAATGTTATTCCACTATTGAGGAGTAGGTAGCATCGTCGTTGGAGTTTTCAGGTCAATTCGGTTAAGAGACGTGTGGTCACTAAAGCAATGTTAGGACGCCTTAGTGGTAACCCTAATGTCTTAGATCATTTTTTTCGAGGCAACCGTTTCCAGGAAACTTATGATCTTTGGACAAGAGGGCGACCTCTAAAACTTCCTATACTCAATGACCACGTTTGAGGCAACCAAGTGAGGTGTACCCTAAGAGTGACATGTGCAAGTGTGTTACTTCGGTTAATTTTATCTGTACATGTCATGGGTGAGCTATACTGATTTTAGGTTAAAGATTGATCTTGTCATGCATTGCCTATTTATCAAACATCTAACAATTAATATTGTGCGGAAATTAAATTGCGGGAAATTAAATCTAAACTATTACAAGGCGTCGGGTATTTACATCGCCAAAAAAAAACCTTTTAATTTAAATTGCGGAAAATAAAAGAAAGCGATAAATAATGTCCTAATTAAAATTAATTACATACCGGAAGCAATTAAAATATTGGAAATATAGATCGCGTGCGAAAAATTAAGACGACGCATTTTTAGGGTTTTGACCCTTTTTTGAAAGAAATAGATTGTTGTTATTTTTTGAATTAAAAAATTAAATCTAAGTTAATAATTAAATTAATTAATTAATGAAAATATTTTTGGTTTTTTGGTTATTTTAGGAAATAAAATAAAATTGATTAAAATTATTAAAAACCTAATTCTACATTGATTTTAATTTATTGCAAAAATCTGAATGTTAAACCTATTTAAAACTAAGTTAATTAATAAATATTTATTTACAAAATAAAAATAATGAAATTAATAAAAATGATATTTTTTTATGTTTTCTGGTTTTATTAAGAAAAATAAATTGGTTAGTGTGAATAATAATAATAATTAAAAACAATTAAAGAAAGAAAGAAAAATGAAAAGAAAAGAAATTGACCAAATGGGGGGGGGGGGTGGGCCTAGAAAGGAAGTGAGATCAGCAATCTCCAGGCCCAAACGCATTGGCCTTTGTTGACTTCTGTTAATTCCATATGTGCCTGTTGACTAGAGTTCATGGTAGGCACTCAATCTTGGCCATTGGACCTGATTTGAAGCCATCTAGCGCCTGATGGGATGAGGAATATGGTGGACCACGCTCATGATGCTGCATGGAATTTCCTGAAAATAAAATGCAACAAAGTTTTGGGGGACCTGGGATTCGAACCCAGGTCCCATTGCTCATTGGGTAACACACCAACCACTCCACCAACACTTGATAGTTGTTAGGATAATAAACACACAATAATATATTTGAAACAAACAACTATGCCTAAAAATAAAAGAAATATGGCGCGCTGATTTGAACCAGCCAATAGGAAGAGGACGCGTAGTCGTCTTCTTCATAAATCCCTGGTTTTCTTACCTGCGAATTTTTATCTGTGGGAAGATTCGTGGCTGGCTTCCAAAATTCATCTTAGGCCATGTAAATACCAACTAAGACTACCAACGTGTTCGTCTCTCCTCCCTGAACACAACCATGGTCATCGCTTGTCCTAATTATTCCTGCAAAACAAAACCCCAAATGCAAACCTCCAAAACCCTAGATTCGAGACAGGTGATATAGGCTACAAAAACAAAATTATATAATGTAGAAATACTCTAAATGAATCGACTAACATGATAGTGTCAAAATTTTGGCAAAAAGATGCAAGATTCAGAGGTTATCAATTCATGCACAGGGTTGTGTTTAGGACGACTTACAGTGAGTTTGGGGCTGTCTCAGGGCTTGATTATGATTGCTTTAGCTTCGTTGGATGTCAGGCAAGAATACCACGTTGAGCTTTGGCCTCCAATTTGCCTCTAGGGTGGTTTTCAGTTTTCAATTTTCCAAGCTTTTTCTTCAATTTGGTTTTGCCGTTTTTGCAGCTCTTAGGTCATGTCCCTGATGTGTCTAGCTTGTGTGAGTAATAAGGAATGCATTAGGTTAAAATTTTGGGCTTGAATCCATGTATATTGATGAATTGAGATATGATTTGATTCCTCCATTAAAGGCTTTCAAATTCTTTCCAAATCCAAGATTTTGTGCATGATTTGCCTTGGCACGAATTTGATTATGTGTATCATGATAATGAAGACCTGTAATGATCAAAAAATCTTATTCCATCAATTTTTGGATTTTATTTGAATTAATATTGATTTAAAATGAATTAAATCAATAAAAATTAAATAAAATAGAAAAATTAATAATTGGTCAAGAAATTGAAGATAAGACACGTGTGTGGTGTGACAAGATCATATCAAGTGGAAAAAAGTGGGCCCTTTTGTCAAAAATTGGAGTTTTGAGGATAGTTGACCTTTGGCACTTTTTGAAAAAAATCCCAACTTCAACAATGCATAACTTCTTCAATTTTGAACTTTTGGAAGTGTTCTTGGATTTTGTAGAAACCTTTAGATGTTCTCTAACCAACCCTTTTGGTATCATCTCATTTTGACATACCATGCTATAGTTATAAGCTTTGGCAAAAAAGGTGTTTTTGTTGACTTTCAAAAATGACCTATAATGTCCAAATTTGTAACTTCTTGTGAGTGCATTTCTTGATCTTGAGGTGTGAAGATGGATTGTAGGAAATTGCATCCTTTTCAAAACGATCTTTGTATGGGTCCATTTATCATAAAGTATGAGAAAGTTATGCTTGGTCAAAGTTGAGTTAACTTTTCCTGCAAAACCCTAATTTAGCAACTTTTGAATCTTGATGAATCTTAAGCAATCCTTGATGAATCATGATCAACCCTTGATCAAATGATGAATTATCATTAAAAATGAGAATGTTGACAAAAAAATCTTGAAGTTTGACTGTATTTGGGACACAGTTTACCTTTGCCCTAACATAGTCGATTTTTGGACCTCTTGAGCAATTGACTGACCAAACTTTCTCTGCAAGGCTTGAAATTTGACATGGATGAACTTGAAAACATATTAGGACATTGGGGAGAATTTTAGACCATTTGGATGTAAGGACCTTGAAGCAACACAAAACCCTAATTTTGAATTGACTGCCTTAGGAGGTGATTTGACTGTCCAACTCTTGAGCCATCTTGAACAACTTGGAGATGATTCTCGACATGTCTTGAGAAATATGGGAGGGAAAATTTTGGGGTACAACAGTTGCCCCTATTCAATCTTCTTAAACCTGAGGATATAGATTGACGTTCGGGCCTTTCGTGATCCGAAGGTGGAAGATGATTGAACACTAGAGTGCCCAGAAATTTGCACTCGCATGAAATAGAATCAGCATTGTGATGTCGGGAATGGGCTTATAGATGCCATTTGGAGATTGTTGGTAGGTGGTTTTGTCTTTGTTGACGAGTTGTCTCTTTTGACGGGGTGTCTCCTTTGACGGGGTGTCTCCTTTGACGAGTTGTCTCTATTGATGGGTTGTCTCCATTGACAGGTTATCTCCATTGACGGGTTGTATTTATTGACAAGTTGTCTCCATTGACGGGTTATCTCCATTAAAAGGTTGTCTCCATTGACGGGTTGTCTCCATTGACAGGTTGTCTCCATTGACGGGTTGTCTCCATTGACGGGTTGTCTCCATTGACGGGTTGTCTCCATTGACAGGTTGTCTCCATTGACAGGTTGTCTCCATTGACAGGTTGTCTCCATTGACAGGTTGTCTCCATTGACGTGTTGTCTCCATTGACGGGTTGTCTCCATTTACAGGTTGTCTCCATTGACAGGTTGTCTCCATTGACAGGTTGTCTCCATTGACGGGTTTCGCCTTAGAAATTTTTTTAGGAATCGATTTAACTGATTTTGTCTTCATTGACTGGCTTTGCCTCAGAAAAATCTTTAGGAATCGATTTAACTGATTTTGTCTCCATTAACTTGGTTGAGAGTTTAACTACATCCTTCCTGAAAGGTAAAGGTCAATCATATGCAATGCATGATATGGATCAAGCAATGATGTTCTCAACATAAATGAGATTGTATGGTATGATGCATATATGCATGTATCATGATGTATGGACATGTAATGTTTTAGGTGGGGATTTTAATGATAAATTTCGCTGGGGATTCCGCTGATGAACTCCGCTGGGGATGGATTACTGTTGCTGGTGACACTGAATCTGTTGAGGATTGAACTCCTGCTTGGGGAAAAGAAAGAACTTCGCCGGGGATGATCTTATGGTTGCTGGGGAATATCTTTATACTCTGCTGAGGAATATTAAGACCTTCTGGGGATACCAAACCTTTTTAGTGTTGATGGTGGATGAACTCTGCTTGGGGAGAGTATTGCTGATTTGTTCATAACTGCAAGTCTCAGCTGGAAGAGCTACCATTACTACCTTATTCTGCGGGGAGTGAAGGTATCTTAGCCATATTCTTCAGCTTAATGTACCTTGGTACCTGGTGGACAGAGCAACTTGTACAGTTCAGACAATTCTTATTTTCCCCTGTTTCTATTATTACCAGTAATTCATCTTTCGTTTCGCATGTAAATATTTATGATCAACAATTAATGTCAAATGCATATATCAAAAATGAACATTGGACGTTCTTTGAAAAACAAAACAGATAAAGGAAAAATAGCTTGAAATTTCTGAAAATGAATTTGTATTGATTTTGAAGTTTGGCCTGAAAATAGGCGTTTTTGTACAAGAGGCTGACGTCCTAGTAAGAGAACACCGCCGAATAAATAAAATTTATACAATTTGTGAAAAGGAAATAAAACAGCTATGTGAATAATCCCACTGGGTTCCAACTCTGCTATTTGCCTTTATATCTCCAAGCATCTGATCACTTTGCTGCTTAGTTGAAGATGAATTTGATTGATTAGTGTCGTCCGAGGTTGATAGTTGATACCGAAGTCTGGATGTGAGGTGATCCAATGAGACATAGTGTTACGCTTTAATCCCTAAATTTTGGCTGGACTGCCCTTTCGGGTTTTCAGTCCATCGGGATACCCATTTTTGCCCAAGTCGCCTTTTCAGGTTTTCGACTTGTCGGGTGTACAGATTTTTTATTTTCATCCCTTATTTTTGTCCGAACCCTTTTGGTTCGCCGGGAAGCCCTTATTTTTGCCTAGGCCAGTCAACCTTGCGGGTCTTTGATTATGCGTAGTATCTTTTTACTATGTCTGCATTGACGGGGTGAGGAAGGTCGTCACCATCCATGGTGGTTAGAATCATAGCTCCTCCTGAGAAAATGTTCTTAACCACAAATGGCCCTTCATAAGTAGGGGTCCATTTGCCCTTGGGATCCCCTTGAGGTAAGATAATGTGCTTGATTACCAGATCCCCAACTTGATACTCCTGTCGTCTAACTTTCTTGTTAAATGCCTTGATCATCCGTAATTGATACGTTTAACCATGACAAATAGCAGTAAGTCTCTTTTCGTCAATTAGGTTCAGCTGATCAAGCCGGGTCTGAATCTAGTCGTCTTCGCTTAAACCTGCATCCTTCATGATCCGAAGAGAGGGTATCTGAACTTCAATAGGCAAGACTGCCTCCATGCCATAAACTAAGGAATAGGGTGTTGCCCCTGTTGACGTCTGTGCTGAGGTACGGTATCCGTGAAGAGCAAATGGTAACATCTTGTTCCAGTCTTTGTATGTCACTGTCATCTTCTGCACAATCTTCTTAATGTTCTTATTTGCCGCTTCGACAGCCCCATTCATCTTCGGCCGATAGGGAGTAGAGTTATAATGCTGTATCTTGAATTGCTCGCAGAGCTCAATTATTATCTCGTTTTTAAGATTAGTACCATTGTCTGTAATGATCCTCTCTGGTACACCGTATCGATAGATCAGATTGTGCCGAATAAACCGTGCCACGACGTTCTTGGTTACAGTAGCAAAGGAAGCTGCTTCAACCCACTTCATAAAATAATCAATAGCTACCAGGATGAAACGATTCCCGTTGGATGCCATAGATCTGATCTCGCCGATCATATCAATGCCCCACATTGCAAAAGGCCAAGGTGTCGTCAAGATGTTCAGAGGAACTGGAGGTATGTGCACCTTATCAGCATAGACCTGGCACTTGTGACATGTCCGAGAATGCTGATAACAGTCGGCTTCCATCATGGACCAATAATATCCTGCCCGGAGGATTTTCTTCGCCATGGTATGTCCACTGGAATGGGTTCCGAAAGTACCTTAATGCAGCTCTGCCATGATCCTTTCTGCTTCAATCTTATCCACACAACACAGTAAGGTTGAATCATGGTTACGCTTGTAAAGAATGCCATTGCTGATGAAGAACTTCGCCGCGAACCTCCTCAGAAACTTCTTGTCATTAACAGATGCACCCTCGGGGTATTCTTGAGCTTCAAGGTACCTCTTCACCTCATGATACCAGGGTTTTCCTGTTACTTCTTCAGTCTCAAGATCACATCAATGTGCAGGTTCGTCCAATCTTTCAATGATAATTCGGGGAGCCTCGTTGTCCCAATTGACCTTGAACATATAATACATCGTAGCCAACGCGCCCGCCAACTGATTCTCCTCTCTAGGGAAGTGTTCAAAGGTTATCTCCTTGAAATGGGGAAGCAATGTCAACACGTACTCCTTGTAAGGAATAAGATTTGGCTGTTTCTTATCCCACTCGCCTTTGATCTGACTGATCACGAGAGTGGAATCTCCGAAGACACTTAGAAACTTAATCCTTAGGTCAATTGCTGCTCGAAGACCCATAATGCATGCTTCATACTCCGCCATGTTGTTGGTGCAGTTGAAACATAGTCGGGCGGTAAATGGAGTATGAGAGCCTTTAGGAGATATGATCACAGCGCCAATGCCATTACCCAAAGCGTTCGAAGCTCCATCAAAGTACATAGACCATCGGGATCCTTCCTCAGGCCCTTCGTCCGGTCCAGGTGTCTCACAATCAGTTACTAACATGATATTCTCGTCCGGAAATTCAAAGTTCATAGACTGGTAATCATCCACTGCCTGATGTGCCAAATGGTCTGCCAACACACTTCCCTTGATTGCCTTTTGGGTCGTATATTAGATGTCATACTCAGTCAATATCATCTGCCATCTTGCTATTCTTCCGGACAAGGCAGCCTTTTCGAAGATATACTTGATTGGATCCATCTTTGATATCAACAGAGTAGCGTGAGTCAACATATACTGGCCCAGCCGACGAGCAGCCCATGCCAAAGCGTAACAAGTTTTCTCGAGCAGTGAGTATCGGGTCTCAAAGTCGGTAAACTTTTTTCTAAGGTAATAAATAGCATGCTCTTTTCGGCCAGACTCGTCATGCTGCCCCAGCACATACCCCATTGAGTTGTCAAGTACTGTCAAGTATAAGATCAAAGGTCTCCCTTCAACTGGTGGCATCAGGATGGGTGGCTCTTGGAGATACTCTTTAATCCTTTCGAAAGCGGCCTGACATTCATCGTTCTAACGTACTACTTGATCTTTCTTCAGCAGCTTGAAGATCAGCTCACAAGTAGCAGTTAGGTGCGAGATGAATCGGGCAATATAATTCAGTCGTCCCAGAAAGCCTCTGACTTCTTTCTCTGTTTCGGGAGATGGCATCTCTTGTATGGCTTTCACTTTTGCAGGGTCAACTTGAATACCTTTGTCGCTCACGACAAAGCCTAGTAGCATACCAGACCTCACCCCGAAGGTGCACTTGTTTTGGTTTAACCTCAGCTTGTACAACTTCAGCCTGTCAAACAGCTTCTGTAGATGGTCAAGGTGTTCTTCCTCAGTTTGGGACCTTGCAATCATATCGTCGACGTATACTTCAATCTCATGATGGATCATGTCATGAAACAAAGCAACCATGGCACGCTGGTATGTTGCCCCAGCATTTTTCAACCCAAAAGGCATGACCTTGTAGCAAAAAGTACCCCACTGAGTAACAAAGGTCGTCTTTTCCATGTCTTCGGGAGCCATCGTGATCTGATTATAACCGGAGAAACCATCCATAAAGGAGAAGACTTTATGCTTAGCAGTATTGTCAACCAGAACGTCGATGTAAGGTAGAGGGAAGTCATACTTAGGGCTTGCCCTATTCAAATCCTTGTAGTCAACACACATTCAGACCTTACCATCTTTCTTCGGCACTGGAACCACATTGGACACCCACTGAGGGTAAGAAGTAACTGCTAGAAAACCGGTGTCAAACTGTTTCATAACTTCAGCCTTGATTTTCTCAGACATCTCTGGGCGCATACGGCGAACCTTCTGTTTTACTGAAGGACAGTCTTCCTTGGTAGGCAGGCGATGAACCACAATGTCAATATCCAAACCAGGCATATCTTCATAAGACCAGGCAAAGATTTCAACATAGTCACGCAGCATCTGAATCAACCGTTGCTTCACACTAAGCTCCAGATTTGCACCGATCTTGACCTTTTTCTTATCTGTCTCAGTACCCAGATTCACTGTTTCCACCGGCTCTTCGTGTGGCTGAATAACCCTCTCTTCTTGGAGTAGCAGTCTTGCAATTTCACCAGGCACTTCGCAATCATCTTCACCCTCGTCTTCGGCTAAGTTGACCGGATTTTCGAAGTCATAACCGACAGTAGCAGAATCGTTACCAGTGAGATCCAGAGTGGATGTGGACCTGTATATGTGAGTGTGTGTAAAATAGCTGTTTTGCAATATATAATAAAGAAAAACAAGGAGCGAAAAATTTGAAATTCAAGAACGTCCAATGCTTTTATTATGATATATGAAGATGACACACAAAAGCCCTCACAAATGAAGCCACGGTGCCCCGGGTAAGACACCGGGCCATAAAGTTTAAGACATTGTCTATTACAAATTCAAAACAAAAGTTTCATTACTGGGTAACAAAAGTAATAGGGATGAAGTCCTTTGCTGTCCAGTTGCTTGGTCCACCGTCGGTCGTAGGATAGATCCAGCTGTCGAACTCAGACTCTTCCATGTCATCTTAAATGGCATTCACTCCCGAGTTGCTGATGAACACGGGAGGTCTTTCGATTCATGCATTTCGAACAGCTCTTTGAGCTTCTGCAGTGAAACCCAAACCAAACTTATTAGTCTTTGGTGTAAAATAAGGAAGTCGGCCCCAATTTGCACACTCACCCTTCTCAATAACAGCCCGGGCATCTTTTAAGGAAGCCATTTTCATAGGAGAATTTTCAACCACAGTCTCAGCCGATGTCAGTGTCTGGGGAACCTCTTCAAAGTGCTGAAATGGGGTCTCAATGAACTCCTCATCCATCTCTACGTATCGGAAAGAGTTGAGGTGGCTGACCATGTACTCCTCCTCTCCCTATACTGTCACAATCTTCCCTTTGACCGGGTACTTCAGCTTCTGGTGAAGCGTTGAGGTTACGGCCCCGGCTTTATGGATCCATGGACGACCCAGCAAACAAGAGTAGGATGGCTGAATGTCCATCACATAGAACGTAGAATTGAAGACCTGAGAACCAACCTTGATCGGGATATCAACCTCTCCATGTACCATCCTTTTAGACCCATCAAAGGCCCTGACGACAATGTTACTTGGTTTCAGCTCTAACCCCTCACAATCCAACCGGTCTAGAGCTTTTTTAGGCAATACGTTCAATGAGGAGCCAGTATCTACCAATACATGACCAAGAGTGGTTCCACTGCATTCAATGGAGACATGCAGGGCATCCTTGTGATTCTTCCATTTAGTGGTCAAGTCGGCATCAGTGAAACCCAACCCATTATCAGCAGTCAAATTAGCCACATAATCTGTAAACTGATCAGCCGATGTCTCTTGTGGTACGTGGGCAGTCTTCAAAAAGGTAATCAGAGCCTTGGCATGGGCCTCTGAGCACAACAATAGTGACAACATAGAAATCTTAGATGGGGTTTGCCCCAGCTGTTCAACTACATTATAGTCACTCTTTTTAATAATCTTCAATGTCTCTTCCATCTCCTGTTTGGAAGCTTCAACAGTAATTGTCTTCGGTGCCTCTGTCTGGGCAGGCACATCAGTGGTGATCCCTTTGCCCCGAGCGTCAAATGACTCGGCGACAGGGGTAAGAATAGGAACTTGATCAGGAATAGTGGCGGGTACACTGGCAGGTGTAATAACAACAGGTCTTCGGGCTGTTGGTGGAGCAATATCAGGTGAGAAAAGTCTTCCGCTGTGGGTGACTTTAGCAGGTCTAGTAATGTTGCTGATGTCAGTATCAGCATCCAACTCTTGCTTAACTCCATGAAAATAAACATCAGCCCCATAGTGCCAAGGGACAGCTTTATCATAGGTATAGGGGATGGGCCCCGGAACAGTGATGATCACAGGTGTGATTCTTGGAACATATGTAATTCTAATAGGCTTCCTCGAGGGAGCCTTGGAAGAATTGTTGAAAATGGTAATGATGGCAACTTCTTCAGAAGGAACTAAGGGAACAACAGTCTTCTCAAACAGAATCTCTTTACTATCCATCAGGCGCTGGACACCTGACTTCAAAAGCGGACAACCATTTGGGCGGGCAGAACACATACAACAACCTTCGTTACAGCCCGGAAATAAACCGGCTAGCAAAAGGTTCTTCTTGACAGTCATCAGAGGGGTAACAATGTCATCCACAGAAACTACAAACAAGTCTTCCTTTATAGCATTCACTCCATGCTTGGGCATGGGAGCAGTCACAACATTAGGCCTCTCGGGCGCCTCGAACTCAATCTTCTTCGCATCAATTAAGTCTTGTATCTTATTTTTCAGACTCCAACAATCATCTGTATTATGCCCCGGGCTATCAGAGTGATAAGCACAGCGGGCGTTAGGGTTATACCTTGGTGAAGTTGTATTTAAATTCTTTGGGGCTTCCCTTAGAGTCACCAGATTAGTCTTCAGCAACTGTGGCAGAATATGAGATAAGGTCATGCTGAGATGAGTGATTGCCTCTTAGGTCTCTCGTCCTTTTGTTGATTTTTGTACTGAGGAGCACCAACAGGTTTTGAAATAACAACCGCATTGACAGCTTGGCGGTGTTCAGGTCTATTCTGTCTTCTTGCACTGTAGACAACACTGGACTCTTTCTTAAACGACTTCTTCTCGGTGCTTGATGAATCACCCTTCTGTATCTTCCCAACCTTAATACCAGCCTCAATCCTCTCACCAGTCAAAATAATATCTGTATATCCAGAGGAAGAGCTTCCAATCAAGTGGTTGAAAAATGGACCAGACAGGGTCCCCAAAAACATGTCAACAAGTTCCCGATCAGCTAAGGGTGGTTGTACCCTACCGACGAGGTCCCTCAACTTTTGAGCATAATCTTTGAATCCTTCACCCGTTCCCATTGACATACCATGGAGTTGGGTACGCGTAGGAGCGAGGTCGGAGTTGTACTGATATTTCCTGTAGAATGCAGTAGCCAAATCTTCCCAACTGCGGATACTGGCTCCATCCAACTGATAGAACCACTCAAGCTGAGTCCCTGAGAGACTGTCTTGAAAGAAATGGATCCATAGGTTCCTATCAGCTGTGTACGGCTGAATCTTCCTCACATATGAATGGAGGTGCAGCTTCGGATAAGAAACTCTGTCATACTTAGCAAAGGCTGGTGCCTTGAATTTGTGGGGAATGACTACCCCAGATAACAGACCTAGATCACCAAAATCCAGACCAGGCACTTTTTGGACTTCCATAGCACTCAACTGGTCTTCTAGTTGCTTGTATCTATCCTCGACAGGAGGATACTATTCTTCATCATAGTTTGTCTCGTTGTTGGAGACCACAGGGCTAGGAGCCCTCCTTTCTTGTGGACTATCTTTCCCTCCAGATGAGGTGGTCAGATCAACTTCATTCTGCAGCCTATTTCCAAACCTGTGCCCTGTGTTAAACAGGATGGTCCTCTTCTTCTTCTTCTTCTTCTCTTTCAAAATCAAGGTCTTCAGGTCCTGCTGACCCTTAGCTAGACTCATGAACAACTCTTGAAATTGGGAATTCTGGGCATGGAGGGCCTTGATAGCTTGCTCGGTTGAAGGTTCAGCAGACATGATGAGTGCTGAAATAAACAGCGAAGAAAATAAGAGACCTATAAGGGGTACCTGTTTATGAAGTGCATGGGATGAAATGCGTATGATTTATGATTTCAAAGACAATTTAGAGATTCAAATTTGTAAACAAGAAAGGAAAAACACTTTATTAGATTTAAACCTCAAAATTTAAATTGTTCAACAAATTGCCCTTAAGGCGTTACAAGAATGGAAATACTGAAAAGTAAACAAAAATTGGAAAGGAAATCATCAAAGGTCCATCAATGCTCCCATGGTCTCTTCTTATCAGTGCGGACATAGTCGTTGAGAATTTGCTCGTTCTCTAACTGCCTAGTCAGCTTCTGGATCTTCTTCTCTTGTTCATTGAACTTATCTCAGTAAGAATCTCGTTCCTCCCTCAATTGCATCCAAGATCTCTTCAGTGCCCCAATGTCAGTGGGCATATAAGGGTGGAGAATGGTTGGAAGAACCCCTTCTTCATTAGCAACTTCAAGAGTGACAGGCCAGACAACTTCATATGGCATACCCAGCTTTTGTGCGCGGATACGGACCCATCTGAGATATGGCTCCATTGGCAGAGAAGTCTTTGGGCCCAACTCATGTGGATCAGATTTGTGAACTCCTTCCCAAGCCCTTATGAATCTGCGACGCTGCTCGTCGCTATCCCCTTGAAAATCAAAGATGATATGAGGCATTAGCATCTCATGAGGTCCTTTTCTTCTGGCTCTTCCAAACTGACGGAGAGCTAAGCATGTGTTGTAAGAAATTCCTCCATGGGTTCCTATCAATGGAACATTAGGATACTCTCCACAGCGATCAATGATAGTCACCTCGTCCATACCTTTGATAGTCCAAATGATGTCATTATGAGAGAGAGACATCACCCTATAAGCCCAACATATTCCTTCTTTGTTCTTCAGTGCTGACTTAGGGAGGTGCGAAATAAACCACCTTGACAATAAAGGAGCACAGAACATCAAAGTTCCCCGCTTTCGGGCAGTAAGAGCATAGAGCTGATGAAGAATGTCAACCAAGAGAGTGGGTACAGGGTTCTGAGAAATGAAGATCTTTATGGCATTCACATCAACAAAAGTGTCAGGATTCAGAAACAATACCATGCCATAAATCAGAAGAGCCAGAATATCCTCGAACGCCTTAAAGTCTAGGCTATCCCAGAAGTAGTTAGCCTTGCCAACCAAGAACTTAGTCAGAAATCCTTTTGCTCCACTCCTAGTCTCCCAATTAGCCATTACCTCCTCTTTAGTCAAATGAAGGACTGCAGCAATTTCTTCGAGCCTAAGGGTCTTCTCCCAACCAGTAAATGGGGTTTGCTCCAGAACAGAGATACCGAGCAGCTCAGAGAACTCTTCTAGGGTAGGAACCAGCTGGAAGTCCTGGAAAGTAAAACAATGGTACATCGGATCATAGAATTGGACCAGGACACTCATCATCTGCTCGTCCAATTTGGAGGTGACCAAACTGAGAAGAGAACCATGCCTCCCGATGAAGGAAGTAGTGTCAGGCATCTTGGAAACCAACTCTTTAAGCAAGGTACGGACTTGGGCAAAGTTGATCCGGATAGTATTCTTACGCATGGGCATCATGATGACCTACAAAACAGAGCAAAGATGAAACCCTCTTGTCTTTGAAATAGGTTAGTCCAATGCAAGATGCATGCAATGTTATGATGTCATGATGTCATGATAGTAAGCACACCACAAGTATCCACAAACAACAAACATGGTAAAGGCACACAGAGAGCCCTTAGATTTCAGGCTGGCAAGGAGCTTAGGTACTACCCTCTTTCAGTTTAGTTGGTTTAAACCTGTCCTAAAAATAGTAACCGGGTTCTAGAGGATCTCAATATCACTGACTACCCTCAATCGGTCATAATTCCAGTTTAGCAACCTTTTCTTGCGGCCGGAATCATCACGAGAGTTTAGTCTCAATGAGTGTAGCATACTGCTACTGTTCTTTGGCTAAGTTGGTCAATTTAAGGTTCTAAGGTCAGTTGGTGCTTAATGACCCCTTAGAAGACCCATATTCTCCTCGTTCCAACACAAGGGATATCGGTACAGACTAAAGTACGACACCAACGTAGCTACTGCTTCAACCGTGTCGGTCTATGTCGGACAGTTCCCTCACAGTTTATTGCTACTTACCTAAAGGGTACCCCCAGATCCGGGTTAGGATCTATAGAAACTCCGATACAAGCCCACAAAATTAAAGCATACAAAGCATACAATTGAAAACACAATGATCTAATCCTAAGGTACACCTCACTTATAATATCCCCAGCAGAGTCGCCAGTTCTGTGATCAGTGGGAATGAGAACTGACTGTTTTGGAATGCTGGTTCGCGTTTTGCGTTTGTTTTCGCAAAATTTCGCGGTAAGCAAGAGTCGCCTCCGTCTTTTATTTTATCCAACAAGGAAAGGAAAAAAGCACAGAAAAATTCCTTTTTGAGATATTTCTCGGGTTCGGGAGGTAGATTATAGAAAGGGAAGGTGTTAGAACCCTTTTTATCCGTGGTTATCCATGGGCTCTTAGGTACTTGCTCATGGTGTTTTCAAAAGTTTGCTTTTCTTTGTGTTTGTGGGTTTGAAAAGAGTTTTTGTTTTGAAGAGAGTGTAAGTGCGAAAAGTTTTGTTTTGTTTTAAAAGGAGCAAGAACTTAAGAACCATCTACCTACTCGAAAAAAGGAATTAAATTGTGCTAATGTCCTTTAGACAATGTTATTCCACGATTGAGGAGTAGGTAGCATCGTCTTTGGAGTTTTCGGGTCAATTCGGTTAAGGGACGTGTGGTCACTAAAGCAATGTTAGGACGCCTTAGTGGTAACCCTAATGTCTTAGATCATTTTTTTCGAGGCAACCGTTTCGAGGAAACTTATGATCTTGGGACAAGAGGGCGACCTCTAAAACTTCCTATACTCAATGACCACGTTCGAGGCAACCAAGTGAGGTGTACCCTAAGAGTGGCATGTGCAAGTGTGTTACTTCGGTTAATTTTATCTGTACATGTCATGGGTGAGCTATACTAATTTTAGGTTAAAGATTGATCTTGTCATGCATTGCCTATTTATCAAACATCTAACAGTTAATATTGCGCGGAAATTAAATTGCGGGAAATTCAATCTAAACTATTACAAGGCGTCGGGTATTTACATCGCCAAAAATAAACCCTTTAATTTAAATTGCGGAAAATAAAAGAAAGCGATAAATAATGTCCTAATTAAAAGTTATTACATACCGGAAGTAATTACAATATTGGAAATATAGACCGCGGGCGAAAAATTAAGACGACGCATTTTTAGGGTTTTGACCCTTTTTTGAATGAAAATATTTTTGGTTTTTTTGGTTATTTTAGGAAATAAAATAAAATAGATTAAAATTATTAAAAACCTAATTCTACATTGATTTTAATTTATTGCAAAAATATGAATGTTAAACCTATTTAAAACTAAGTTAATTAATAAATATTTATTTACAAAATAAAATAATGAAATTAATAAAAATGATATTTTTTATGTTTTCTGGTTTTATTAAGAAAAATAAATTGGTTAGTGTGAATAATAATAATAATTAAAAACAATTAAATAAAGAAAGAAAAATGAAAAGAAAAGAAATTGACCAAATGGGGGGGGGGGGGGGGGGGCGTTGGCCCTAGAAAGGAAGTGAGATCAGCAATCTCCAGGCCCAAACGCATTGGCCTTTGTTGACTTCTGTTAATTCCATATGCGCCTATTGACTAGAGTTCATGGTAGGCACTCAATCTTGGCCATTAGACCTGATTTGAAGCCATCTGGCGCCTGCTGGGATGAGGAATATGGTGGACCACACTCATGATGCTGCATGGAATTGCCTGAAAATAAAATGCAACAAAGTTTTGGGGGACCTGGGATTCGAACCCATGTCCCATTGCTCATTGGCCAATGCACCAACCACACCACCAACGCTTGATAGTTGTTAGGATAATAAACACACAATAATATATTTGAAACAAACAACTATGCCTGAAAAAAAAAATATGGCGCGCTGATTTGAACCAGCCAATAGGAAGAGGACGCGTAGTCTTCTTCTTCATAAATCCTTGGTTTTCTTACCTGCGGATTTTTATCCGCAGGAAGATTAGTGGCTTGCTTCCAAAATTCATCCTAGGCCATGTAAATACCAACTAAGACTACCAACGTGTTCGTCTCTCCTCCCTAAACACAACCATAGTCATCACTTGTCCTAATTATTCATGCAAAACAAAACCCCAAATGCAAACCTCCAAAACCCTAGATTCGGGCAAGGTGATATAGGCTACAAAAACAAAATTAAATAATGCAGAAATACTCTAAATGAATCGACTAACATGATAGTGTCAAAATTTTGGCAAAAAGATACAAGATTCAGAGGTTATGAATTCGTGCACAGGGTCGTGTTTAGGATGACTTAGAGTGAGTTTGGGGCTGTCTCAGGGCTTGATTATGATTTCTTTAGCTTCGTTGGATGTCAGGCAAGAACACCACGTTGAGCTTTGGCCTCCAATTTGCCTCTAGGGTGGATTTCAGTTTTCAATTTTCCAAGCTTTTTCTCCAATTTGGTTTTTCCGTTTTTGCATCTCTTAGGTCGTGTCCCTGATGTGTCTAGCTTGTATGAGTAATAAGTAATGCATTAGGTTAAAAGTTTGGGCTTGAATCCATGTATATTGATGAATTGAGATATGATTTGATTCCTCCATTAAAGGCTTTCAAATTCTTTCCAAATCCAATATTTTGTGCATTATTTGCCTTGGCATGAATTTGATCATGTGTATCATGATAATGAAGACCTGTAATGATCAAAAAATCTTATTCCATCAATTTTTGGATTTTATTTGAATTAATATTGATTTAAAATGAATTAAATCAAATAAAATTAAATAAAATAGAAAAATTAATAATTGGTCATGAAATTGAATATAGGACACTTGTGTGGTGTGACAAGATCATATCAAGTGGAAAACAGTGGGCCCTTTTGTCAAAAATTGGAGTTTTGAGGATAGCTGACTTTTGGCACTTTTGGAAGAATTCCCAACTTCTACAATGCATAACTTCTTCAATTTTGAACTTTTGGAAGTGTTCTTGGACTTTTTAGAAACCTTGAGATGTCCTATAACCAACCCTTTTGGTCTCACCTCATTATGATATTCCATTCTCAAGTTATAAGCTTTGGCAAAAAAGGTGTTTTTGTTGACTTTCAAAAATGACCTATAATGTCCAAATTTGTAACTTTTTGTGAGTGCATTTCTTGATCTTGGGGTGTGAAGATGGATTTGTAGGAAATTACATCCTCTTAAAAATGAGCTTTGGATGGGTCATTTCGCATAAAGTATGAGAAAGTTATGCTTGGTCAAAGTTGAGTTGACTTTTCCTACAAAACCCTAATTTAACAACTTTTGAATCTTGATGAATCTTGTGCAATCCTTGATGAATCATGATCAACCCTTGATAAAATGATGAATTATCCTTCAAAATGTGAATGTTGACAAAAAATCTTGAAGTTTGACTATATTTGGGACACAATTGACTTTTTCCCTAACACAATCGATTTTTGGACCTCTTGAGCAATTGACTGACCAAACTTTCTCTGCAAGGCTTGAAATTTGACATGGATGAACTTGAGAACATATTATGACATTGGGGAGCATTTGAGACCATTTGGATGTAAGGACCTTGAAGAAACACAAAACCCTAATTTTGAATTGAATGCCTTGGGAGGTGATTTGACTGTCCAACTCTTGAGCCATCTTGAACAACTTGGAGATGATTCTTGACATGTCTTGAGAAATATGGGAGGGAAAATTTTGGGGTACAACAACTGAAAACTTACTCAATAGAGTACCCAACATGCTCTTTATGCCCCTTAGGGTAGTTAAACTTTGAGATACCTCTATTTCTGCTCAACAAAGTGTTATCACTGAAAATAACTTTCCCCTACTCAATAGAGTCTCGACAAAAAATTTCTTCATCTCATGCTTACGGAGAAACGAGAAGCTCGCGGAGTTATGAAAACATCACAACCTTTGAGTGGCTGACTTACATCTTAAAAGTAGGTTAGTAAACGATTGTGCTTCTCAACTTGAACTGCTTCGTTCTCCAAACGGATACTTGAAGAGATACATCCCTCGGGACCAACTGACAGTAATGCACCGATGCTCGATAGAGACTCTGGGCAATCAAACATTTGCAATCTGCTTCAAATCATTTCTCAAATTGGTATTCTTTTACTCAACAGTCAATAGAAGGTCTTCCCCAGATTAAGACCATTCTCACAAATGATTTACCTTTCAACACATCCTGAAGCAATTTGTCCATTGGGATAATCAAACTTTCATATGATGCTCATTATGCAAACTTACTTGATGTTTAAGCACTTATTCATATGCAAATAATGTTTGTTCTAAGAATGATAATTATAATTCAAAGCTCATGTTTGCCTTGAAGTTTAAAAAAAAATTCGAAAAGATTAAACATCAAAATTTTTGTACAAAAGAAATTAAAAAGGTGGTGTGATACCAACTCAAAAGTTTTAGCAAGCCTCCTAGGAGTCAGATTATCGTACTCTCGTTACACTGTGCTTTTGAATTAACCCATGCTTCAGTTATGGATTTTAAGGGTTGTAACGTGGCCAGGTTCACAGTTTTAGAAAAAAGGATTTAAGGCTCAAAATATTTGGTGCCCACCCCCTTCATGATGTTCTCCAGTCCTAAATTCAGTTAACATGACACGGACATTCATCTCTCAAGAGGAGTTTTGGAATGATTGAGGAATCACTAAGGTTTCTTAGACATGACATTCACTCACCTCTTTCTTTCTTGGTGTATGATCACACGACTTTTTTCTTTGCTGAGGATTTTCAATTCGTAATCCTTTTTTGCTTTTCGCAATTTTTGTTTTCCCTAAATTTTGCCTGGACAATTTTTCCGAATTTTACTTTGAAGTCCAGAGGGATGCCCTGACTCTTGCCTAAGCGACTTGTTTTTCAATTTCCGACTTAACAGGGATTTTTGTCTCTTTTTTATTTTCGATCATTTTGAACAAATCGTGAGATCCTGAGACTTTCGGCTTGTTGGAAGTTTAGTGACTGCCTGAGTCTTTGGTAGATGACGGATAACCATTATTGTATCATCATCTGTTGACTTTCTAATGTGCAAGAGATACCCCTTGGGATATCCTTTCTCTTTGATGCACGCTGCTGACAGATAAGGCTTAACCATTGTGGTTTTGACTTTCCTCGGCCTTTTGATGGATAACCATTATTGTATCCTTAGATGCGCACTACTGATGAGTTTTGAATGCCCAATCAGATTAACTGAAAACTAACTTACCCTGGGTTAAATGTGAGGGTTTTTTCTGACAAGAAAAGAAACTCCTACTTCAAGGCTCAAAAGGGGTTAATGAGGGTTTCATTCCCTTATATCTCCGATGTTTGGGAATTCAAAACAATGTTTGTACATCGTTAGCAAGGTTTTTATTCAAAAGCACACCATTTGAAATTTTTGGCATATTACTCATCATTCTCCCTCCAGAGGTATTTTACTTTTTTTATGACAAGAGTTAGGTATCAAAAATCATAGTGAAACATTTATGAATGAGTACAAATGGATTGATTCAAGACAAACATATTCAATGCATTATGATTAATATTAAAAAATAAGCAAGTTTTGCATACAAGAAAGTACTGAAACAAAACAAGAAAGATTACAAATGAGAATGCAAATATAATTTGAAAATGCCATGTTGAGGAGACTAGTCTCCGTATGGACTTGTTGCTTCAAACGATGGTCTGGAAGTCTTGACATTCACCGAGTCAAAGGAGACTTCAACTCTGACTGGCTGGCCCGAAATTGATAGTCTTTGCATCGAGCAAGCCTCACACTTCATCTTTGAATGGTTTACAACCTTCAACTGAGTGGCTAAGTTCCCTAAAATGGTAATCACATCGAATTACCTCACCATATGTGATGAATTATTTATCAAGCGAACTTATATAAACTACATCGCAAAGTATCTTCTATGCCAGAGAAGAAATGCCAACCATGTTCTACTACACATAAGAGAAATCCAGCCGCTGAATTCCGGAGCGTCTCCTACTACACAAAAGAAGCATCGTCTTCTATTACATAGAAGAAACATCCAACAACCATACCAAAGGATCTTCTACTACACAAAATAAAGTAAACTTCATCTCCTACTTCACCAGAGAAAAGTTTTAGCAACCGAATTACGGAGAATCTCCTACTTCACAAAAGAATCTCTGTCTTCTACTACGCAGAAGAAAAATTCAGAAATTGTACCAAAGAAATCTTCTACTACATAGAAGAAACTAAACTCTGAATGTAGAATTCGTCCTTTGAGGTATTTTCTTTTTACACGGAAGCAGATGTCCAAGATCTCGATATCTGATACTTCTTCGCCACAGAAGCATCACCCTATCTTCTACTTACACATAAGAAGCATTCAGCTGGGGAAAAAGAGCCTTAAACAGTTTTCCAAACATGGACTGAACCTTGGAAAAGAAGCCAGACAAGTACCAAACTTCATACTTCAACCCCTTGCAGTATTTCATATCATAACCAAGTGCCCCAGAATGGGAGACACATCTAGCATTTGCATCGAAATTAGAGGAGAAACTTGTTGGAGGATGACCCAAAGCATGAAGCTTTATCAACTGAGCTTCTAACACACGAGGAAGTAAATGGATACAAGGTATAAAGATTGTATTAAACTGTTTCTCAAGCTTCTTTTGTCTTTGCTGATAAGCTTTGCCCCATGGGTTCACTTGGAGACCATAAACTGGCTGCTGATGAGAAAATATGTGAACACGAAGTTCTGGATGAGACCTACAATATATCTCTTGATCTGAAAAAATATCCCCCAGGATGGGGATGAACGACAACACCTGTTGCAACAACGTATACATGATCACTCTTCTTTACTGACATTGTCTTCAAAACTTCCATACCCGACTCAACTGAGTCTTCAATCGGCTATTTTTCCCCTTTTAAGGATTTTCTGACCATGGGCCAAGACCTACATGTCCATGATAAACAACCCTATTTGATTTTTTAATCTCATCGAACTCCCCACAAAGTTGTTTCATAACTTGAATCTGATCACAGAGCGGCAAGAAGTCAAGATTCACAATTCTAAAGAGAAAATATTGGGCCTGAAAAAGAATTCCCCATCCTGAGTACCTGTTATGAATGCATGAAGATGCATGAGGTGAATGAGTGGATGCAATTCCATGTTCAATAATTTTCAAGGAACTCACATACTTTTAATTTCAATTTTGATCCAGTAAGAGATGGACAAACACCACATAATGTTCATAAGCACGACTCCTTGGAAATAGGAAGAACATGTGTGTTAACTTTTTCATGCATACATTTCTTTTACACATTTCTTTTGTAAAAGTTAAATATGCTTTGATAAGTTCAAAACCATAGGCTTAAAAGTTCATCATAGAAAATGTACAATCCTTTGGATAACTGTTGTATAAACCTGCTGAATAATCTGGATATCACAGGATCAAAGGTTCGGCCCCAATTTCAGAACACAACGGAACCAAGTACCATGCATAACCTTTGTAAAATCTCTGGCCAAGGTGAATATATCAAGATCAAATGTCCAGAACATAACCAAATAACCATAGTCATCAATAGAACAATATGGTCACCATCAGAACAAATAGTCACCATCTGCACATGTAAGAGAAATTCCCGCTCCGCTCATGGGTGAAACTAGGTCAAGGTAAGCAAAGGTAACTCAAAATCACGGGTTTTCTTGAGAGTACTATCATCGTACACCTACGTGATAATGATAGCACCTCATTAAAACCTCATCTGAGTGTGAACGACACAATCGTCTAGGGTAATCTACATCCCCTATTCGTTGTGTTCCAGTCTATTCCTAGTGCTCCCGTTGTTTTCACTTGTCCTGGTTATTTGGCCTTTTACCTCTTGTAACACCCGCCCAACATGGAAACAAATCCAGCACAACAGATAACCAATATGGAAAGCAATAAAATGCATGCACAAACATATGCAAGCAGTGTATATAAATCTATAAATAACTGGAAATAAATAAACACCCAAAGAAGTAAACAAACAAGAGCTAGGATCGGCTCCGGGATGGACGAGCAATAGGTCAATTAATCCCCAGTGAAGTCGCCAGCTGAAACAACCGACGGAATAATTAACTGATAATGAAATCAATGAAGTCGCCACCGAATGTATTTTATCCCACCGAAAGGGAAAGGTAAACATCGAGAAAACCTGAGACGGGTGAAATCACAATCATACGACCTAGATATTGGGTAAGGGAGTTTGTTACGCGAGGGGAAGTTATTATCACCCCACACGTCTGTAGAGTTAGAACATAGTTTGATTCTACAACCCTCATAATATTTTTGATGATAACAAACACAAAGAACAAATATGCACTCTAAAATTGTGTTTTATGTTGTACATAAGTTCTGACTAAAACGACATCAGAAGTTAAGCCACAGAAGCACTCAAGCTAAGTAATCAGAATGTTCTGAAGTATGATGATCAGAATCTACGCCAAAGAGAAAGATATTTTGATTTTGAACGGAAGTCCAACACTCTAACTGAACCTTATGTTTTTGACTTCCCAAGTTCTGAAGTAAAGCAGCATGCAAGATTCCTAAGTTCTGAAGTGTTACTTTTCCATTAAGGCAGTATTATGTGCAACGACTTCATTCAGACAAGGATCTTCTCATTATGGAAAGTGCATTAAGTGACCATTATCATGTTTCCATTTGGACAAATTTGTCACACCTATATAAACAAGATCAAAGGGTAAATCGTTAACGATTTAACATGACTGCTCCATACAATCTCCAAAAGGCTGCAAAAATTCATATTCATTCTACATTCAATTTATGTAATACATAACAGTAGTGATACAATTTTTGTAAAAAAAAACAAACATTACATAGTAAACCTTTTCTTTTGATTAAGTCATTTTCCTTGAGATAAACCGGTTTGTGGTTGTACTCAAGAAGACTTTGGCAGTTGTCAAAGTAAAATTGTAATCAGTTTGATTAGTGAATTAAGTCCTCGTTGGAGAGAGGCGAAATCACCTTGGTGGGTGGACTGGATTAGTTTGAGATCAAGCGAACCAGGATTAAAATCTCGTGTCTATTGCTTTTGATTTTTAAAGTTTCAATTCAACCCCCCCTTCTTGTGTCTTTCACTTCTTCAATTGGTATCAGAGCGCCTGGTTCTGAGTTCATACACTTAACCGTGTCAGTACAAGATCCAAGCTTTAGAAAAACACTATGGTGGGACCAAGCCAAAACATCAGCAATGACTATCACGATGACAAGGACAGAATCAGCGGTAAACCTCCAGTCCTTGATGGAGAAAATTTTGACTATTGGAAAGACCGAATTAAGAGCTTCTTTCTGGCTCATGATGCTGACTTATGGGATATGGTAATTGATGGATACATGCATCCAGTGGATGAAAGTGGTCAGAAGATAGATAGAAAAAGAATATCTGACCAACAAAAGCGTGATTTCAGAAACAATCATAAGGCCAGAACCATTCTTCTCAGTGCCATCTCATACTCTGAGTATGAGAAGATCTCAAATAGAGAGATGACCAAAAACATGTTTGACTCTCTGAGAATGACGCATGAAGGAAACATACAAGTTAAATAAACCAATGCCCTTGTGCTCATTCAGAAATATGAAGCTTTCAAGAAGGAAGATAGTGAATCTATAGAAGCGATGTTCTCAAGATTCCAGATTCTAGTTGTTGGGCTGAGAGTTCTTGACAAAGGGTATTCTACTGCTGATCACATAAAGAAGATCATCATAAGTTTACCAAAGCAGTGGAGGCCAATGGGCAATGCTCTTAAGATGGCTAAAGATCTCAACAAGATATCTCTGAAGGAACTTGTTAGCTCCCTCAGAAGCCATGAGATAGAACTAGAAGATGACGAGCCTCAGAAGCAAGGTAAGCCTTTAGCATTAAAATCTAAGAAAAAACTTGATTCTAAGGTCTTGCAGGCTATGGAAGAAACCTTTGATGGATCCTCATCAGAAGAAGACAAATTGTCTCTTCTCTCTAAAAGGGTCAATCAGCTGTGGCAGCAAAGGCAAAGAAAATTCAGAAACTCCAGAAGATCAGGGAATCAGAATGAATCCTCCTCTGGATATAGAAAGTCTGAGCCCTCCTCTGGACACAAAAGGCCAGAAGCTTCGTCTTGTCACAGAAAGTAAAACAACAGAGACATCATCTTCTATGAGTGCAATGAACAAGGGCACTACAAAAGAGACTGTCCAAGGCTTCAGTAGGAGAAGCCCAAAAATAAGTTCTTCAAGGAGAAGAAGAAAAGTCTCATGGAAACATGGGATGATTCAGATACTTCTGAAGCATACTCAGAATTAGATGATGAAAAATCCAACATTGCTCTTATGGAAAATGTGACAGAAGACAGCGAAGCATCTGGGTCAGACTCAGAATCAGACGCAGAAGAGGTATTTCCTGACTTCGCTGTTAATTTTACCAAAGCTGGACTAGGAGAAAGTTGAGTGAAATTCTAGAAAGGTATCAGCAGCTCAGAGTCAAATTCAAGAACCCGAAAAAGGATCTTTCTTCTGACTCTGAAGAAACCGAGAGTCTTAGATTAGAAAATTTCGAGTTAAAAGAAAAGATTTCAAAACTAGAAAATTATTTACAAAACTCTCAAAAATAAATAATCTCAGAGGCTCCCAGTAGTTCTGATAAAATTATAAAAGAATATGATCACAACTTTCAGAAGTTTCTAGCTAAAAACATAGATAGAAGCAAGATGGCTTCAATGATCAATGGAGTTAGAAGAAATGGAAAAAAAGGAATAGGATACCAAGGTAAGGTATCTCCACATAAGAAAGTTATGGACCTAGTAATTAAACGCACACCACAAAAATATTACTTCACTTATGGGCACACACATGATCTAAAATACACTAGCAATGATTATTCTGCCAAACCAAAATTTAAATAGAATTTTTGTAAAACTAACAAACCAGGACCCAAAAAGATATGGGTACCTAAGGACAAAATTATATATGTAGCAGATATCTTTAGCAGCAAGGCTAAAACACCAGTCATGATACCTGGACTCTGGATGCTCTTGACACATGACGGGAAAAAAGCATATGTTCCAAAGCCTGGAACTTAAACCTGGAGGCTACATGGGTTTTGGAGGCAATCAAAGAGGGAAGATCATTGGATCTAGAACAGTAGGTAATGGTAACCTTCCTTCTATTAATAATGTACTGTTAGTTGATGGATTTATGCATAACCTGTTATCCATAATTCAATTAAGTGATAACAGTTACGATATAATCTTTAATCAAAATTCATGCAAAGCTGTTAGTCAGAAAGATGGAACTATCCTGTTTAATGGAAAGAGGAAAAACAACATTTATAAGATAAAACTTTCTGAACTAAAGAGTCAGAATGTAAAATGGCTTCTTTCTGTTAACAATAAGCAATGGGTCTGGCACAGAATATTGGGGCATGTTAGTATGAGAAGAATATCTCAGATTAACAAACTCAATCTGGTCAGAGGACTTCCTAATCTGAAGTTCAGCTCAAATGCTCTGTGTGAAGCATGTCAGAAAGGCAAATTTGAAAAACCTGCTTTTAAAGCTAAAAATTTTGTTTCCCCCTCTAGGCCATTTGAACTTCTGCACATAGATTTATTTGGACCAATGAAGACTGCGTCTGTTAGTGGAAAGAAGTATGGGTTGGTGATCCTAGATGACTATAGAAGATGGACATGGGTAAAGTTATTAAGACACAAGGACGAGTCAAATTTTGTGTTCGTTGCTTTCTGTAACCAAGTTCAGAATGAAAAGGATCTTAGAATTGTCAAAGTCAGAAGTGATCATGGTGGAGAGTTTGAAAACAAAAAATTTGAAATATTTTTCAATAAAAAACGCATTTCGCATGACTTCTCTTGTCCTAGAACTCCCCAACAAAATGGAGTTGTAGAATGAAAGAACAGAACGTTGCAAGAAATGGCCAGAACGATGATCAATGAGACTAACATTGCTAAGATCTTCCGGGTAGAAGAAATTAACACAGCGTGCTACATTCAGAATAGAATCTCTATAAAACCTATTCTGGAAAAGACTCCATATGAATTATGGAAGAACAGAAAGACCAACATTTCTTATTTCCATCCCTTTGGATGTACATGTTTTATTCTAAATACTAAAGATCATTTGAACAAGTTTGACTTTAAAGCACATAAGTGTATTATGTTAGGATACTCTGAACACTCAAGAGGATACAGAGTATACAATACAGAAACACAGATTGTTAAAGAGTCAATCAGTGTTAGATTTGATGATAAGCTTGACCCTCAAAAGTCAAAGCAAAAGGAATCTTTTGCAGATATAGAAGTTGAATTCATAGGTGCTGAAGGCAACTCATTATAAGTTCCCAACAGAGACGCTTCAACAACGTCAGAAGGAAATGTCACAAGCATTCCATTACCTTCTGCTGATCAACTCTAGAAAAAGTTATCCAGAAGCAGCATAGCTCACCCTGAAGATAAGATTTTGGGAAAGAAGGATGATCCAATCAGAACAAGATCAACATTCAGAAACTCTGAAGAATCCCTCATGGGATTGGTATCTCTGATTGAACCTACAACAATTGATGAAGCTCTTCTGGACAACGACTGGATTCTGGTAATACAGGAGGAGCTAAACTATTTCACCAGAATTGACGTATCGGATCTGGTTCCCAAACCAAAACATTCAACGTCATTGGAACAAAGTGGATGTTCAGAAAAAACTGAATGATCAAGGAGAAGTCATCATAAACAAGGCACGACTGGTTGCACAAGGTCATAGTCAGCAAGAGGGGATATACTATACAGAAACCTTTGCTCCAGTCGCCAGGTTAGAATCTATCAGACTCTTAATTGCTTTTGTTGTAAATAATGGCATCACTCTGTATCAGATGGATGTCAAAAGCGCATTCTTAAATGGTTACATTGATGAAGAGGTATATGTGCACCAACCCCCTGGATTTGAAAATTCCAAACACCCAAAATATGTTTTCAAACTAAAGAAGTCACTTTACGGTCTGAAACAAGCTCCCAGATCTTTTTATGAAAGACTAAGTAACTTTCTATTAGAAAAGGAATTTACCAGAGAGAAAGTGGATACAACCTTGTTCTGTAAGACATTTAATAATGACATTTTAGTTTGTCAGATTTATGTAGATGATATTATATTTAGATCTACTAAACCTTTTCTGGGAAGAGAATTTGCTAAGTGCATGCAGGCAGAGTTTGAGATGAGCCTGATGGGAGAACTTAAATTCTTTTTGGGCATTCAAATCAATCAGACTCCAGAAGGAACTTACATTCACCAGAGCAAATACGTCAGAGAACTTCAAAAGAAATTTGACCTCTCGGAATGTAAGCCATCAAAGACTCCAAAGCACCCCACGTGCATTCTGGAAAAGGAAGATGTAAGTAAAAAGGTAGAGCAGAAGATCTACAGAGGTATGATTGGTTCTCTCCTTTATCTGACGGCTTCAAGACCTGACATTTTATTCAGTGTCTGTTTATGTGCTAGATTCCAATCAGATTCTAGAGAATCTCATTTAACAGCAGTTAAGCGAATTTTCAAGTATCTGAAAGATACTACTAACCTGGGCTTATTTTATAGAAAATCCAATGAATACAGCTTAGTAGGATATTGTGATGCTGACTTTGCTAGAGACAGAGTAGAACGTAAAAGTACTTCTGGAAGCTGCTAGTTTTTGGGAGACAATCTGATCTCATGGACAAGCAAGAGGCAGTCCACAATTGCATTGTCAACAGCAGAAGTTGAATACATTGCAACTGCTGGATGTAGCACACAGATGCTCTAGATGAAAAGTCAGCTTTAAGACTTCAACATATTTTAGAGTAACATCCCTATTTTCTGTGATAATACTTCTGCTATTTGTTTATCCAGAAATCCTATTTTGCATTATAGGGCTAAGCATATAGAAATAAAACATCATTTTATTAGGGACTATATTCAGAAAGGAATTCTCTCTTTAAAATTTATTGACACAGCCCATCAATAGGCTGATGTGTTTACAAAACCCCTTTTTGAAGATAGTTTTAATTTCATTCTGAAACATGTCAGCATGAAATTATGTCCAGAATAAGAAGTTTTATTTGCATATTCTAACCCTCTGAATTTTTTTTTTGTGAACATCTGATCAACTTGTCTTCAGAAGTTAGGAGTACAGTTGCTTCAGAATCTATCTATGAAGATCTGAATCTTTCATTTCAAAGATAGAGGCGTGCAGTTCACACCATCAAACATTTGTCATCTTCTTACAAGCCACCTTCTGAGGCTGAACACGCGTTCAAATTCTGAAGGGTTTAAGGCTCTGATTGGATGCATTGAGACACCTTTCAATGGTAACTGTTCAATATCTACACGCTATCCCCTAATTTTAGGTTTCATAATTTCAGTATAATCATTACTTATTTTCTCTTTCTTGCTGATTAAGTTTTCAAAAGTGTCTATAAATTCAAATTTCACTATTTCATTCACTTCTTAGTGCATCCATTATTTTCTCTCGCTCTCGTTTTTGCAAAAAAAAAAAACCTTTTCTCAGTTTTCTTCAACAAATCCGTGTGAACAATGGCATCCTCATCAAGCATCAAAAACTTCAACAATGCTCCTGGTTCTTCTTCTACAGATGTTGGTAAGAACTTGTTGATTTTTGAAACAAAAATACAAGAATGGGTTACTTCTTTGAAGCAAGCAAGCCTAGCGATTTTTAATCCTGCTGCTTCTGATTCTCTTTGGGATAGATTCAGAAAATGGTTTCTCTGAAACCCAGAGGCTGAAAGAATTGAGTTATGAGATGGCTCAGAAGAACTTCAGTGATCAGCTGAAAGCCTTCAAAGACCATGTTCTAAGTCACTGGGACAAGAAAGAAATTCTTCTACTGGAAAATGCTCCCTGGAAAGAGCACCAACCCTCAGAAGCCACCGAACCGGGTTTTGATGGTCACCCTCTGACTACTGCTCCAGAAAAGGAAATTGAAACAGAAGAAGTAGTTGAATTAGAAGATGCTGCAGAGTGTTCTGAACGACAGGAAACCTCTGAGGATACACCAGCTACGTCTCTAGTCATGAAAACTCTGGAAGAGTTGAAGAAGGAGAATGATTTAATCCACGCAAGGTTGGATAAGCAAGAAGACACAAACAAAGAAATAAGGGATATATTGGATAAACAAGAAGACTCTACAAAAGAAATCAAGGATATACTGGGAAAGCAGGAAGAGTCAAGCACTCAGATTAAGAGCTTGTTGGAAGCATTGTTCACATGACTTCCCTCTCCATCTTAGATTTTATTTAACTTGTTTCCTGTATTCTTCATATTATCTTCTTTGTTTCTGAAAGATGTCATTGCAATCTGTTTTCAATACAAATCATCATTTTTTTACTCTGATAATTCATGATTATATTACTTTTTGATACTTGACAAAAAGGGGGAGAACGTAACATAAGATATTTTCATAACAGCTTACCGGGACTAAGTCTCAAACATTATGAATATCTTAACTTCTTATTTGTTTTATGAAGGCTTAAACAGGAAAAAAATCTAATAAAGATAGAAGGAGATGCATCAAAAGCTATGGCACGAAGGAACCTCAGGGAAGTATCTCATATTTATCTAAGTGCTCAACTCAGGGGGAGACTCTCTTAAGCTTTTGTTCTGTAAATTTTTTATTGAAAAATCCTAGTTTTTGTCATCATCAAAAAGGGGGAGATTGTTAGAACATAGTTTGATTATACAACCCTCATAAGAGTTTTGATGATAACAAACACAAAGAACAAATATGCACTCTAAAATTGTGTTTCATATTGTACAGAAGTTCTGACTAAAACGGCATCAGGAGTTAAGCCACGGAAGCACTCAAGCTAAGTAATCTGAATGTTCTTAAGTATGATGATCAGAATCTACGCCAAAGAGAAAGATATTTTGATTCTGAACGGAAGTCCAACATGCTAACTGAACCTTACGTTTCTAACTTCCCAAGTTCTGAAGTAAAGCAGCATGCAAGATTCCTATGTTCTGAAGCGTTACTTTTCCATTAAGGCAGTATTATGTGCAACAGCTTCATTCAGACAAGGATCTTCTTAGTATGGAAAGTGCATTAAGTGACCATTATCATGTTTCCATTTGGACAGATTTGTCACACCTATATAAATAAGATCAAAGGGTAAATCGTTAACGATTTAACATGACTGCTCCATACAATCTCCAAAAGGCTGCAAAAATTCATATTCATTCTACATTCAATTTGTGTAATACATCACAGTAGTGATACAATTTTTGTAACGAAAAACAAATAGTACACAGTGAACCTTTTCTTTTGATTAAGTCATTTTCCTTGAGATACACCTGTTTATGGTTGTACTCAAGAAGACTTTGGAAGTTGTCAAAGTAGAATTGTAATCAGTTTGATTAGTGAATTAAGTCCTCGTTGGAGAGATGCGAAATCACCTTTGTGCAGGACTGGAGTAGTTTGAGATCAAGCGAACCAGGATAAAAATCTCGTGTATATTGCTTTTGATTTTTAAAGTTTCAATTCAACCCCCCTTCTTGTGTTTTTGACTTCTTCACGTAGTACTCTATGATTTCCACTCTTGTTGTTCTATCTTATGGGTGTGTTTCAAATCTATATCTAAACTGTATGGAGAATTCATGCAAAATAAAGGATAAAAGAATGTATGGAAAATAAAAGTTGTGCTCGTTCAGGCCCTACCCTAATGCCTACGTATCCCTTTTAAGAAATCAGAGCAGCTGTAGTTCGGCTCACACGTTTTTTTTATTTTTTTTATTTTTTTAATGAGCAATATTAATTTCTCCTTCTGCCGCAGCTCGACCTTTAGAAACTCACGCGTCAGCACAAAAATGAATTTATATGTTCTTTTTGAAAAGTTTGAAAGAAAATCCTGAAGGCGCAAAGGAGTTTGCATTGGTTGATAGCTTTTATCTTAAAGAAAGATTTGGAAATTGTTAGATGTTTTAAGATTTTCCAAGAAAAAGAGTTTTTGTTTTAAATGCAATTATACAAAAGAAAGAAAAAAAACATCTAAGGGAGACTAACCTAAATCTATCCCTAATGTTATCATACAATGGTGGTCCTATGGTTGAGTTTTAAAGGGAAATCTCTACCCTATGTTGAAATGCTTGGATAGAATTCCTAATGTATATCTCAACTTATCATCTATAAATGAATCAAGAAGTCCTAAAGGAGCATAGCAAGGGTCTATCACCTAAAACTATGTCTATCTCGAATCATCATCTATAGTTTAATCGGGAGCTCCTAATGGAACATGTCGAGGGTATATCATCTCAAAAGATGCACACAAAGACGAAATCAAGAAAGCAATCCAATAAGCTCAAGAGAACACACCTAGAGATTTCCTATCTAGGTTAGCATTCCAAAGAGAGTCTAACAAAAACTATCCTATAGGGAACACACAATGAGAGTGAAGTCGTGATCTCAATTTCTAAGTTGAGTGACTCATCGATCAACAAGAAATAAAGGAAAGCGATAAAATCCTATAGGGAGCATGCACTAGGGGGGAAGTCATGATATTAATTTCTAATTTGAGTTACTCATCGATCAACAACCAAGGAAACAAACACAAGCATAACACATATAGCAAATGAACTGCAGAAATCCTGCTGCAGGTCTTTAAACAGCGACTTCGAGCACACGCTCTTTATTTCCTACTTCTCATGATATCTAGAAAGGAGTAAAGTGAAAAATGAGATAAACAAGAGAAAATATCTAACAGATATCAATCTGTAGCGATGTGTATCAAAACAAAGAAACCCAGAAAACTTCGAGTAAGCTTCGACAAGCAAAGAAAAGAGTCAGAAATCAAATTCCCAGAATAAGCGTCAAAATGTCGTCGATGTGAAAATAAACCACAATCGAAATCTCAAGAGCATCCGAATATTGCATAATAAACCTGCATAAGATTCCATATCTCAACAAGCAAAAGGTGAAACATGAAGTATCAGAAACAAAATGATTATTTAAACATAAACCATAATAGAAAATTCTAACAAAATTCGAAAAGAAGAAATATCTAGGGGAATTATATTATATTCCTAAAAAAACAATTAAATTTTTTTATTGTTTTTATTATTAGTTTTGATTATCAAATATTATAGAAAGGAGACTAATGAGAAAAAGAAACTAGAATTCTAATCAGAAGGGGGGTGCAAGCTTAAATCCATGGGTATAGTTGTAATCTGGGAGCTAAGCCCATGCTGTAATATCCAAATAGAAGTTTTTTCCACAAACAACCAGACTGCCACAAAAATTTCGTTATAGGATTTGGGAAGTGTAGTTCGGTCCAAGTCCTAGGACTAAGGCAAAGGGTGGGATTCAGTCCAACAAACAACACCAAGTTCGCCATTCAGCCCTTTTTATTTAATTATTACTGGTTTGAATTTAGAAACAACAAAAAAGAATAATAAAAAAAAGGGAACGATGTTGGTGTTAGAAATTAGGGTCAGTGGTTGTGACTTCTCAACTTCATCTAGGGATGTCAATGGGGCGGGGCGGGGCCGGGGGGACACTTCCCCATCTTTTTCCCCGCCATCAAATTCATTCCCCGTCCCCGTCCCCGATCTCCGTCACGGGGGAATTTCTATCCCCATCCCCGTTCCCCGCGGATCTCCGTTCCCCGCGGGGATCCCCATAGATCCTACATTTATTCATTAATATTTTATTTTTTTAAAATGTTTATATTTTCTATAAAAATAAAAAGCACAAAGAATTCACATATTTATTATGTTATTAAAAAATACTAGTATTTGACATTTATTATTTTTTATTAAAAATACTAATGGAACACAAAATAATAATATTTTTTTTTTATAAATTTCTATAAAATGCTATAAAATTCAACAAAATGAACTATAATACTTTTTAAAGTAACAATATGCCTAAACAACTAAAAAAATCCAACAACATAATTATGCTTAAAAAACTATACTTCATCAAAACTAATAAGGGATAATTATAAAATTTAGCATCATGAGTATGCTTGAAAAGCTAAAAAATACTTCATAATAAGTCAACTAAAAGCAAAAGTCAACATATCTCTATTTGCTCAATTGATAACACACATAAAGTAGAAATATCAAAATACTTAAAACAAAGTTACATATAAATAAACTAAAATATTAAGCAAAATATCCATACAAGTAATGATCAATCATGTCTCTCTTTCCAACTTCTCCTTGCAAGGTCTTCTTCCTCATTCCACAATTAGATCTGACTTTCTTTTTCCTACGAAAAGTAAACAATCAATAATTATATTTACTTAAAAAAATACTTTAAAAACTAAAAGGTAATCAACACTAATATGTAAATTACCTTATTATCATCATCATCATCCATATCTTCATCCACACATTCGAATTGAGTCAACGTTTTTGAATAACCTAAGAAACAAATAGCTAAATTAAAATTTAAAAATCCTTTTCAATTAATCTTGTAAAAGATAAAAATATATTACCTTTTATATCTTTTCGGATCCAATCTTGAGTGCACATCAAAGCCTCTAAAGTGTCTTCCTTCAACCTACTACATTGTTGACTTAAAACACGACCACTAGTACTAAAGGCGGACTCTGAAGCAACGGTAGAGATAGGAATTGCTAAAAAGTCCCTTGCAATCTTTTGCAAAGTTGGAAATTTCAAACCATTTTGTTTCCACCATCCTAAGATGTCAAAATTTTCCTTTTTTTGTTTATCAAGCAAGACACCATCTTCCAAGTAGGAAGTAAATTCTGACTTGACATTTGTAGTTGAAGTATTTTCCATCACATATTCCGAATAAGCCTTCTCCCAATCTTGACTTGTGACATCAATGTCATCTACCAATGTTGATGCACCAACTTCACTACTTGTAGGAACCATATCATTATTTGGTTGATATTCTTCAACTAAATCTTCACACATTTGTATTACCTTTTCCAATTCTTTGGGAGCATTATTCCCATACATAAGTGGGAAGAAGTAATTCAACAAAGTTATTTTATATCTAGGATCCAAAACAGCCCCTATTGCCATCACCCCATTAATCAAACTCCAATATTTGTCAAACTTCACTATCATACTTCTTGCCATACTTTGTATAGTATCACTAGAAGAATCTTCCCACTTTCTTAAAGCTAATCTTATTTGACAAACTTTGGGAAAATAAATGTTTGATGTTGGATACTTAGTACCCGAGAACAACTCAGTGACACTAAAAAATAATTTCAACTTGTCACAAATTTCTCTTGCCATTTTCCAATCTTCTTCACTTGGTGCACACTTATATTGGGAATCACGGCGTTGTTTTAAACGTTTAAAAACTTGTTCGTAAGGCAATGCAGAAGCAAGCATTAAATAAGTAGAGTTCCATCTTGTTATACAATCTTGTGCAAACTTCTTTTCATAAGTCATGTTCAATTGATTACAAGTTTCTTTAAATTTCTCCTCCCTCTTTGGTGTTGCTACCCAAAAACCGACACTTTCCCTAATCTTTTCAATTGAACTAGAAATTGTTTGCATGTCATCTTTCACTATCAAGTTTAATATGTGGGCGCAACAACGCATATGAAACAATTTCCCTTTTAAAATAAAAGAAGAAGGTGACATCTTATCAATCAAATGGTCAATCAGAGCATCATTGGTGCTACAATTATCAACGGTTAATGTTGACAATTTTCTATCAATATTCCAATCTATCAAACAATCTACCAAAAAATCACAAATGACCTCAGCAGTATGTGGCGTAGGGACATAAATGAACCTAAAAATAAATTATAATAAATATCACATAAAATAACTATATTATAATAATAATGTAAATGGAAGGGAGAAGTTACCTGATGATCCGATTCTGCAAAATCCAATTTTTATCAATGTAATGAGCTGTAACAGACATATATCCTTTGTTCTGGTTGCTAGCAGTCCACATATCAGTAGTTATTGCAATGCGGCTTTTATTCTTTACAAGTATTTTCATTTGCTTTGACTTCTCACTTTCATACAACTTCATTATATCATTCTTCATGGTGTTGCGAGAAACTATCTTGAACAAAGGTTGAAGAGAATGACTATAATTTCTAAAACCAATATGGTTAACCATCATGATGGGATATTCATGCAATATAATCATCTTCGCGAGTTCATTCCTAGAAACATCTTGATTAAATGTATAATTTCCAACCACAAATGATTCATGTCTGTTTCCGGATTTTTTTTCTGTCACTTTAAGCATGGCTTGTTTTGGACCTCTCTCTGTGCGTTTTGGACATATGCTAATATGATCAAATAAATGTTTAGTACCATTTTTTGTATCACCACCAATTTTCTTATCACAAGATTTGCATATAGCCTTCCAAATGCCTCCTATTTTTTGCCTTTTAAAATAGGGCCAAGCATCTGATTTTAATCCCCTTTTGTTAGGACTTGTAGTGGGTTCAACGGGAGCTTCAGGATCTTGATTTTCTATATTTATTTCATTTGGAGTAGATTGAACTTCCTGTGTGAGTGAAACTCCACTACTTTCTATAGGAACTTCATTCCCTTCCAAAGCAACATTAGGACTATTAGATGATTGAACTTCACCAACCATTCTTTTACCAAAAACCTGGCACACACAAACACAAATTTTAAAAGGCTACATGGAAGTAGAACAAAAATAATAAATATATGAAAAAATAATAAATAAATGAAATAGTAAATACATGAAATCCACACAAAAAATAATTAATAAGAAAAATCTTATATTTCTAAATATATGATGCATTACACATATTTCTAAATATGCCTTATTTACTGTAACTTTTCAATTAGAAATAATAACATATATTAATTAATTATATACATTGAGAATACATTTATTTACCTATATACATGATATATTTACTCGTGTAAAAAGTTATATGTTATTATTTCACTTAATGGCTTTGGTTTTATAATTAGAAATATAAGATATATTTTTTTTATGGGTGATAGCATGATATATTATTGTTTATATGTTATTATTTCATTAATAATTAGAAATATAAGATATTTGGTTTTTTTTTATGGGTGATACCGTGATAGCATAATATATTGATTCATTTAAAAAGTAATATTTTTTTGTTTAATATAGAAAATTAAATTATAGTGTGATATATTAATAAAAAATAGGAAAAGTATATTTTAATATTTTTTAAGGAAAAACTGACGACATTATTTTAATTACAAATGCATAGTATAGATAAAAAATGAACACAAAAATATTTAAAAGGAGATAAAAATGAGTAATTTTTTGATTATTGTATATTTTTTTAATATGCAAATGATTTGATAACTATAAAATTTCTAAACAATTTAATTTAAATTTAATCAAAATAATCAACTTTTCCTATAAGCAATTACATGAACAGGTTTATGAGAATCAAGGAGAAACAATCTACTTTTTTCTATAAACAATAATATAAACAGATTTATGAGAATCAAAGAGAAATAATCTATTTTTTCCTATAAATAATTACATGAACAAATTTATGAAAATCAAACCTTATTGATGAAATTGTAAGAGCTGTGAATAATGGAAGCACACCAAATAGAGAAGATGGAATTGGAAGAGGAAGATGAATGGAGATTTGACTGGAGAAGAAAAAAAGGAGTCTAACGTGTGAGACTCTAAATGTCTGGCAGAAGAAAATGAAACGCTTCAACTTTTTTAGGGTCTAATATTTACATTTCTCTCTCTTAATAAATACATGAATATTTATTTATTTATTTTTATAAATAAACATAAAGGAAATGACTAAAAAACCTAATCTAAAATATATATATTAAATTAACTATATTAAAATAATAGGCGGGGCGGGGTCCCCGCGGGGCGGGGGGTGTATTCCCCGTCCCCGTCCCCGTCCCCGAAATGCTCTCGGGGGAATTTTTCTCCCCATCCCCGCCCCCACGGGGGAAAATTCCCCATCTTTAGGGCCCCGAACGGGGCGTTCCCCGCGGGGATCCCCATTAACAGGTCCAAACTGACATCCCTAACTTCATCGTTTAGAAACTCTCTCCTCCTCTTCTAACCTCAGGCTGCACGACGCCATCTCCTTGCAAACTCACAGAACCTTTGTGATCCGCTCCTTCTCCTCCTCTTCACCGACGTGATATTCATTTCTTAATCAAGCCCCGTCGTCTCAAACTCTGCGATGATTTCAAACTCAATACCGCCATCACGCTCGAAGTCTTCCTCTCGTCTCGTCCCTGAGCAATGCGATTCTCATCACTCTGATATTTATATTACTCATCGATTCACACACATGAATATGAAATTGTTAAATAAATTTGAAGCTTACCTACCGGAAAACTGCAGTGGTCCTTCAACATCGACAATGACAAGAGATCTCAGGTAAAATTTTCAATTATTTTCTTCTGCAGATTCATTTTCCTCTCTTCTCCTTATTTATTCTGAGAAATCCTTCCTATCGTGATTCTTTTTCAGTCGCGTCTTTGTTGCATGGATACTGATATGCTTCGTTGATGACGATGAGGATTCGTCCTGCGATGAAAATGATTATTGTTGAAGCTAAATGGAGACGCGCTGAAGATTTGAAGTGGAGGATTGAAGAGTGCAAAGATGAAGGTAATGATGAATGCATAATTGATGATTGAATGATGACGATGATATAAGAAGTGGGTGGAAAAAGGTTGAAGAAGATGCCAAGATTGAAGAGAATTTCTCAGAGAGAAAGATTGGAGAATTTTCTGGTTTTCAGTGGAATTTCCCGAGTGAGAGTGAAGAAGCGCATTCAAAGGTGAGTTTTTCTCTGTTATATAATTCAGTTGAGATCTGAAAGTTAGTTAGGGTTATATGAATCTGAGCCCTTGCTTTCAAAAGTTTGTTACCAAAATAGATGGCTAGGATTGCATCAGATATTGAGCTGGCTTTTGTAATATGAATTTTTGCAGAATTGGAGAGTTTCAGATATTTTACCTTTTTTCCTGAGTACCGTGAAGAATCCATCTAAAAGAGGTGAGGAATTTCCTTTTTTCCTGAGTACCGTGAAGAATCCATCTAAAAGAGGTGAGGAATTTCCTTTTTTCTTTCTGTTAGCTTGGTAGAAAGTTAGATACAGTTTGTTAGTTCTTCTGGTTTTCTGTTGTAGGTTTTTGTTGGAGCCCCTTTGGAAGGTTAGTTAGGGTGACTGTTACACTGGGCACTTAGGAGATTCTGTTGCAATTGAGTTAGTTATTTTTCTGGTTTTATGCTTTCTGATATTTCTTTTTATATCTTCTAATTTTCTAATGCAGGGCTAGATGTTTGAAGAATGCAGCAGGTTCGTTCTTATAGGGCATAAAGGGGAGAATGGTTTGGAAGATTCAGATATTTTAGTGTAATTCATGATGAACCATCTTTGTGAAAGCTGGGATTGGCCCTCAAAAGAAGCGTGAACTTGAAGCCGACTAGCAATACATGGCTGAAAAGTAAGATTGCAAGGCATTCGACATGAAGCTTTAGTTAAATGTTGGAACATGGAGAATGATTGAGATTAGGATAGACTTTGTTATGTTTAAGTTTTCTTGTAGTTTTGAATGAATTTGAATATATCTTGTAATTGAACTATGTAATGGACACGTATGGAATTTGTACAGGTTTTGCATGTAATTTGAACAAAAATGGTGTATGATATTTGAAATTGAAAGGACTTGGTAAATTTGTAAATGAACAAACTTGTTGGAATTTTTGTTGAATATGGAATGAAGAGGTTTTGAAATGGTTAATGGAACTTTTAATTGAAATTGGATGAAGAACTTTGCTGGAAATTTTGAATAGAATCAATTGGAACTTGAATCTTCCACTTGAAATTGAAAGTTATCTCATGCCTTGAATAACATTTGAAATGTTGTATTATTTCTCCTTGGTAGCTTGAATTTCAAGAGTTCAACCATGGATGGAAACTCCAATTTACATGGTTGATTAATTCACCTCAAACTCAATTGAAACCATAAGTCCAATGTTAACTTGTGAAGAAATCTACATGAACTTTCTTCCAATACTAGCATGAATCAACTCTTGACAAACATGTGCTTGAGAACCTTAACTAATCTCGAGACCATGCCTTATAATCTTTGAATTTACTTATACCTTGCATTATAGGAAATACTTATGACACTTGCACCTTAAGAAACTTGAATGGATACTTCCCTAATCAAATCCTCAATTCCCCATGAAACTTTAACTTGCATTACAAGTAATAACAACTCGAGAGAACAATAATCCCTTGAGGAATCTTTGAAGATGAATATGGAACTTGAGACATGGGAGGAATAACTACCAAGATAGCCTTAACATGTAAATCCAATGAATCCCAATTGATAAGTTAACACGCTTAATTGCCACGCATAAGAACTACAATTTTCTTGAGATGCGCTGTGATGAAAATGACTTTGTCTCTTACCTTGAGGAAGATATCCTTGTAGCTTGATAAGGAATATATCCACAATAACCAAGAATCAAAACCTTAAACTCACAATTCAATGTACAAAGAAGAACCAGCAGAATCAGTCTTGTTTGATAAACACCTCGAACCAAAAGAAAACCCTAGCTTCACAACCATTGATCCTTTAAACCATGATTCAACAAAACCTGAATTGGTTAACTGAAGAGTGGATGAATTCCATGTCATAGACATTAAGCCTGATCAAATGATAAGAACACTTATATGAGGAGATGTCTTGATTCAAAGACTATGTATGATAGGTCCCGCCCTTGAATTCTTGACAAGAAATACCTACAACCAATGTTCATCAGAAGATAATAGCCTTGTTGCTTGATAAAGAAGAAATCCAAACTGAACATGAACCAAAACCCTAATTCCACAGTTTTCCACACCAAGAAGAAACAAAATGATCAGTCTTATTTAACATATACACCTCAAATCAGCTGTAAACCCTGGTTTCATAGCTACTAATCTTTTGAACCTCAGGTGCTCTTCCGAAATGCAAAATGTAGGCTATATTTGTGACCTAATGAAAAAATTCGAATGCGACAGCCTAAGCCAGATGAAAGAAATTTAGGAGGGAAAATTTTGGGGTGCAACAAGTAGCCTTTTCAATCAAGAATTGGGAAGTCAAACCTTGAAAACCTTTTTTGAAAGTAATATTTTCCTTTACCTCAGATGCCTCTAAGTGAAGGGCTTTTGCAATGATAGGGGGCTTAGGAACCTCCTCAAATCCATTAAAATGTAAATTATTCATCACTGGCAAATCAATCCAAAAAGAGTACTCTATTAAAGTAGGAACCAACTGATAATCAGAGAACGTGAAGAAATGGTAAAGGGGATCATAGAATTGAACAAGAGTCTCAAGAATTCCATCTAGTATGTTAACTTGGAGAATACCTAAAATCCCTCCATATTGTTTTCTGAAATCTTCACGATTAGATACCAAAGACCCTAGCTTTCTCAACTTTTGTAACTCAGGTTTCTTGAAATCGTACTTCTTAGTGTTCTTCTTTTCATTTTCCATGATTACAAATCCTCTTATGTTTTCAAAGAGAATTTTATAAATTCCTTGAAAAAAGAGTTTTTATGAATGCATGAATGCATGGTTATGCCATAATCACAAATATGGTTTTATGGTTTCAAAGTCACGAGAATGGAGCTAAAGGTAAGAATCACCAAAGAAGTTATGTACTATGGGTTCATTTGTAGCTATAGAACAAGGTTCTAAAAGTACTTATGGAGTCGTGATTCTTCTTTCGGATATTACTGATTTACACAACTACTTGTGAGTACCAATAATATTCTCAAGAAGCACTCGCCCAAGTGTAGTATCGCGTAACGAATAATTCAAGACTACTTTTGAATTGCCACCGCACTACCTCCTAAAGACCAATATGGGTAAATGGGTTCTACGGCTTCTCAACTTCATGGGCTCTCAGGTTGAAAGTAGTAATGTTTTAACAACTGGCTTATTTTTACATTACCACCCCAAGGAGGCCTCCACTGAGTGGGGTTATCATATGCTACTTATGTCAATATTACTCCATTCATGTAACTTTTGATTATACCACCATCCTAATTCTTAAGTGTTACTTTAATTTGGGTGTAGGATTTGTCAACACATATACCCAAAGAAGCACAAAACAACACATATAAACAAACAATAATAACAAAAATAGATAAAATAAGCTAGGTTTAACCTTCTTGAGGATACATGTGTTCCAAATAAATTTTTCATTTATTTCATGGTGAAAAATCGAGGAGATCAAGCTATTGAGGAACTTGACTCGCAAAGACTTAAGAAGTCACCATCGAACTTTATTATTTCCAAGGAAAATGGAAAAGATCGAAACCCTATTGTTTAAAATGCAATGCAAGAGGTAAAGACTAAAATAAAAGCATAAGGAAGATATCCAAGGTATGGGGGTTGGTTATGCAAGGGGAAGGTATTAGAATCCTATATATCTATAGTACTATATAGAAACCTTTTATTATATCTAATTTTTGGTTTAAAATTATTTGTTTACTAAATGTTTGTGGAGATGGGAAAAGAAATATATTTTAGGATATTTTTATTTCGAAAGACATAACCTTATACCTACATAATAATTAAGGATCAAAACCTCGTAGTTCATGGTAAATATAACAAAAGAGTTTATTGTGGTTCATTTTAAGAGAATAGATATTTCATCATCTTTTAGAGAGAAAGCTCAACTAATATCACCACAAGTATGAGAATATGGATCTTGCATCATCACGAAGGAAGGGATACTAACTTGGATATAAATATTAACAAGTTGTCAAATAACATCTTCATGTGTAAAGAATCACATTTACTTCAATAATTACTATGGGGATATGAGAATCATATCTCAACTATAAAGAGGATTTATATTTAATCTCTTTGAGAAAAAGTTTTAAATTGAAAAGCCGAGTGGTAAAAAGATTTGAGTGAGGTTGAATCACTTTTAGTCTTTTGAAATTGTTTTGATAGATTTAAGTATATTGAATATTTTTTAAAGAAAGAAAGTTTTAAAATGAAATGACACAAAGTCAAGGTTTTTATATGAAAGTGGTGAAAGTTTGAAAATTTATTTTTAGGGTTAAAAGGGTTTTTAGAGTACAAGAGAATACATAGGGTGATTATTCACAAGTATTTTATACAAGAGGGGGAATGCACATGCTTTTGACTATAAAGTCAATAATATTATCCTTTCTTTTGATTTTTGGGGGCACAAGTACTTTAACATGAGTTACTTACACACACATCACAAGTGTTGAGCACAAATGGAAAAGGTTAACATGCTTAAAAAGTTGTGAAAAAAGATAGAATAAACAAACAAGGAAGCAAATAAGCATAATATAACAATCAAGGGGACAAGTCATGAACCATGGATTAGGGTTTTAGACAAGTAAGGATCAAACATCAAATTGTCAAGTTCTAAACCTAATTGAAATCAAGTTTTTTAAGGTACAAATATACACAAGGGTCATGTTATCAAACCATATTCATTAAAGACATGGTATGATCATCCAAAAAGATTTTAATTGATAAATAAACAAGAAACCAAGGAAAAAGTCTTTTAAAACTACTAAATAGGATTTGTTTTGGATTAAATAAAAAGAGATGAAATAAATAATACTTTTGGGGATTTTTCACATATTTATAAAATAAGGTAGATAAATAAATATTGTGCAACACAATCAACTCAAAATGAGTTGTTTTGATTGTTGAAAATTAATTTGAAAGTTTGTAAAAAAATATAAAAGAAAGTTAGTGATAAAAATTTGGGAAAGGAGCTGCCAAGGGTTGAACCCAAGCCCTCAAGGTCATTGGCTAAAAGCCTTACCACATGACCACCCGCACTGCTTGAACAAAGGGTGTGTTTGGATGAAAATATTTGAAACCAAAGTGTTGTACCCCAAAATTTTCCCTCCCTTTTACTCAAAACATTCTCCTAGGCTTCTCAAATGCTCAAGGTTGCTCAAGAATTGATCAGATAGATCCTCCTCCTAAGCAAGGCGTTCAAAACTAGGGTTTAAGTTTTCTCAAGGAAGATTGGGTTTCTAAGGTCTCAAGTGGTTTAAACATTCTTTTATATTTCTCTAAGAATGCTCACACCAAGTTTCATGCTTTACATCACAAGCTTGCTCAGTCAATGGCTTAGATGACCGAAAATTAAATGTATTGGACAAAAAGTCAATCATGGTCAACATACAGTCAAACCTCAAGGTTTTTGGTCAACATCAATATTTTGAAGTCACATTCATCATTTTATAAAGGGTGATCATGATTCATCAAGGAAAACTCTCCATTCATTAAAAGTAAAAAATTACCAAATTAGGGTTTTCTTAAGGAGAAGTCAACTGAACTTTGACTAAGCATAACTTTCACATACTCCATCAGATTTTCCTCAACCAAAGCTTATTTTGAAGGAAATTCAATTCTCTACAACTTTTCCTCTCTAAACTCAAGTCCAAATAATGCTTCATTTGAGAGATATGGACCAATACATTATAGGTCATTTCAAAAGTCAAGAAAAAGACACTTTTTGTCAAGGTAACTTACATCAAGATAAATTTTTCAAATGCAAATATGGTCAACATAGAGATTGTAGAGGACATCTTGAGATTTCCAAAACATCCAAGATCATTTTCAAATTATGAAAATTGAGAGAGTTATGACCAGTGAAAGTTGGGAAATTTTGAGTAAATGCATGAAGTTCAAATTAAGCAAACTTGATTTTTTGGGCTAATGGGAAAATTTTCAGGGTCCAAACGTGTTCTATATTTCATATGCACCTCAAGACTTGTTCATATACCTCCCTTTAGCTTATTATATTTTATTTTTGATTTTTATTCGTTTAAAGGTCAAAATAAAATTAAATAGGACAAAGCTCATTACAAAAGTCCAAGCCCATCATATTGTGAACTAATTCAACCTATATATTCACTCTAATTCAGACATGGAAGGCACGAGAAAAACTTTGAAAAGATCAATATTCCAAAATTCCAAAAGTTATCAAAACTAGGGAAAGAGCCAAACCTTGTCGCCAATATCTTACAATCAAAGTCAGGCCTTCCATCATCTCCCTGGAGATCCCAGGAGGTCATCCCTACCCTCTCTGAAGCCAAAAACACGCAGGAAGACCATGTTTCATCCTCGCCGGTTTGGTATTATTTTTCAAATCTAAACTTTCAATTTATACATTGTTAATTAACCTGGTGTGTTTACATGTGTTCATATCCATCATTAGAGAAGGTTTGACGCATAACATGTGAGCTCCAACATCAGAATGAAAAACTGCCATTGTTAGGGCACTGAGCTCGTGAATTATTGAAACCCTAGTTACAGGTCGTTTCCATCAAATCAAACATCACCATTAGATTCATGAGACCTCAATTAGTTGACAAGGATGCTTTTCATTCTCACATTGCCTTAATTTCACATGTTTTTCAAATATCCTCACTGGAGAAGAAGAAGTTGACTACCGAAGGTGGTGGTTTGACTCCAGCATATTTATTATATATTGTTTTTATATTGTATGATTAACGCAAAACAACTAATGGTCCAGCCGCAAGATAGCGAATGATAGGCTGTTCATATGCAAGGGCATGGGTTCTATCCCTTCCCCTTGCATTCTTTTCCACATTATTTGTTTTATGATTCTTGCAGATCCTATGTGCCTCATCCCTTGCCTACCATGCACTCTCACTTCTCATCAGCCATCAAATCTCCCCAGATCTGATCCAATTACCATAAACGCGTGGTTCATGCTACACCCTTGATGCTGCAGCACACCAGATCAGTGGGCTATTGTCATTGGGCCTGGACTCAGATTGTTATTCACACCCCTTCCATCTTACTATTTCAGTCCCAATTTCTATCCTTTTTTATTTACTATTTTTTTATAACATAATTAGTTTTTTAGTTTAATTAATTAAAATTAATTTAGACTCTTAGGTTTTTTCTAATCATTCTTTATTTATTTAACTAACCAGCTTTTTTTAATAATTAAATAAATTTCTTTTTTTAATCAAAATTAATTAAGGTTTTTTTTAGGTTTTATTTTAATTAATAAATTCCCTTTTTAGTCAATATTAATTAGGGTTTTTTAGGTTAATCATCAAAAAACCTTTTTTATCAAAAATCACCAAAAAACCCTTTCGCTTTCCTATCTTACATTTTCGTGTATTTTATTATTCTCGCGTTTTTTACGATTATTGTAATTGCTCACGGTTTGTGATAGTAATTAGGTTTACTTTCCCGCACTATTATTATTTTTGTACTTCTCCAAAAGCCATGTAATAATCTACGGTGTTATTCTTTGCTTTTGCTTTTTACACATTTATCGCTTTCCTATTTTTGTTACTGTTACTGTTACTAATTAGGTCATGTATGGCAAGATAAAATAAAATGGTAGCAAAACCCTAATTTCAAAGATAAGTATAATTGAAAACAACAAATGTTTCACACCTGCACCTCTAGGGTAACTTCCTTGCTGCCTCAATAAAAACAGTCATATCCCTCGAACGTGGGGATGCTTTAGCACTGTCCCTTAAAATCAAAGATAGTATTCCCTCGATGACCCTTTGGATGTTGCCTTCGGTAAACGATCTAGTCCCTTACGAAATTGCTAAAGCATCCCTACGAGTTTCCTTCTATGAGTGAACAATGACTCAAGCCTGTCCGTTCACATCCAACGATAGGGCTTCCTACTAACTAATGGTAGGATAACACTATCTAAAGGAGGAGGAAATTACAAGAAAGACCTTGAGTAGGTAGGCTACTGTTAATCGCTTTCTCACAAACATTTAAAAACAAAAAACATTTTTTCACAAACACTCTTCAAAAAGTATTTTCAAAAACCCTTTGTACGCGTTCTTGAGGACAGATACGAGAATCATTAAAAAGTATTGCCTTACAATTGGCATCTTCAAAATAATTTTTCAACCACACAACACAAAGTATTAAAAAAAACAAAGTGAGTTAGCGATTAAGAGCCCGTAGATAACTATAGATGAAAAGGGTGTAACACCTTCCCTTTTCATAACCTACCCCCCGAACTCAATAATCTCAATGTCTTTCCTGTTCTTTTCACCCTTTCCTTATTGGATAAAAGATAACTTGTTGGAGACTCTTTCTATCCGCAACATTTGCGGTAAAACCCAAAAACAAGTTAGTTCTCCCAGAATATTACAAAAATGGCGACTTTGTAGGGGATAAAAGTGAAAAGAGGGGTTACCTTATAGTCTTAGCTAACTTTTATTTTCTTTAAATTTTTTGCATTGCTTGATTTATTTTAAGGGTTGTTTGGGTGTAATTTCTTGCAACGATCCTACACCTGGATCTAGGGTACCCTAGGTATGTAGTAATAGATCATGGAAACTGTACGGCATAGACCGATATGGTTGAAGTGATGGCTATGTTAGTGCGACACTTTGGTTTGTACTAGTGTCCCTCGAGTCAGTCGAGGAGAATACTAGGCTGTCGCGTGGTGTCATAAGCACTAACTAACCTTTTAAACCTTAATTGACCAAACTTAGCCATTAGAAGGTAGTGAGATAGTCGACTTTGGTGCTATTCGAAGTTGGTTGATACTCGATGTTATACTCATTGAGATTCGACTCTCGGGTTTTTTCAATGGCAAGTCAGTTGCCGTGCTAAACAAAACCTGTGAGAAAAATCAATGATATTGAGATCTCTAGAACCCGATTACTATTTTAGGACATGTTAAGCAAACTGAACTTCAAGAGGATACTCACCTAAGAACCCAATGCAAGCCTTAAACCTAAGGCTCTTGTGTTCTTTGTTTGTGTTTTTTATCTGTTTAAAAATGGCATCATAACATCATAACATCATATCATGAAATTTTCACTAACCATTTCAAGGATCTAGGGCATTTATCTTTGTTCTTTGTTGCAGATTCATGGCTTCCAATTGCAGAAATACTATCTGAATCAACTTTGTAAAGGTACCTTCCAAGATTGGGGAATTAGTCTCAAAGGTTCCTGACGGTTCTCAATTCAGCCAGGGACATGGTCATCTACTATGTTTGGTTACTACCGGTTTCAAAGAGGACATGATGAGTGTTCTAAACATCACTGTTTTACCTTCACGGATTATCAGTTAGTGCCCATAATGGAAGAATTCTCTAAGTTACTAGGAGTTCCTATTCTTGATCAGATAATTTTCACCAGTCTAGAGCGAGTTCCGAAACCTGAAGAGATTGCAGCAACCTTACGTCTAAAACGACCGGACATCGTATCTAATTGGGAAACAAGAAATGGAGTCAAGGGTTTTCCTCCTAAATTTCTGATAGAGAAGGCTCATTGGTTTCTAGATGCTATGAGTTTTCGTGCTTTTGAGGATATTTTGGCTTTACTGATCTATGGTTTGGTGCTTTTCCCTAACCCTGACCAACTCATAGATATAAACACCATCAAAATATTTCTTACCCATAATCCAGGGCCTAACTTGCTTGGAGATATTTTGCATTCTCTTCACACTCGTACTATGAGGAAGAGAGGGACTCTCATGTGTTGCATACCTCTATTTTCCAGGTGGTTTATTTCGCACCCCCTTGTTTAGTATTAAAGAGGGAACAACGCTTGAGGTGGTCTCAAAGCGTTATGTCACTCACCTATTCAGATATTCATTGGTGTTCCCAATCTCAAGAGGACTTCACTATTATTGACCACTGCAGGGAATTCCCTTATGTGCCGCTCCTTGGCTAAGGGGATGTATCACTTACAATCCTTCCCTATCTCTATGTTAGTTTGGTTATGCTCGAAGAGACGATCCTCATGATATACTCATCCAGGGTATAATATTCGACTATGAGAATGATCCTCAAAATTACCATAAAAGGTTTATACGTGCTTGGGGCATGGTCAACAAGATTGACAACAAGACTTTGGGACACAAGAATTCCTTTCCTATAGAGCCTTATCTTAGATGGGTGCGGTCTCGTTCTCAAAATATTATGATGCCATATCCTGCTGTCCTACCAGTGATCATAGAGCCTATTATTGAAGGGGATGTTCCTCATACCATTCTTCATCCTGATATGCCTACTAGCTTCGAAGAACTACAGAAGTCCTGGATTCAACTCAAGGAAGAAAGGGATACCTTTGAGACTCAATTCTATGCTAGTAAGAAGAAAGTACTAGAGCTGACGAAACAACTCCACGAAGAACAAAGTCTTAATACATATGTTAACATAAAGAGGAAGCATCCATAGGAGACTTGAGTTCATACTTTGCTCAATTTCAGCAAATGTTCCTGGACTTAGCTAAGGGACAAGACGAGTTGAAGAACCCAACCACAAAAGGGAATAAAAAGAAGACTAAGAAGCCAACAATCTTTCTTAACATGGGCAGAAGATTTAAGGGTCCAATCAAAAGGGCCCTAGATTTTGAGGTCCCCCTAAATGGAGATGATAACCAAGAAGAAGATGAAAAGAGTGTGAAAGCTGAAGAGAATAACAACCTTGGTTCTGGCCAAGATTATGATGAAGACTATTCTGCTTAACAATATCCTCCCGCTGATGACAGATACAAGCAGCTAGAAGATCGACTTAATGTTATAGAGATCCAGAAAGTGCTTGGACTGGATTTTGAGGAACTGGGTTTTATTTTGGGGTTTGTTATCCCTCACAAGTTCAAGGTCCCTAATTTTTCCGAATATGATGGTGTTTCTTGTCCAAAGCTTCATTTGTGGTCCTATGTTCAAAAGATCCAACCCCATACTGCTGGAAGAAAATGGAGAGATCTGGCTGGTAGAGTGCAACCTCCCTTATCTAAAACCTCCCAACATAGATCTTTCTTTAACCATCTAACTGGATGTTTCTCATCTGGTTTTTAAGAGTTGATTCTAATTGGATAATGTGTCAAGGGTGGTATCAGAAGTGGAGAGATTCAAGTGGCTGCGTCTTCAAGTTATGTAAAGAAGACCTTCAATGGTAAGAAGGAAACAAATGTTGTTTATGGCCAGAAGGGTCGTACAAGAGGTAACCATAATCCATCTGTAGGAGCTGTGTTAATTTCTAATCCTTCACTTGTTCAACAACATCAGCAAAACAATCAGCATAGGTCAGACGCACCAAGAAAGCAATTTACCAAGATCAGTATTCCACTGTCTTAGGCATTACATCACTTACTAAAAGCAGAGCTGATAACCTTAAGGGATCCTTCTCAAAATCCCAACACCTCCTTTCCTCGATACAATCCAAATATGAAGTGTGCGTACAATTCCAATAACCCTAGGCACGACACCAATAACTGATGGGCCTTGAAAAACAAAATTCAAGACATGATTGAAAAAAAAGAGATTGAGTTCGATCCTCCCGAGATCCCGAATTTAATTACTGCACCTATGCCGAAGCATGACAAAGGCATAAGCGTTATTGATGATGTTCTTTATGTTTTTTCTGTGTGTGATTTGGCCACTCCCCTCCCGATTATCATGAAGAATCTGTTGCAGGCCAATTTATTTCTAGGCTATATTGAAAGATATCACTGCTATGCAACCCAACCCAATGGATGCAAGTTACTGGAAGAAGGTATTCAGCGCTTAATGGGAAATCATATAATTCTGGTTGAGAAGATTCTGTCTGTTGAGAATTTGTTACAAGACTCAGAGTTAGAAAAGGTATCTGTAATATCTGGAACTCCTATCAGGATCACTTCCAAGGGCCCTGTAAGGATCACTGCCAATCCCAAATCTACTCCTCTAATAATCACCACACCTGGACCAATTCCATATTCTTCGAATAAGGCTATCCCTTAGAACTATGGTTCTGACGTCTACTACTATGGCGTTAAACAAGAACTACCGATCATTGTGAATAAAGGTACTAAAGTTGTTGATCCTGACATTGACAATATTATTGGGACCAACAAGGTTACTAGAAGTGTAAGGGTTTTCTCTCTGGAAATCTCTCCAAAGATTATCACCACACTTGTTCGTGTTACCGCTACCGATTCAGTTACTAAGGCTCGAGGCACAGAGAAAATGATGGATCCTTCCCATACGGAGGCACCTAAAGAAGTCACCACTAATGATACTTCTGGGATAGAGTTGGAGGAGGTAGTGAAGATTATCCGCAAGAGTGATTACAAAATTATTGAACAGCTGGGTCAAACCCCATAAAAAATCTCCATGTTATCCCTGTTGTTGTGTTCTGAAGCCCATGCACAGGTTTTTTGTAAAGTTCTTAAAATCTGCGCATGTACCACAAGAAATTTTTGCTGATCAATTTGGAAGTTATGTTGCTAGGCTAACAAAGGATAATGGTTTAGGTTTTTGTAATGCTGACTTGACTCTCGAGGGATAAAACCACAACAAGGCCCTATATGTCTCTATAGCCGTGAAAATCAGAGATCAAGCTATTAATTAACTTGACTCACAAATAATCAAGAGTCGCCATCGCGCTTTATTATTTCCAAGGGAAAAGAGAAAAGTGCGAAATAAAACCCATAAATATGCAAAGTAGGTGCAATACTAAAAGTAAAGAAAAATACAATGCATTTGAAAGAGATCGAAGGTTCAGGGGTTGGTTATACAAAGGGAATGTACTAACAACCTTTGTATCTATAGTATCCTATAGGAATCTTTTGAAATATATGTTTTTGGTTAAAATTGGTTTGCTTGCTAAATGAGTGTGGGGATGAGATTTTGAAAATGCGACGACCTAGTGTCGAAGTTTTTGGCTTAAAAGAGGTGCGATTTTTTAAAATTAGGGTTTAGAAGAGATTTGTTTTTAGATTAATAAAACTAAAAAAAATGTACAAAGGGATTTTCACACAATCATATTAAATATATTCGATGACATGAAGTCAATGAATTCGATTTTTCTTTTGGAGTTAGACAAACAAAATATAAAGACTAAATGATCGACAAAGGGAAATTAAATAAATAGCCATTAAATAACTAACTAATTAACAACCAAAAATTAAATAAAATAAAGAAAGACAAAATTATACTAATATATATTTTTGGTATTTTTTAAAGAGGGCCTGAAAGAAATAATTATAATCCTAATCCAATAGTTTTTTTTTGTATTTTTTGTATGGATTTTTAAATGAAAATAAGGCAAAAGACGTAAAAATTAGAAATAAAAAATAAAGTGAGCAAAGAGAAGATAAATCCTCAAGTGAGAAAAGAAAAAATGTATAAAGTAAAGAAAATAAAATGCTATGGATGATAAATGACATAAAAGTAATAAAAGTTTATCTACTCAATCTCATGACCAAGGATCCATGTTCAAAATAAGTAAATAAACAACAAAAAATTACAGAAAAAAATGAAAATTAAACAACAATAATCACTTTTGCTTTTGGAGGTTCAAGAACACTTTTCAACTCTTGATTTTGAATCAATTGAATTTCCTTACAAAAAGGTGATAAATATGGTACTAAATAAATAAATAAAGAGTAAAAATGCAATAGAGTTAAATAAAGAACGAGTATAATAGCCTACCTATTCAATAAAAGGAAGAAATGACTTGAAAAAAAATGAAGAGAAAAAAGAAGAGAGTTTTGAATTAGTTTAGTGAATGATTTATGGTATTGTTCCCCCAAATGAAAAAAAGAAAGGTCTTATTTATAGCGTGAATGAGGTAAGAGTGTTGATGTGGAAATCCATGTGACTTTATGAGAATGGTTCTTGGTCATTGATAAGTCTAAGTTGGCAATCTATGTGAAGTGTGAGAATGATTCTTGGTCATTGATAAGTACAAGTTGACAATCCATGTGAAATGTTTGTACTATATTATAGTGGTCCAAACTTTTTTTTTATTGACACAAACAAACAAAATGACAAAGTAATAATAATAATAATAATAATAATAATAATAATAATAATAATAATAATAATAAATAATAATAATAATAATAATAATAATAATAATAATAATAATAATAATAATAATAATAATAATAATAATACAAACTAAAAGTGTTAGTAATAATAATAAATACAAAATAGAAAATAAAAGAGACATTAAATTAATTATTTATGATTTTTTTTCTTGAATTAAAATAAATGAAGATATAAGTGCAAATTGAAAGATAAAAATAAAATACATATAAGAAAGTAAAAGAACTTATATAAATTTTTCTATCCTTTTTTTGAAATAAATGATACTAATATATAAATTTAAATTAATAAAAGAACATATTTTTGATAACTTTTTTAGTAAAGAGGTAAAAGAAGTAAATAAAAAAAAACATGATTCTAAGTACATTTTTTGGTTATTTTTTAAATGGAAAAGAAATCATGAATAAAACACAATAAAAATCAAATTCCACAAAATTCATAAACGACTTCTAACATTTTTATTTTTTCGTGGCTTTTCAAAGCATAATCAGCTTTTGACTTGTAAAGAGAAATTGTAGATGATGTTTGTTGTACCCTAATTTTTTCCCCTAAGATTCCCTTATCATATCATGCCAACTCAATCATAACGAGATCACTTTAGGGTTGGTTCTTCCTCTTTTTCTATCTCCTATATTTAAGTTTGCTCTTGAGGAATTTCCAAGCACCTTGGTTGTATATTTTGTATATGTATTGATGACTAACTTCTAATCAAAATACAAAAAATATTTTTCCTTGTCTTTGTCAAATTGTGTTTTAGGTACCAAGTCGAAGCATCCAACAAATAAGCTCATGCAAAGTTGATTGATCCTATTGTGGCAAAAAAAATCTAGCATGCATCGACCCATAAAGGTATGTATCGACTCATTTTGTTGTGCATAACTTGCATGTGTCGACACATGCATGTATGTATCGACTCATCCTGCTTGAAAAAACTTAGCATGTATCGACACATTCATGTATGTATCGACTCATCCTGTTTGTTTAACTAGCATGTGTCGACACATACGTGTTATGTATCGACTCATGCAGTTTGTATGGTTCTGTAATAAGTTGAAATAACAGTATGTATCGACACATAGAGGCATGTGTCGATACATGTTGTGTTATACATCTAGGATGTATCGACACATACTCCCTATGTATTGACTCATAATAGCAAAATGCACGTGTTTTTTGAAAAAGCCAGCAAATTCAAATTGTTATCATTTTGGCTCCAATTTTTCTGCATAATTTGAAATTATATCATTAATTCAAATTTGGATCCAAGAATTAATTACCAAATTACCACTAATCCTAATCCTAAAACTCTATAAATAGAGACCTCATTTCATTCAAATGACAAGCTTTTGATAGCCAAAATCATCTTGCTAAAAAATCTCTCAATTCTCTCCATTTTACCAAATTCACTCAAAGCTCCATTTTCAAAAAGTTAGTAAGCTTTGCATTGAAACTTACTATTCTTTGAGCTAAACCTTCATCCAAACACTTTTTCTCCATCAATTCTCTACATCCAAGCTTTGGTGATTGATTCTTGTTGTTGAATTGTAGCAAATTCTGAAGTTGTTGGATAATTCTCAAATTCTACCTTTGGTAAGTTGGATCATCATCTTTAACAATGTGATCTCTTGTGGATTTCTGGTTTTGATTCATTGAGCACTGCTTTATAACTCCATTAGTGTTATTTTCTCATATTTTGCTGGAATTTTCATGCTCAATTGGATCCATGATCATAAGGTGTTTGATGAAAAGTCGGAACCAGAATTTGATCTTTAAAATGTTGTTTTCTACATATTTTTTCAACAGGTTGCAATCAATTGTTGTAACATTGCAATTGATTGTCACAGAAAATTGATTTGATAAAAAACTGCACTGATGCAATAGGTTGCTGTCTAGGCACAATTGATTGTAACAGTGCCAAAAATACTTTTGCTACCTTATTTTGGGACTGTTTTGACTTAAATATTTTTCTGCACTCTCTTTGATGGATAATTTGGATTGCAATTTTAAATGTCCAATTTGTTTTTAAACTCAATGAACTTTGTGATGTAGATGAAGTTGGATAAATGTTCATCAATTCAAATATACCTAAGAATGAATTATTTAATTCATTTTTGGTGCTTTGGATTAATGATATGTTTAGTACTTTAATCCATCTAGAGGAGTGGTTGAATTTAAAGATGAAAGAATTTTGAAATGGTAATCCAAATTAGCTTATCATTCCCCTCCCTCTTCATCTTACGCCTTTCTTTTTTAATTGTGCTACATGTTAAGGGATGGTGATCTTTATATCATTTATCTAAACATGAAGTACATAGATTGCTATTGACCGACCTCAAAATAGGTGCGACTTCTACATAAGTCCACTTACGATTGCTTAACATAGCGCTAAATTTTGTCCCGATTCGAATAAATGATCATACATGGCCCAAACTTATGATTGCAAGCCCAAGTATGTTAATTTGATCTCTTTGATCCAATAACCTTGAGATTCATTGTGTGGAGGCTTTGGTTCTACCAATCCTCTAATGGATCTACAACACCTTTGGTCAACGCGGATCACTTAAACATCGTTGATCATTAAATGTTACTTGTGAGAATTTCAAAATGGATGATATACTTGACAAAAAGCAAATGAAACTTCTTGTATGGAGGCTTTGGTTCTATCAATCCTTTAATGAGTTCCAAATGCAAGTTTCAAGATGGTCATCCAACTAACCACTAATTTCTAACAATTGACTTTACTTTATGCTTTTATTTTTTATGCTTTATGTACCATTTAATTTGAGCATTTACATTTTCATGCCATTTTTATTTTGCTCACTTGAGCATTTACTTTTATGTCATTTTTTTTGCTCACTTGAGCTTTTCTTTTCCTTTTAAAGACACCTAGTAATCAACATGAACCATAAAAATCTTTAATGATATTTGGACTATTTGGTTACTATCCTTGGCATTATGGAGCATTGGACTTCTTGGACTTAGGATTAGAGACCTTGTCCTATCTTAGAGACTTTGTGTTTTTATTTGATATTTTGTCTGGAGTTCTTGAGGTTTACCTCAAGACATTGAGTTGTTTGTTTGTTTTGTGTGCAGGTTATTGTGATTATATACTTTGTTTGTAATTTGGAATTCACCCGTATATAGTCGTTGCTCTTCCCAATTTTTGCAAAGACTTAATATACTTGAAGTTTGGTTCTCTCAAGAGGTCTAGTATCTTTGCTTGCTTGGCTTTAATCCAAAGAATGGGAATTATATATTGACTTATAATGTCAAGAATTGGCTTCTTGTTGGTTAGATGGTTCTTATCCCTAGCTTTTACCTTATGCTTTAGGGTAGCCTCTTCTTCTCCTCCCACCTTCTTTAATTTCAAAAATCTTCTCCCTCCTTTTGAAAACTCTTCTTTTTTTTCTAAACTTGAAATACTTTCATAATAAACTTGGACTTAGGTCCATGCATTCTCAAAACATTTTCATAAATAAATTTCAATCAATTTAATAATACCTTGACATTTTTGTGAGAAGACTAAAAGTCAACCAATCTCATTTCAAACCATTTTTCCACTTTGGCTTTTACCATTAAACTTTTTCTTAAAAGATTAGACTCTTGTAAATCCTTGTAGTGATGCAAACAACTATACTTCTACAATATGTAGTAAAGAGAGATATTTTCAACTTAGGTGTTGAGTGAGGCATTGTTGATTTTAAAATCCAAGCCATATCCTCAACTTTGAGATGATGCAAATTCTCCTTTCTCATGATTGTGGGTAGTAAGTATGTTTTTCACACGGACAATGACGTTGATGTCTTATCTCATAAAATTAACCAACACACTTGTGTTTCAAAATTTTTAAAAGAGGAACTACGTGTACCCTGATCCCCTATTACATGAAAGGTGGTACGTAGGCACTAAAGGTTCACAACCGCGGCGGGTGCAAAAATCATAAAAATATTTTTTTTCTCAACTCCACCGTCCATTTTATATATAACACATTTTCATAACCAAAATATACAAATTTTTCAAAGAGGTTCTTGTGGAGTACCGTAGATGTTTAGGGTGATAATACCTTCCTTTTGCATAACCAACCCCCTTACCTTGAATCTTTCCCCCTTTTTGGGTTATTCGCTATTTTCCCATTCCTTTGGAAACAATAAAGCTCGGTGGCGATTTTTATTTTGATTTGTATAAATTCTAGTCAATCCAATGGCTTAGTCTTGAAAATTTCTACCACTAAAATGTCAAGGAGAATCATATGTAAAAAGAATCGCTCAAAAGTGTCGAAATTTGAAGAAGTTATAAAATTTTAAAATCTAACTCAAGAATTGGCAAAGATTAGGTCAAACCACTTGTGAACACTTGTTATACAATGATGCAAATGGAGGGTGGGATCTTAGGTCAAAAATTGGGGTATAACAGCTGCCCCTATTTAAGTTTCTTCTACTTGGAGATATGAAGATTAAAATCTTCATTTCGACGAGATTGAAGATACTTAAATATAGAATAAACAATTTTTAATCCTAAGATACCACAATGATGTTTATGATATGATATGGATGCAATGCTCTAAATTTTATAAGGAATGATACCACATGAGACAAACTACTGCTGGAGAAGCCAAGCACATGATAAAGTAATTCCACAGGGGAAGAGATTATAACTCCACTAGGGAACAGAGCCACAGACATCGGCTGAGAGACTCTTATATGAGAACAACTTCAAGAGATGAAAAAATTACTAACTCTATCAGGGAAGACGCCTTGCATAGGTTATGAAAAGATAAATGGCTACTGACTCAAGATGATGGTAAATTTCCAACTCATTGTCAAAGGTATAAAAATAAAAAAGGATACCAACTCACAAATGACGATAAACTACCATCTCAATAGTTGAAGATAGAAGATCAATAAGATATCGACTCATAGATGACGGTAAACCACCAACTCAATAGTTGAAGGTAGAAGATCGATAAGATACCGACTCATAGATGACGGTAAGCTACCAACTCAATAGTTTAAGGTAGAAGATCAAACAAGATATTGACTCACAGATGAAAGTAAACTACTAACTCAATAGATAAAGGTAGAATATCAATAAGATACCGACTCACAGATGACAACAAACTACCAACTCAATAGTTGAAGGTAGAATCGAAAAAAGAGATATTGACTCACAGATGACAGTAAGCTAGCAAGTCAAGTAGATGAAGGTAGAAAAGTAAGAGATACCGACTCACACATGACGGTAAACTACCAATTCAATAGATGAAGGTAGAATATCAATAAGATACTGACTCACAAATGACGGAAAACTACCAACTCAATAGTTCAAGGTAGAATTGAAAAAAGAGACTCTGACTCATAAATGATGGTAAGCTACAAACTCAATAGTTGAAGTTAGAAAAGTAATAAGATACCGACTCACAGATGACGGTAAACTACCAACTCAATAGATGAAGGTAGAAAAGTAAGAGATACCGACTCACAGATGACGGTAAACTACCTACTCAATAGATGAAAGTATGAAAGATAATAAACCTTTCCACGATGAAAGGATTCCAGTTTCTTCTTTGTCGAGTCTTCCACTTGAAGAGGATAATATACAAACTTCTCTGCGGGACTTTTCTAGAGAGATACCATTTGTTATTAATGAGCAAACTTCTCAAAAGAGATACCATTTTCTATTTGTGAGCATATTGTTGGGGATATACAAGCTGCTCAAACAAAGAGGCCTCCACTTGCTGTCTTCCAAAGATATCAATAATACACAAGTTCCCCATCAATAGTCCGCCACTTTCTATATTCCGAAGATATCAATACTACATAGGCTGTTTATGAAGAGTCCGCCACTTTCTACTCCAAATATATCAATAATACACAAGCTACTCATGAAGAGTCTGCCACTTACTATCTTCCAAAGATATCAATAATACACAAGCTACTCATGAAGAGTTTGCCACTTCCTATATTCCAAAGATATTAATAATACACAAGATGCTCATGAAGAGTCTGCCACTTGCTATTTTCTAAAGATATCAATAATACACAATTTAATCATGAAGAGTCTGCCACTTGCTATCTTCCAAAGATATCAATAATACACAAGCTTCTCATGAAGAGTTCGCCACTTGTTATATGTTGAGATTCCAAAAGAGTGTTGCAACAACACTATTGGGAAACAAAGTTCATCTTCAATTGGATCCCATTAATAGATTCTTCCTGAGGAGACCAAGTATTTAAATGTGCAAAATAAATGCACTCTCCATCTAGGTTTCACAGCCTAGAGAGATCCACAGGGTAGCATCCACGAGAGTCAAAGCTCAATCCAAGAACAAAAATGGAGAGAAAAAGTCAAACAAGACTCTACCAGATGTGGGATAAACTCAACTAGGACCTATCCTATCCTGAGACGAAAGGAAGGCTAAAACAAAAACCCTTCCATGAGGAATAAACTCAGTGGGGAATTAACAAGGACGTACACTTTCTGCTTAAGTTGTCACTCTATTTGGAAATAGAAAATACTCTAATTGAATAGACATAACCAAGGTATACGAACCCAATAACATCAACAAATACAAATGTGCGTGCATGATGTAAGTGTGAATGAATAAATGGATGTCATGTATATATTTGACAAAACAGATAGAAGAGATAAACTGGAGATGATAAGACGTCACAGTACAACCAGATACTCGGCTAACCTCAACAAGATGAGAATGTTACTGGAGATAGAATAAAATCCATCGACGGAGCATATTTATGCTATAAGGCTCTAATCTCTCTTGGGAGGAAGATATTTTTCGGGAGAAAACCCAAAGTCCAATCTTCTAACATCAATAATCCATTAAAAGGATAACAACACGAACTCCGCTTCAGCTAGAGAAAAATATTGCTTAGATGGAGAAAAATCTTGCTTAGCTAGAGATACTGGGGAAATCCACCATCTGATAATGTATGCAAAGAAGATCACATATCTTGACAAATCTGGATTACTCCTGGAACTAATTTTGGATGCCCCATGTTTCCTGCTGATAAGCTGCGTGATGCACGATAATCCTTGTGAATAACTTCACTTCTAAAATTCCCCAAGTTATATGGTTGATGAGAAGAAATCGTCTCAAGAGGATTTTACAAAAGACCTGGCATCCAAAATGCTCTAGTGTCTTTAAACTCTTAGAGAGAATTGTCGAATCTTGACGTGACTACCCCATATTGACTATATTTGGCACAACAGAGTTTTCAAATTTTTCCTATGAGGGTAAATGAACTATGAAGGCAGCAACTTATTCATGCTGAAGGTCTTCAGGCAACATGCCCCTAGATACGATCATTCTTGAAAATGATTCGCCAATTACATAACAAAGTTTCAGACCTTAAAAGATTAAACTCATCATTGGTTCTTATATGTAAGCTTCCTTGATATCAAACAAATGTTTTACAAGCAGAAAAAGTTTATTATGAGAATGAAAATTCTAATGCAACAGTTATGTAAGTCTTGAAGATTTTGAAAATATATCGATAAAACTTTGCGAGTTAGAGCAACATTTATTTTTGTATAGAAAAAGGATATGATACCAACACAAATATTTAACAAACTTATGAGAGTCAAGAAGGCAATCTTGTCAAAGTATGCTTTTGAAATAACCTTGCTTCAATTAGGACTTTTGAAGGTTGCAACGTGGTATGGTTCACGGTTTTCAGGAGGAAAAAAGATTTTTTAGGCTCAAAATTTATTGTGCCCACCCATTCTTCATGATGTTCTCCAGTCCTAAGTTTGGTTAATTCAACATTCGCGTTCATCTTTCAAAAAAGATTTTGTGGCAGTTAAGGAAACGACAAAGCATTCGGAGTAGCAGCCACCCTTATATCTTCGTGTTTGTAGTTACATGGATTTGTTCTTTGCTGAGGATTATTGTGTAGTCTTTCTTTGCAATTTTGTTTTCCCTAACTTTTGCCGAACTAATTCTTTTGAATTGATAGTCCAGCGGGATGCCCTAATTTTTTCCTAAGTCACTCGTTTTCAAGTTTTCGACTTAGCGGGCTTTTATTTTTTTTCTTTTTCTTTGTTTGTTTTTTGTTTTGAACAAAACGTGTGACATTAGCTTGTCTTTATTTGTTGAGAGGATTATGACTGCCTCGTTTCTTGATGGATGAGGGATAACCATTGTGGTTTGGAATCTTTTGGCCTCATGTTATATGAAAGATAGCCATCACAATTTCTCTTCAGAAATATCTTATGAATTTTGAACACTCGATTAGATTAATTGAAAACTACCCTGCCCCAGGTTAAAATTGAGGGTTTTTTCGTATAGAAAAGAAACTCCTACTTCAAGGCTAAAAAGGGGTTAGCAAGGGACTATCTTCCTTATATTTATGGTGTTTGGGGATTTGAAACAACACCTTTACATCATCAACATGGTTTTATCCAAAAGCATACAACCATAAATTTTGTGTTTTAAAATCATCACCCCCCCCTCCAATATCTACCTAGGCAAGATAATGGGTGATAATTTGGTATGATAAAGAAATTTAAAATTGAAAACAAATATGAGTGAAACGAATGAATTTCTTCAAGATAAACATACTCGTTGTATTAATATTAAACATTCAAAAGTAAACCAGTTCTTACATGCAAATAGTGCAATGATAAACAAGAAGAAAAAAAATACAAATGAGAAAGCAGTAAAAATGCTAATAAACTAAGAAGACTCTCTTATCTTCACTTGCGCTGAAGGAAACATTTCCAAAACTTTGGAACTACCAATAATAGAGATTCATTCATGCTTTACTAACAGATTATTTTGAACATTAGGGCCAATGTCCTTAAATGACAAGATACCGCTTCAGACCAACCTCTGAACTTCGACCTTCAAAGTAAAGCAATCTTCCAAATCGCGCCCAAGAGCATCCTGATGAAAGGCACAAGAAGCGTCAACCTTATATCCTCTTGGAAATTTTTCAGGAACAACTGGTTGAGCTTGAGTTTGAACCAGATTCTTCTTCAATAAAGAAGGATACAACTCTATGTATGTCATTGGAATTGGATCAAAGCTCATTTTCCTGTGATGACCTTACCCTTAATTACCTTGTTGAGGTGCCCACTGATATGTAACAATAGTCGGAGCCACATTGACGATTGGAGTCACATAAGCAACTTGTTGATTCCTATTATGAGATCTCCCTTTCCTACCACAAAGTATAGCGTATGAGTCTTTCTCTTTCTCTTTGGAAGAACTATCACCATACTTCTTAGAACCATTTGATGAGTCAACATCTTTTAATAAGCGGCCTTTACGGACAACTTCCTCTAAACGGACTCCCACACTTACCATTTCAGTAAAATAAGCGGGAGCACTTGCAACCATCTTCTTATAGTAGAAGAAATTTAGAGTTTTCAGGAAGATCTTTGTCATTTCTTTCTCTTCTATTGGAGGGATCACCTGGGCGGCTACTTCACACCATCTCTGTGCATATTCTTTAAATGAATGTTCATCTTTCTGAGTCATCCCTCTCAGATGGTCACGGCCAGGTGCCATAAATATGTTATAGTTATACTGGTTGATAAAAGCTTCACCCAAATCATTGAATGTGCAAATGTTTCTACTGTCCAATCCTATATACCATTTCAAAGCAACACTAGTTAAACTATCCTAGAAGAAATGAATAAGAAAACATTGGTCATCCGTATGAGTGGACATCCTTCTGATATACATCACCAGGTGGTTACGGGGGCAAGAGTTGCCCTTGTACCTCTCAAATTCTGGAACCTTAAACTTTGCTGGCACTTTTATGTTAGGAACTAAGCATACTTCACTGACGTTTTATTCGAATAACTCTTTCCCTCCAAGAGCCTTTATTTCTTTCTGAATTTCAATGAATTGGTCCTGAAAGTCATCCAATTGGTCGTAGAAGCCCACACTTTCACTTGTTGGAGGAACAAGACGATAAGCTTCATCATTAACAAATGGCATGGCATTCACCATATGAGGTGCAGTGTAACAAATCTCATTTTTAGCAGCAGGAGTATTATGAACAACATGAGGTGCATGAATAGCAGCAGCTTGAGCATCAGAATTATAACCTTCTGGAATGAAGTTTTCAGACATTCCCATGGGTAACCCTGAAGCATACAATATTGAGCAGTAGTAACTGGAGTAACAAAAATGGGAACCGACGGAACCTCGGAAGTAACAATTGTCTGTCATGGCTGAGTAGCATGAGGAGACAGAGGAGCATGCAGTGGCTGATTTTGATCAACCACAAATGATTCCAACAAAACAGTCAAATTGGCCATACCAGCTCTCAAAGCAGTAACTTCTTCATAAAACTCGCGATTCTCTTGTTCAAGATTTTCCATCTTCTCTTAGCACGAGCGTTGTACTACGGGACCAAAGGAAAAATAAGACTTGAGAATGACTTTCGAATGTGAAACAAAAATGTAGAATGATGCATGATTATGAAAATGGTAAGTACACTTCATTTCTAAAGACCTCAAATTTTGATTCAAGCTTCAAGCGAGAAATAATTAACAATATAATGTGACAAATGAGTTTAATAAAAAGTTAAGAGCCTAAAAGATACAAAGGTATAAAGCCAAGAGATCCCTAATCAACAGACCCGATGGTGATCATCAAAAATACAAATCATAAACCCTAAGATGTTTCCCCAAACTCTACATCAGTAAGGGTATCCCAAACTAGATTCTCATTACTCCGCTCTTGGGCCCTTCCAAATATCTCCTTCGTTGCTTCGATCTTTGATCTCTCAATTAGATCCTTAATGAATACATCCCTTATATTGATAATGCTTTCCAGATGATCAACCTCTTCTTGAAGCTGAAGGCCGTCAAAATCTTCTTGCTGATCTTCATCTTCAGACTTCATGACCTTAACTTGAACTGGCATCCAAACATTGTAACGGATGGTACTCCTCTTTCTAGTTTCCATTTATGAGTAATGAGCTTGATACGAGAATCAAAGATAAAGTTCCCTAGAAATTAAATGACTGCGTATGTCACAAGCATGTCATGATGTTTATGAATGCATGAATGTATGGTTATCTAATAAACACATAAAAGGTGTAAAGGTTTAACGTCACGAGCATGGAGTCAAAGTGTGATAATTAACCTGCAAGGTATGTACTAAGGGTTTATCACCTGCCGAACAAGGTTCTAAAAGGTTCCCAGAGTCTACATCTTTCCTTCAGATATTACCAACATCCCAATTATTCGGTAATTAATAATATTCGCAGGAAAAACTCGTCTGAGTGCTGCATCACGTGACAACTACTTCTAGATTATTCTGTCATAGTCTTTGCACTACATATAAAAAGGCCAAGATGGGTTAGGGGTTCTACGGCTCTCAGCTTCTCTGGCTCCCAGGTCGAGAGCAACAATGTCTTCTTGATTACTTGGTAAATAAATACTACAGTCAAAGGGTCTTCCACTAATTGGGGGATCTCATGCCTCCTTTTTTGGAATTACTCCCTCAAAGTTAACATGACTATACCGCCCGTCCTATCTTAAGTGTACTTAGTCTGGGTATAGGACTTGTCCGTTTTAATCAACACCCAAAGAAACCACAAAATAACACATATAATAAAACAATAAATAATAAGAAAAACATACATAACAAATTATGTTTAACCCACTTAGAAATTAAATCCCCAGCAGAGTCACCAATTCTGTAACGGTGAAAATTGGAGATCAAGCTATTAATTAACTTGACTCGCAAATAAGCAAGAGTCGCCACTGCGCTTTATTATTTCCAAGGGAAAAGGGAAAAGTGCGAAATAAAACCCATAAATATGCAAAGTAAGTGTAATACTAAAAGTAAAGAAAAATACAATGTATTTGAAAGAGAACGAAGGTTTGGGGGTTGGTTATACAAAGGGAAGGTACTAGCACCCTACGTATCTATAGTATCCTATAGGAACCTTTTGAAATATCTGTTTTTGGTTAAAATAGGTTTTCTTTCTAAATGAGTGTGGGTATGAGATTTTGAAAATGCGACGACCTAGTGTCAAAGTTTTTGGTTTAAAAGAGGTGCAAGTTTTTTAAAATTAGGATTTAGAAGAGATTTGTTTTTAGATTAATAAAACTAAAAGAAAATGTACAAAGGGATTTTCACACAATCGTATTAAATATATTCGATGACATGAAGTCAATGAATTCGATTTTTCCTTTGGAGTTAGACAAACAAAATATGAAGACTAAATGATCGATAAAGAGAAATTAAATAAATAAAAATTATATAACGAAATAATTAACAACCAAAAATTAAATAAAATAAAGAAAGACAAAATTATACTAATATATATTTTTTGTATTTTTTAAAGAGGACAAGAAAGAAATAATTATAATCCTAATCTAATAGTTTTTTTTTTGTATTTTTTGTATGAATTTTTAAATGAAAATAAGGCAAAAGACTTAAAAATTAGAAATAAAAAATAAAGTGAGCAAAGAGAAGATAAATGTTCAAGTGAGCAAAGAAAAAATGCATAAAGTAAATAAAATAAAATGCTATGGATGATAAGTGGAATAAAAGTAAAGAGAAGAAAATATAAAGTGCGGAAATATAAATGATATTAAAGTAAATTTAGTACAATATAAAGTTAATAATCTGATTTGGGATAAGTGTAACTTCATATAGAGCATAGAATGTATGTATTCATACATGTTACAGAAATGACACTTTGAAATTCATTCTCTTATGCATGTAGTACAATTAACAAATATGGGGTATCAAGACAAAGTCATGAAAGATACATTATGACAAACTTATCATCAATCCCAAGTACCTTGAATGATCAAAGGACTATTTAGAGGTAAATTGGAAATGATGAAAGTTCATCAAATATCCGACAAGCTTAGATGAACTAAAAAAGCTCAAATGCTTTCCAAATTGATCTAAATAAAAATAAAATAGATAAAGAAGAATAAGATTAAATCTATAATAAAAATAGTATAAATGTCATAACTTTCTCAATTTTTCATGAAATTAAACAAATGATTAATGAAATTTTATCTACTCAATCTCACGATCAAGGATCCATGTTCAAAATAAGTAAATAAACAATAAAAAAATTACATAAAAAATGAAAATTAAACAACAATAAATCACATTTGCTTTTGGAAGTTCAAGAACACTTTTCAACTCTTGATTTTGAATCCATGGAGTTTCCTTCCAAAATGGTGATAATTATGCTACTAAATAAATAAATAAAGAGTAAAAATGAAATAGAATTAAATAAAGAACAAGTATAATAGCCTACCTATTCAATAAAAGGAAAAAATGACTTGAAAGAAAATGAAGAGAAAAAAGAAGAGAGTTTTGACTTAGTTTAGTGAATGATTTATGATATTGTTCCCCTAAATGAAAGAAATAAAGGTCTTATTTATAGGGTGAATGAGGTGAGAGTGTTGATGTGACAATGCATGTGACTTTATGAGAATGATTCTTGGCCATTGAAAAGTCCAAGTTGGCAATCTATGTGAAGTGTGAGAATGATTCTTGGTCATTGATAAGTATAGGTTGGCAATCCATGTGAAGTGTTTGTACTACATTATAGTGGTTCCGACTTTTCTTTATTTACACAAAAAACAAAAGGACAAAGTAATAATAATAATAATAATAATAATAATAATAATAATAATAATAATAATAATAATAATAATAATAATAATAACAACAAAAAGTGTTAGTAATAATAATAAATACAAAAGAGAAAATAAAAGAGACATTAAATTAACTTTTTATGATTTTTTTTGAATTAAAAAAAATGAAAATATAAGTTAAAATTAAAAGATAAAAAATAAAATACATATAAGAAAGTAAAAGAACTTATATAAATTTTTCTAAACTTTTTTTGAAATAAATGATACCAATATATAAATTTAAATTAATAAAAGAACATATTTTTGATAATTTTTTTAGTAAAGAGGTAAAAGAAGTAAATAAAAAATAACATGATGCTAAGTATATTTTTTTGTAATTTGTTAAATCGAAAAGAAATCATGAATAAAACACAATAAAAATCAAATACCACTAAATTCATAAACGACTTCTGACATTTCTATTTTTTTGTGGCTTTTCAAAGCATAATCAGCACTTGACTTGTAAAGAGAAATTGTAGATGATGTCAAGGAGAATAATATACAAAACGAATCGCTCAAAAATGTCGAAAGTTGAAGAAGTTATAAATTTTTGAAATCTAACTCAAGAATTGGCAAAATATAAGTCAAATCACTCGTGAACACTTGTTATGCAATGATGCAAATGGAGGGTGGGATCTTAGGTCAAAAATTAGAGTATGATAGTCTCTATTGAATGCAAGGGAACTATTTTATCGCATGTATTGGTTGATACTAGTTCCACGCTAAATGTGTTACCAAAAGGTTCTCTTGATAGACTTGATTGCGAATAGGTTATACTGAAACCTAGTGATATTGTGGGTAGAACCTTTGATGGATCGAAAAGGATGGTGCACGAAGAAGTTGACCTTCCTATCAAAGTAGGTACTCAAGTCTTCAATTATACCTTCCATGTCATGGACATCCGACCGACTTATTCTTTTCTACTAGGAAGCCCCTGGATTCATGGGGCAGGCGCTGTTACCTCAACCTTATACCAGAAGCTGAAATATCCTGTGAAAGGAAAGGTTGTTACTGTCTGCGGCAAAGAAGGGTATATCGTGAGTCATTTGAACTCATTTAGGTATATAGAGATAGACGGCGAATTCATTGAGATTCCCTGTCAGACGTTTGAAGTTATCCTTCATACCGCTATTGAAGATGTTTCTGCTATTCCCAAGATTACCAGGATTCCTCCCAGAATAGCTTCTTTGAAGGATGCTTGAGTTGTCATACAAGAAGGTGGTTGTACTACTTGGGGTCAGCTTCCTGACATTCCATATAAATCTGACAAATTTGGTTTGGGTTTCACTGTAGAGGCTCATAGAGTTGTTCGTCGCGCTCGTGCTGGGAGACCACCATTTTGTGTTAATAACAATGGAGTCAATGGAATAGGAGATGTTGACAGTGACTATGACTTTGACAGTTGGATCTTTATTACCATCGGTAACAGGCTCAACAACTAGAAGACACATAACATTATCTCAATCTCCTTTAGTCAGGAGTAATAGCTACGTTATGTTTTATTACTTTCAAATTTTTGGTTATGTAATTTGTTTTAAACAATGACTTTAAGCCTTGTGCCTTACCCGGGGCACAATGGTCCACTTAATAAGGGTTGTCATTTCATAAATATATATTCATTTAATAAATCATTGGACGTTTTTTATTCAAATTTTATGCTCTTTGTATTTATTTTATTTTTATCACTTTCAAATAGCTATGTGTTCTTACAAACACCCACACAATAAATTGCAGATCCAAATCTACTCTGGATCCCAATGATAACGATTCTGCAATTTCCACTTATGACTTTCAAAATCAGATCTACCAAGCCGAGGACAAAGGTGAGGAAGATTATGAAATACCTGGAGAACTTTCATGACTATTAGTGCAAGAGGAAAAGACTATACAACCGCATGAAGAGCCGGTCGAGGTTGTAAACTTGGGTACTGAAGCAGACAGGAAAGAAGTTAAGATATGTGCCAACCTAGAAGATTGTATCAAGAACACGTTAATCCATATGTTGCATGATTATGTTGAGATATTTGCTTGGTCACACAAAGATATGCCATGGCTAGATACTAATATTGTGGTTCACCGCCTACCGATGAAAGAATATTATGGTTCACCGTCCCAAGATGTCTGAGTAGATCAAGGCTGAGGTTATAAAGCAATTCAATGCATGGTTCTTAGCTGTTACATCATATCCTCAATGGGTTAAAAATATGTTTCCAGTACCTAAAAAGGATGGCAAGGTGCGTATGTGTGTAGGTTACAGAGATTTGAGCAGGGCAAGCCCCAAGGATGACTTTCCGCTTCCACATATTGATGTTCTGGTCGATAACACTGCTCAACATAAAGGATTCTCCTTCATGGATGGTTTCTCGAGTTATAATCAGATCAATATGGCACCTGAAGATATGAAGAAGACTACTTTTGTTACATAGTGGAGCACTTTCTGTTACAAGGTTATGCTTTTTGGGTTGAAGAACACTGGCGCAACATATCCGCGTGTCATGGTAGCCTTGTTCCATGACATGATTCATCACGAGATAGAGGTTTATGTTGATGACATGATAGCTAGATCTCAGACTGAAGAGGAGCATCTTGACCATCTACACAAATTATTTGAGAGGCTGAAGAAATACAAGCTCAGGTTAAATCCAAACAAGTGCACTTTCAAAGTAAGATCCGGTAAACTCCTAGGTTTCATTGTCAGTAGTAAAGGTATTAAAGTTGATCCCACCAAGGTCAAAGCCATTCAAGAGATGCATGCTCCCTGTATTGAGAAGGAAGATAGAGGTTTCTTAGGAGTACTGAATTACATTGCCCGATTCATTTCCCATCTGACCGCTACTTGTGAGTTGATCTTCAAACTGCTGAAGAAAGATCAGGTAGTAAAGTGGAACGAAGATTTCTAGATAGCCTTTTAAAAATTCAAGGAGTACCTCCAAGAACCTCTGATTCTGATGCCACCAGTCAAAGAGAGACCCCTAATCATGTACCTAACAATGTTAGAGAACTCAAAGGGGTATGTATTGGGCCAACATGACGAGTCTGGTCAAAAAGAGCATGCAATATGTAACACCCCAATTCTACCCAACAATTATTATAAAAATAAGAGTTATAAAATTCCATCATACAAATTAGGATGCTACAATTTCAAATTATTACAACGGTATTTAATCGCATGTAACATATATATATAACATATAAACACGGATGAATAACATAATTTGGTCCTTTAAAAACCAACAACTTTCATAACTACGCAACGAATTCATAATATTCAACTTAAAAGGATATAACATCTTTGTCTAACTTAAAACAACTTTAAAATAACAAGTACTTAACAGAATCAACTTAAAATTTGGCAATAAAAATAAAATCAATAACAAAGCAACAAGCATTCATCCCCCCGAGTGTTACGTATCAGAGCGACGATACCGACTCGAACTACTGAAGGTAAACAACCTTCATTCTGAATTACCTGCACGTTACCAACATGGGGGTAACATTCAAACAGAAGGGGTGAGATATCTAACAATATAATCAGACGTATGATAAATAATACATTAGAATCAGTTCACGCAAAGTCACAACTTCACAACTTTAAACAACATCAATCACAATAAAACATTAACAAAATTTAACGATAATTTATCAACACAACAACTCGAATACACAACATGGAATGCGACTCGATACAATGCACATGTATATGGTACCAACAGAGAAAAACTCCCAACTTAATAATCTGCCAATTATTAGAGGCATCAACAAGGCATAAGCCTTCAACTTAATATTTTGCCAATCCTGTCCAACTTACAGAGCATGAGCTCCTAACTTGATATGCTATATATGCGACAACATGATGAAACACAACCACAACTACAACAACAATCATTCAGCAAAACACAACAAGAACAACACAACGACAACAATAATTATTCGACCGCAACTCAACAACAATTCAACACTGGCTACAAGCCTACAACATGGTCTTGCCAATAAATAGAGGCAACACAACAACACAACAATTCAAATTTGGCAATAAGCCTACAACTTAATTCTTGCCAATTATTATGGGCAATGCAATAAAATTCACCACTTATAACTTCATAATTAACCACAACAACATCACAGCAACTTAAGTATACCAAGACTATTAGTAATGAAGTTCTACTAATTTATGTCTACTGATAAACCTTATTAATTATTTTGTTATTTCAACACATACCGACTCTATAATTTTAAATAAACTAGATTATTAAGACAGACTACTAACAAGACTTATAACTAAATTCCTTTACAAATGATAATCATGATCCACTTAAGATAATAGCTACTGCGACTTAATTCATTGGAACTACTTATTATTCTGCTTCCAATATACTAATTAAATTAATAAAACTAATTATCCTACTATTATACATTTCAATTATTTAAGGATGGATACTAAGAATTAATTATTAAACTAAATATTTCCATTGATATTAAGTATACATATACTAACCTGCTACTTAAATTAAGTCTGATATATCAATTCTCTGTTACTGTTGCTAAAGTATCCACTTATTGGCTCTGTTAAATATCAACTCTGTTAAATATCAACTATATTATTTTACTGCTACTAAAGTGTCTATGTTATTAATATATCTCAATTACTAGTATTATTGCTATTTTATCAACACTGCTAAATTAATACTGCTATATAATAACTCTGCTATTTTAATTAAATTGATAACTCTATCGGAAAATATAACAACTCTATTGATAACTATATCAACTCTATTGACATATGTATCAACTCTATTGATAACTCTATTAACTCTATTGACAACTTTAACCGAATTGAAAATAATTAAATGAATCAATTACTTCAACTATTTATCTCTAACTTAAACTCCTAAAAATTATAATACTTAATAATACTAGATTATTACTATTGTATTATTATTATCATATATAATATGACCTAGAAACGTGATTACTAGCTTGAAGGAAAAAGTCCCGCTACAGTAACGTGACATGATGTTGTATGTACATTAGGATTCCAAAAGTCACCCTTAATAAAACATATGGCCATTAAGAAAATATGCCCCTCAGCATGGACAAGTGTCCCACTCGGCACACTCCCTCTTCCTGTATGGTGCCGATCGGCACCCCCTTGCTTCCAACCAGGCCGTTAGGCATGTGTCTTGTACCCCTCGGCTCACTTTGCCTCCTATGCAAATTTTACCTGTTTTCAGCATAAATTTTTCCCAGTCTCTTGCAGACACCAATACAACATCCAAAACACAACAACATACCAACAATATTCATCATGATTAATTTCTAGAAACAACAATTCTAAGTATTGTAACAATCAGGTATGCAAACGAACAAATATTTCGTATATTGCACAACAGAAAATCACAGACAGTGGCAATTTCATACAACCCAATCCCATATATAATTCATCATATACCCAATTATAGGATCAGAACCCCACCCTTACCTTGGATTGGAGACCACTCTATAATTCTTAGATTGAACCCAGCCTTGCCAAAGTTTCCAATCTTTTCCTCTTTTCCTCTTTTCCTCTTCTCTGCAACTTTGCACTTCTACGTTCGCTCTCCAAAATCTCCAAAACCCTTATTCTCTCTTCTACTTGAAAAAAACATAATTCCTTCTTATTCAACATATACTTTCTATTATTCTTAATAATTCCATTGGGCCTAATCTCAACACCCCCACTTTTACTACCACAAACCATTAATTAAGCCCATATAATAAATCTAGTATTATTCCAATACTATTTCTACAACTTAATCAACCAAATAATCAACTAACAACATAACAACTTAAATCAACATTTTCAACAATTCCAACAATTAATCTATAATTAATTTAATTAAATTAATGGGCGTTACAACTCTCCCCCACTTAGAATATTTTCGTCCTCGAAAATCTATTCAATACTACCACTCTTAATGTGAGTTTTGCATCTAACTCATTGATTTCCATGTCGCGTTTGGCAACACTTCGAGCACTACTTTCTCGATATCTCAATAACTCGACACGATTTAAATCACATATACACATGCTGATCATTCAACATCTTCGCGACATAATCATTAATAACTTATCAACCACTTCAACAATACTTGACGTATCAACTTTAAAGTAGTATCAACTATAACGCACTTATATTTGGATAGAAAACATAACATTATCATCTTATCACATGTTCAACACCAAAATACATACACAGTCCCCTAGGCTTCTGATATTTAGTCCTTCACTTCTAACGAGTCATCCACGCATAGCAATTGCGCCACATCACGCTTCTGTTGCATAACTCTGATCATCCATCTTAAGTTACCGTCCTCATTAAATTTTTTGTCAACTATATGGGTTATAAGTTTAATCTAGTTTCGGACTTCCTTTAACACTCACCATAAAATCATTGTTCACTTGATATTCTCAATCCTTCACTTTTCAATGTTAGATCACATATAACCCGCTACTCTGACTTGTTCAATACGTCTCAATTCTTTCCTAGCCACTCCTATATTAATTCACACAAACTGGTGAGCGACTATTCTGACGATATAACATCGATCACTTTACATACCATTAAGTTAGCAAGACAAATCTATACCATCCAACACGATCTCGTCTATTATGAACAAGAGATTAAGGGTGATCAGTTCCTCAATTTGTCAATAGATAGCCGACAACTATAATGGAGTATAAACCATCGTTACCAAACTATAATTGTGTTCCTTTAGAACTTTTACTCAAGTCACCTAACTCACCATAATCCAATAATTTTTAATGAGGTTTACAAATACTCCCACAATATCCCTCTCATTTGATCTTGTCGATGAGACACTAACGCTCAACATATTAAACGGTCCACATTACACTCACTTAGCCTTACTCGAAGGTTAAGCATTATCCAACTCAAGAATTACTTTATTCATCTCCGCATCATCAGGAATACAAATTCGATTATGGAATCTCAACACATCCTGTGCATCTAACTTGAAATCATCATTCTCAGACTGATCGAGTCCAACCACCAAAGCTACCAATTCCATATCTAACTTGTGAGCTTCTTTGATACTGTCCAGAAAATCATTGTTAATCTTCAACGTCCCCAACATAACACTCTTCGGTGCCACCTTACGAACTAAACTCATATTTGTGAATTGTTCAATTAGATCCAATTCTTTAACCACTATAGCCTGTAAAGTCTTTTGACCTAGAACATCAACCACGACATTAGTTTTACCTGGATGATAATTCAAACCAAAATTATAATATTTGAACAACTCCAACAATCTTCGTTGTCTCATATTCAATTGAAACTTCAACAAAGCCATTCAACACTGTTTTGGTGATAGAACCTTTCCATATCTTCTTTTACACAGGCCACTACCTTGGCATCTAAAACACGACTCTAATTTCTCTTAAAAGCATCTCCCTTTAAGAGGACATCTTCATCATTGTGAATCATCATAAGCTGAATCTCTATGCGCTACTCCAATACTTTCACATCCTTTTTAATGCCAAACATCTCATTTCTCAACTTATTCGCCAACAACATATTACGCTTGACCTCGTCTCAAACAATTGCGATAATAAACATTTATGCCTAAAAATCCTCTAGTTCCGTAAACGACTTCAGAGTTCCTCCATATGGAAATGCATCAACCATATTTGAAAACACGTTGATATGATAGAATATATTTCTATCTCCTCACATGTTCAAATGGAACACCAATCCGATACTTAGAACACAAAATATGAATTTCTAAAGTTATCCTAAAATGCGAACTACGACGTCATGCAGTGACATACTATTACCCACCTTACGATAACATCAAAACATAATTTCTATGTACCAGTACCAACACTTACCATTCCTGAAATCATACTAATCTCCTCTCTTATTCGACTCCGAATTGCGATTTAAAACATTCCAACAACTTCAATAACTTTTACAATAACTCAAAAGGGTCCCACGACAAGGTCTACAATAATCTGTCACTTTATCACCGTTCCAACGTCGATATCTTATGCAAGGGCTACCCAAACCGACAACTTCACAGTCCACCAGCAACGCTGAAACATCACAACTTTCTAAATTACATCTTCTAAAAATTATCCTTGTTACTTAACGATCACCTTTAGAAACATCAGGTATTCACACTCTAATCGTATATCAACAACTGTTACATCGCTCCTCATCCTTCTAGAAGTAAACATCAACAAGGTATGATTATCCTCCCTCAAGACGCTCCAACTTGTTTAACAAACAAAATCTTGAATCCGTGTCATCTTTGAATTTGGGAAACAATAAAACTTCAACAATAATTGCACTGTCGCCATCAGCAGCATACTGAACTAACATCTTACAACCGAAACATATCCGAGAAGCAAAACTTCTCCCCCACTCATCTTTAAACCAACTCCTGCATACAATCGATTGGAAAATCAAACAAGTACTGATTGTGTGTCACACACATGTCACGTACTAAGAAACAACACATCGACAATATTCAACTGTCACACTACTCTACCGACTCAACAACTTGGTCAAATAGACCGATCTGCTCAGATACCACTAATGTAACACCCCAATTCTACTCGACGATTATTATAAAAATCAGAGTTATAAAATTCCATACTACAAATTAGTATGCTACAATTCCAACTTATTACAACAACATTTAATCGCATGTAACACAGATATATAACACATTAACACGAATGAGTAACATAATTTAGTCCTTTAAAAACCAACAACTTTCATAACTACACAGCGAATTCATAATATTCAACTTAAAAGGACATAACATCTCTGTCCAACTTAAAAAAACTTTAAAATAACAAGTACTTAACGAAATCAACTTAAAATTGGCAACAGAAACAAAATCAATTACAAAGAAAGAAGCGTTCACCCCCCTGAGTGTTACGTATCAGAGAGATGACACCGACTCGAACTACTGAAGGTAAACAACCTTCATTCTGGAATACTGCATGTTACCAACATAGGGGTAACATTCAAATAGAATGGGTGAGATATCTAAAAATATAACTGGACGTATGATAAATAATATATTAGAATCAGTTCATGCAAAATTACCACTTCACAACTTTAAACAACATCAATCATAACAAAACATTAACAAAATATAATGATAAATTATCAACACGACAACTCGAATACACAATGTGGAATGTGACTCTATTGACAACTCTATCAACTCTATTGATAACTCTATCAACTCTATTGACAACTTTAACTGAATAGAAAATAATTAAATTAATCAATTACTTAAACTATTTATCTCTAACTTAAACTCCTAAAAATTATAATACTTAATAATACTAGATTATTACTATTGAATTATTATTATCATATATATAATATGAACTAGAAACGTGATTACTAGCTTGAAGGCACAAGTCCCACTACAGTAACGTGACGTGATGCTATATGTACATTAGGATTCCAAAAGTCACCCTTAATAAAACATATGGTCATTAAGAAAATGTTCCCCTTAGCATGGGCAAGTGTGCCACTCGGCACACTCCCTCTTCTTGTATGGTTCCGATCGAAACCCCCTTGCTTCCAACCAGGCCGTTTGGCATGTGTCTTGTGCCCCTCGGCACACTTTGCCTCCTTCGCAGATTTTACCTGTTTTCAATGCAAATTTTCCCCAGTCTCTTGCATACACCAATACAATACCCAAAACACAACAACATACCAACAATATTCATCATGAATAATTTCTAGAAACAATAATTCTCAGTATTGTAACAATCAGTTATGCAAACCAACAAAGATTCCTTATATTGCACAATAGAAAATCACAGACAGTGGCAAATTCATACAATCCAATCCCACATACAATTCATCATAAACCCATTTATACGTCCATAACCCCACCCTTACCTTTGATTAGAGATTGCTCTATAATTCTCCAATCGAACCCAGCCTTGCCAAAGTTTCCAATCTTTGCTTTTTTTCTCCTTTCCTCTTCTCTACAACTTTTCACTTCTACATGTGCTCTCCAAAATCTCCAAAACCCTTATTCTGTTTTCTACTTGACAAAAACCTAATTCCTTCTTATTCAACTTAACATATAATTTCTATTATTCTTAATAATTCCATTGGGCCTAATCTCAACACCCCCACTTTTACTACCACCAACCATTAATTAAGCCCATATAGTAAATCTAGTATTATTCTAATACTATTTCTACAACTTAATCAACCAAATAATAAACTAACAACATGACAACTTAAATCAACATTTTCAAAATTTCCAACAACAATACGTAATTAATTTAATTAAATAATTAATTAAATTAACAAGCGTTACACAATATACTACCTTAGCAAAAAGTTTACCAACTATGAAACAAGATACTCACTACTCGAGAAAACTTGCTGCACTTTGGCATGGGTTGCTCGCCGACTAAGACAATATATGTTGACCCATACTACTTTGTTGATCTCTAAAATGGATCCCGTCAAATACATATTCGAGAAGCCATCTCTCTCCGGAAGGATAGCCCGGTGGCAAATGGTATTAACAGAATATGACATTCAGTACACCACTCAGAAGGAAATCAAAGGAAGTATACTGGAATATCATTTGGCTAATCAAGTTATGGACGACTACCAATCTATGAATTTCGAGTTCCCGAACGAGAATATCATGCTAGTTACAGATTATGAAGAACCTGGACCATATGAAGGACCTGAGCCAAGATCTAGATGGACTATGGTTTTCGATGGAGCTTCTAAGGCACTTGGAAACAAAATCAGTGTTGTGATTATTTCTCCCAAGGGTTGTCATACACCCTTCACCTCCAGATTATGATTCAACTGTACCAACAACATGGCAGAATATGAAGCGTGCATCATGGGTATCAAAGCTACTATTGACCTAAGAAACAAGTTCTTGAATGTATATGGGGATTCAGCCATAGTCATCAGGCAAATCAATGGAGAATGGGA